>CM033109.1:14283253-14339928 GCA_019321725.1 Paulownia fortunei | reverse complement strand
AATTATCCTCTTCATCTTCTAGTGAGCTTCTTAAGTGATCACTTTAATTTTTGGGCTTGGACCTAAACATCTATGAATCAATTCAATTGATTTAATCCCAAATTAATCAATTCAATTGATGAGTTATAACTTACTCCAATTGAGCTTTCTAATCAAATTAGGTCCAAATAAATAATTTAATTTTTTAATTGAATAATTTAATTTAACCATTAAATTAAATAGAACCCCAAATTAATTAATTAATTAATTAATATTACCTAATTAATTTCCAACCATTAAAAAATCCTAAAATAAAAATATTATTTTCCAAAAAGATGTATGACTCTCTTAGGTTCACTACCAAGTAGTAGGCTTACAATATTTGCAACTTATGAATAATAATTATTTGAATTAATTAATCTAATTAATTAATCCACTTGAAATTAACTCCTTAATTTCAAGAACCCCACTATCCATGAAAACACCTAACAAGTAATCTTGGCAAACTAGTCTTAGGTGAAATAGCGAGTAAACCTATTTCAGTTGTGAGTACCATATATGTACGGTCCTTTCGACAGTTAATCTCTCGACTGAATCTTGGGCATAGATTATAAGTCAAAACCCTAAATAATTCAATAGCTGTTATTCCTTTTCAAGTTTCAATGATTCCTGATGAATCAAGATTTATCCTATCTTGGCCAACATCTTTGAATCGTGAACTATGAAAATACAGAAGATTCACTTGTTAAATAAAATATAAGTGTCGAATTCTATGTTGGCCACTGACAAACCTTCATGCCCACCAGTCCAACACCCAACATGTCCCCTTTGTGATTGTCAAGCAATCAAAAGATATATCAAAGTATTGTAGGATGCACATAAAGCTACCATCGTGCCTCAAGTTCGAGGACTAGCCGTGCACTATTGCAATATAGAAATTCTTATTTCGATAGGTAAAGCCTCCAACTAAGAATTTCTTATGGGCCATATTTGGTGTACTTATTCTCTAACAAACACTCACATACACACATTTATGTCTCTACGCTAATACCAATGGAATGCGACATCCTCGTCTTACAAGCATACATCTTATGTGTGAGTCTTACTAAACTATTTGATATCCCATCTCAAAAAGCTCTCGACTAGGAACTTATTTAAAACCAAAGCTTTAGAGGCATGTTTTATGATCGTCATCATATGCGCGACCATGCTCCATAGCTAAATTTGGTCAAAGAACTTTATATAATGTGCAAAAATAAAATATGCAAGACATAAGATAAAAAAATGTCTTTTTATTAATATAATTCCCAATAAGATTGTATTTACAAAAGAAAAAGACTACAATACACCCAAACTAATGGAGGTACTGGGCATCCTACTCTAACAATCTCCCACTTGCCCCATCTCCAATTACCTATGTATCTAAAGCCTATCTTCTTGAAATGTCCATCGAATAACTTTTTTGCTAAGGGCTTAGTAAGTAGGTCTGCTATATTTTTTGCTAAGGTAAATTGATCCACAATAACGTTGCCTCTACTAATAATCTCTTTGATTAAGTGATATCGTCTTATTATGTGCTTGGATCTTTAATGAGATCTTGGCTCCTTTGCTTACGCAATAGCTCCATCATTATCACAGTAAATAATAACTAAATCAACAACGAATGGAACTACACCCAACTTTTAAATGAAGTTTCTTATCCAAATAGCTTCCTTTGCTACATCTAATGCAATAATATATTCAGCTTTGGTGGTAGAGTCTGCAGTTATCTCTTACTTAGAACTCTTCTAACTGACCGCACTACCATTCAAGGTGAATATATATCCAGACATGAACTTTGAGTTGTCTATATCAGACTCAAAACTAGAGTCTGCATATCTATCTAGTTTTAGCTCTCCATTGTCGTATATCAAAAAGATATCCTTAGTTCTTCTCAAGTACTTGAGGATCATATCTTCTCCTAAATTGGACTGATATCTGCTCGTGACACTCAGAACATGTGCAATATCATACCTTGTATACAACATTGCATACATTATACTCCCTATTACGGAAGCATAAGATATGCGAGCCATCATTTCTCTCTCTTCAAGTGTCTTGGGAGACATAACCTTAGAGAGTGAAATCGCATGACTTATAGGCAAGAATCCTTATTTGGATTCCTCAATGCTAAACCTTTTTAGCACTTTATCTATGTACATGGGTTGGGATAGTCCAATCATTCTTCTGGATCTATCTCTATAGATCTTTATCCCTATGATAAAAGATGCATCTCCCAAGTCCTTTATGGAAAATTAATTAGATAACTAAGTCCTCGTTGATTACAATATTTCTACATCATTCCTAATCAGTAGAATGTCATCAACATAGAGCACAACAAATGTAACTACACTCTCATTAACCTTCTTGTAGATACATGGTTCATCCGGATTCTTATGAAAATCAAACGTTTTGATTATTTTATCAAACTGGATGTTCTAACTCCTCAAAACTTGTTTGAGTTTATAAATGGATCTCTGGAGCTTACAAACCTTTTGCTTGCTCCCACTGGATATGAAGCCTTCTGGCTACTTCATATAGATCTCTTCCTTAATATTTTCATTAAGGAAAGTGATTTTCACATCTATTTGACATATCTCATAATCATAATGTGTGGATATAGCCAACAAAATTTGAATGGATTTAAGCATCGCCACGGTGAAAAAGTTTATTCATAATCAATTCATTGCTTCTGAGCATAACCTTTTGCAACCAGACGTGATTTATAGGTTGATACCTCTCCATCTACTCCAAACTTCCGCTTGTAGACCCATTTGCAACCAATGGGAACAATTCCTTGTGGTGGGTCTACCAAGGTCTATACTTTGTTGGAGTACATAGAGTCCATCTTCAATTTTATGGCTTCTTGCCACTTCTCCAACTCTATGTCAGACATCGCCACTGCATAGCTTCTTACATTATTATCTAAGAGAAGTCCCTCTTCTTTGTTCTCTAACAACAAGTTGTACCTCTTAGGTACCCTTGAGACCCTTTCGGATCTTCGAAGAACTTGTACCTTAGAGGTCCCAACATCAGCTGACGTGTTATCTACTGCGACAATTGGGGCTTTCTATGGTTCTTGAACTTTTTCAAGTTCCACGACTTTGCCACTACTCTCTGAAAGAAATTCTTCTTCAAGGAAGGTGGCATTCCTCAAAACAAACACTTTTTATTTCGAGGCATCGTAGAAATAGTATCCAATAGACTTCTTTGGATACCCCATAAATTTGCATAAGCTGGATCTCATATCCAACTTATCTCTCATTTGCTGCTTCACATAAGTAGCACACCCCCATACCCTAAGGTATTTATAGGAAGATATCTTGCCACACCACACTTCATATAGTGTTTTGGGCACAACTTTAGATGGCACCCTATTTAATAGTTATGCCACAGTTTCCAAGCTATAGCCCCAGAATGAAAGAGGCAGTGTAGTGAAGCTCATCATGGATCAAACAATGTCCAATAAGGTTCGATTCTTGCATTTCATAACTCCGTTAAGATGTTAATTTGCATGAGGAGTCTATTGTGAGATAATCTCATTCTCTTTTAGATAATCCAAAAACTTTGTACTTAAGTATTCACCTTCTCGATCAGATTGAAGAGTTTTTATACTTAAGCCAATTTGTTTTTCTACTTCAGTTATAAATTTTTTGAACTTTTCATATATTTCAGATTTGAACCTTAAAAGGTACACATAACCATACCTAGAGAAGTCATCTGTAAATGTTAAGAAGTAGTTATAATTTCACAAGCACTAATACTTAGTGGCCCATACACATCTGTATGGATCAAATCTAATAGATGTTTGGCTTGCTCCACTTGTCCAACAAATGAAGATTTGGTCATGTTTTCTTTGAGGCAAGATTCAAATATTGGCATTTCTTGCTCGTTCTTTAAATTAAGGAATTGTGCCAACTTGTTAATCCTTTTCTTAGAAATATGCCCAAATCTTGCGTGTTATAGGTTTATGAAACTATGATTATCTTATTTTATTTTATTTTGTTAATTGTGAAAATGGGGTTATGGGGAGTAACAGTATATAAACAATTCATCAAAGAACTAGAATAGATAAAATCAAAATGTTTGAAAATGGAACAATTTTCATTCTCAATGGTAAATCTAGAACATTCTCTATCCAAAACTGGAATAGAGACAATATTCTTAATAATATCTGGAACGAAAAGATAATTGTTCAAAACTATTACAAAACCATTCTCAAAAGCTAGATTAACTATGGCTATAGCTAATGTAGCAACTCTTGCTCCATTCCCTATCCTTAGGACTATCTCTCCTCCATCCAGTTTCCTACTTCTTGTTATTATCTGCAAATTATTGCAGATATGTGAGCCACAATCGGTATCTAATACCCAATAAGTATTGTTAACAAACAAGTTAATTTCAACAAAAATATATACCTAAACTCTTCAGGTTTGCAAGATACTTCTTGCAATTCCTCTTCCAGTACCCTGGTTTGCCACAGTAATGGTACTTGTCATTGGCTTGAGAAGAAAACTTCTTGACATCGCCCTTCACCTTCAACTTGTTAGATTTGGAGGAACCCTTTCTTTTCTTCTTTCCTCTCTTGGGCTTTTTTAGCCTTTGATCCGAAAGAAGATCTAATAAGCAGTATCGGCTTGTCTTTTTTCATGGTAGACTCTACTGTCTTTAACATGTTCACAAGCTCAAAGAGACTAGTCTCCATACTGTGCATGTTAAAGTTGAAAACAAAGGTGTCAAATGAGAGAGGCAGAGACTGCAGCAAAAGGTCTATATAGAGTTATCATCTTCAATCCATGGTCATGGACTGAAGAGCCCTCAGTCGTACGATAATTGAAAAGCTCCTTTGAGATCTGATATCTCGTATACGAGTACGTTCACCATACAATTCTTGTAGGTGAGGGAGGATCCCATAAGGAATTACTTAATCCTCATTCTGCCTCTACAACTCATTCGACATCGATACCAACATCGAGCCTGCAGATTGTCATCAATGACGTAGGTAATCTTCATAAGCCTTTAAAGTAATATCCTCTAGTGGAACCAAAGGATGCACGGCGTTGAGGACATATGCATTCTTCTCAAATTGAAGGACTGTCTTAAGGTTCCATTGCCAATTGATAAAATTTGGTTTAATAAATTTATTTTGTTCAAGGGTTGTTGTAAGTGGATTCTTTACCATTTTAGTAGAAAAAAATCCACAAAACATGCACGAAGCAGAAAATGAGTAAACTATGAAAACATATATTCATTTAATATAAGGTCTTTAATACTAAATGTCTCACTATTTTCTTCGCATTCCATCACCCCTAATGTAAGTTTGAGAAATTAAGTTTTCTAGTGGGCTTGAGGTCCAATGAAAATATTTCACACCCCAATTTTATGAGCACATGAAATATTTCTATTGATAGTCAACTATTTAACGCTTGTATCACTATATAACCATAAGTTTGTTTTGTCTCACCTCTTCCCGTATACGCCAATTTTATGAGCTCATATGATACTAAGTGTCAAACAACACCCATCAAACATTCATGTAGATGGAGCATCAAGATATTCCATGACTCATGGCCAACATAATGACGATTTTATCCCACGAGTATCTCTATGCTTGGTAGAGATCACAACTTTCCAATACAAGACCACCCAATGACCTATGGCCACTAATCAAGTGTGGTAGCGATTGTCATGTCTCTATCTTTGATGGTAAGCACGGAATGATAAGTCCCACCTAATTTGTCTTTTTTTATTTGAAATTAAATTTTATTAAAATTCTTTTACTTAATTTCATAAATTAAATGGGGTTTAATTTTATCCAAGACTTCATCATTATTAAAATTAGGTTGGTTATTTAATGCATGACATCATAATATCATTGTGTAAGAATAAAAGCATTAAATAAAATTCTAAGTATGCGTCTAATACATGCTTAAATAAATAGATGATCATGAACCACACCCTATGCAGTCCATTTGAGCCAAAAATGGACCTAAGGTCAGTCTAAGGGTAATAAAATGATATAAAACTTATTCTATTATATAATTTTATCACATACAATCATAGGCCTTCATTGGAACCTGCTTTTTGATTCTTTTTTTGTCTTCCAAAGAAAAAGAAAAACCTCACCATCATTCTACTCTATTTGCAAAAAAAAAAAATTTACATAAATGTAATAAGAGGCTCGCAGACCCCATTTTAAAATCCAAAAATATTAAATAAAATTAATCACATTGGTACAATGGCTCATGATCATCCCATACATACTCATAATAAACATCATATATAATTATCTAAACATATAAATTTACCAAGTTGTTTAATCTAATTTTTTTACTTGGGATAATTTTTAATTACTTGAAAAATAATTTTTCTTTGAAAAATAATTTTTCAGAAATTATTAAAATTAGCATTTAATTTTAAAATTCCATAAAATTAAAATAAAATGAACCCGAAAAACGGCGCAAAGAGCGCCACGATAGTTGCCCGTCGCATGCACGCACCAATGCGGTGCCACGAGCAGTAGCGCACTACTGCCCGTCTCCGAGTGCTGCGCGCAGCCATCAGGGGTCCCATACCCGACAAGCGTGTAACTCATTTTTTGTGTCTTTTTTTTATTTTAATACTTAAACAATTTATATAAAATAAATAAATAAAATCCCAATCATCAATTGCATTAATCATGCAAAATCAAATTTAGCATGCTAAACATGAATTTAAACAATTTAAATCATGTAAACACAAATCCAAAAAATTCACTGAATAAGCAAAACCATGCCTTTGATACAACTGTTCGGTTCACTATAATCGTAGGGGCATATGCAGTGAAAAATTAAATTTTTATCAAACATAAATTTATTTGATAAATTTATCCCTTCAATTCAAAAGTAATTCTAACGACAGCACTTATTCAAGTGAATATATATAAATAAATATATTAAATTTGGATTATACTTTTCATGCACTTCGCTTGCTGTAGAAAATGAAGTAATCAATTGCTTATCAAAATTCACAGGGATCTATTATCTCCTCTCTATTAAATCCATAATACAAAAAGTAACACCGATTAAAAGGATTCGCTAATATCCTTAAAATCATTTTCTAATCCAGAATCAGAGTAAAATTCGTCCTTTAATCTAATTAATGGATTAAAAACAAGCTTTCTAGAATAATAAAGATTGATTCTTTAAGTTCTTGAAATTTGGATATGAAGAGAATATCAAGATACCTATTTTCTTTAAAGAACAAGCAAATCAAGATTTTCAAAAAAATACTTTTTTTTTTCTTTCTTTTCTTTTCTCTTTCTAGGAGAGAAAAATAGAAGACTAATAAAATATTTTTTTCTAAACATCTAGAAGTAATTTTTGGCCCTCCCCTATTAATAGGGGCCGAAAATTAGCTTTTCTCCAACTATAGGAGAGTTTGTCAATTTTGAACTATTTCAAAATTTAATCTTTGAAGGATTGTAAATCTTCCAACAAATCTTTTTTTTTTCTCTCTAATATATGTGCACTTATTTGAGATTACATTAGTCATCATAAATTATCTACATATATCCTTGATATTAATTTGAACTTTTCAAATAATATCAAGATAGATATATATCAAATATATATCAAAAATATATTTATATAAAATAAAATGCTAGTGGCCAATTTTTATCTCATAAAAATCGGTCACAATATATTTAATTATATAAATATATTAACTAAATAAATTGTATTTATTTTAATTATCCTCTTCATCTTCTAGTGGGCTTTTTCAGTGATCATTTTAATTTTTGGGCTTGGACTTAAAAGTCTATGAATCAATTTAATTGATTTAATCCCAAATTAATCAATCCAATTGATCAATTAGAATTTACGTCAATTGGGGTTTCTAATCAAATTAGGTCCAATTAAATAATTCAGTTATTTAATTGAATAATTTAATTTAACCATTAAATTAAATAGAACTCCTAATTAATTAATTAATTAATCAATATTAACTAATTAATTTCCAACCATTAAAAAAATTCCAAAATAGAAATGTTGCTTCCATAAAGATGTGTGAGCATCTTAGGTTCACTACTAAACTAGTAGTAGGTTTACAACATTTGCAATTTATGAATAATAATTATTTTAATTAATTAATTCAATTAATTAATCCGCTTGTAAGTAACTTCTTAATTACAAAAACCTCGCTATCCATGAAAACACTTAAAAATTAATCATGACAAACTAGTTTTAAGTGAAATGGCGAGTAAACCTATTTAAGTTGTAAGTACCATAGATGTATGGTCCTTTCAACAGCTGATATTACGATTGAATCTAGGGTATAGATTATACGTTGAAACCCTAAATAATTCAAAAACTGTGATTTCATTTCAAGTTCCAATAATTTTGATGAATCAAGATTCATCCCGCCTTGGTCAAGGTCTTTGAATCATGAACTATAAAAATACAGAAAATTCACTTGTTAAATAAAAAATAAATGTCAAATTCTATGTTGGCCGCTATCAAACCTCCATACACACTAGTGCAACACCCAACATATCCCTTTTGTGATTGTCAAGCAATTAAAAAATATATCAAAGTGTTGCAGGATGCACACAAAGGTATCATCGTGCTTTAAGTCCGAGGACTAGCCGTGTACTATCGCAACATAGAAATTCTTATTTCGACAGGCAAAACCTCCAATTAAAATTTCTTGCGGGCCATATTTGGTGTACTTGTTCTTTAACAAGCACCCACATACGCGCACTTGTGTCTCTATGCTAATGACAATAGAATGCGACATCCTCGTCTTACAAGCATGCATTGTATGTGCGAGTCTTACTAAGTTATTTGATGTCCCATATCAAAAAGCTCTCGACTCGAATCTTATTTAAGACTAAAGCGTTAGAGACATGTTTCATGATCGCCATCATATGCGCGACAATGCCCTGTAGCTAAATTTGGTCTAAAAATTTTATCTAATGTGCAAAAATAAAATATGCAAGACATAAGATGAAAAAAATTTATTTTTTATTAATATGATTTCCAATAAGATTAACTTTACAAAATAAAAAGAGTACAATACACCCAATCTAATTGGGGCATTGGGCATCCTATTCTAACAATTATGTCACAAGAGTTGTAAGTCCAGTACTAGCTTATAGATGAATCTAAAAGGTCACATGCTAACTTGGACTAGTTCATTTCATATTATGAGAATTAATCCAATTATTGGATTAAGTAAATTAATTAGCATAATTAACTAATTTATTGGTCTTAAACTGATTTATGTGTTGAATTATTCAAATAATTGAGTGGATCAATTAATTGGACCTAATTAAATTAGAAAGACAATTGAAATAAATAAATAATTAATTTGAATCAATTATTATATGGACCTTCAATTAATTCTTAGAAAGGATTAGTCAATTTAATTGATTAGATCTATTAAATTGGGTGTAGTTAATAATTAAGTTTAGATCCATTAGATACGAGCTTTATAGAAATTAAAATTCAATTAGAAATTGGATTAGGAATCCAAATCCAAATAATGGAACAGTTCATATAAGATAATGATATTATCTTAAAGAGGTTAAATTGGAAGAGAAATAAGAGTCCCAGCTAAATGTACTGAATACCTAAAAAAACAGGGCTGCTACACACGATATGTCTGCTGACAATTGACCAGATTTTCTTTTTGGCACATAGGGCATTACTGTAACACTTCTCGAAATGTGTCATAATCTAAAAAATAAAGTTGTTATGGTTGAATGAGAAAAAACAACGGAGTCTCAAATGATATTTAACCCTTCTTTCAAAAACACCACATTTTTTTCTACTAAGTACTACATTTGTGCTCTCCCGACACTGTATAAATAAACAATACTACACTTGTGTACACTTTATGCATCACGTACGTAATTTGAATCAATTTACTATATCTAATAAGTTTAACACAATCTAAAATTATTAGATTTGTGGTTTTACATGATTCCTGACACTCATGTATGCCAATTGCCAGTGCCTGAAAACACAGTACTTAGACTATATAGATGTTGCTCATATGTATTAGTGTAAACTAACATAAGATGCAAACAAAGATGTATATGCTTATATGTATTCTATGACCTAATAAGCCATGTGAAATGAGAAAAAAAAATAAATTAAATATTATTTATCTTTTTGCCCAAAGTACCGTATTTTCTTCTACTAAGTATCACATTTTTATTTTGTGGATATTCGGAGTCAAATTCATAATACTAGTATTTTCACAATTGAAATAGTGATAAAATTGGTCTTACTATCGGTCACCGATTCAACTAGTCGAGCTGGTTCAACTGTCTGTCCGACCGGTTTAATGAAAATTGATTATATTTTTTTATTATAATATATAAAATGGTAATATAATAAACTAATTGTTATGTATTAAATTTTAAAGGTGAAAAAGAAGATAAAGAACTAATCAAAAAACACATTTAACAAAGTTCAAAATTCAAATAACCACATACATATAACCAAATATCAAATTTTAAACTTTTAAAAAAAAAAAAAAGTTTAAGCACATACGCAATACTAATAAAGTCCTAGTTTAAAATTAAACTTTAAAATAAACATATTTATTTCACTTGATGTCTTTCATCCACAATGGCATGCATTTGTTGAATCATTCTTTCATAACCATAGTCTTTCATTATCACCATCATCAAAGAGCTCTTCCAAATAATGTATTTCTTGCATGGTTTGAATTAAAGATTAGGGATTGAAGAAAGAAAGACACCAAAAAAAAAAAAAAAAAAAAAGGTGGCCAGCAGTGAGAGAAAATAGTGTAAGAAAAAGAGTTAGGTTTAGGAGTTAGAAATTAGGTTATACCTGTTATAGTTTCGGTTTTCATTACGTTGTTTTCTTCTTTTATTTTTATTTTTTTTGCAATTAAAAAAACAGCCAGGACTAATTGGCTTTTTTATTTTTACTAATTTACTAAACGAACCGAAATGATCATCAGTTTCCAATTGAATTTGCTATCCGATTTCAAAACAGTTATGTATGTGCAATGAATAAACACTTATTTTTAGGTCTAATTGTCTTAATTTCCTATGTTAACAAGTTTATTACAGTCTAAAGTTGTTAAATATGTAGTTTATATAATTCATGACACTTAAGTGTGCAAGTGCTTGAAAACACCCACTTGCACCCAAATAATTTTCTGTCTTTTAAGTTTAACACAGTATGCTCTTATGCACCTTGAAGTTCTTCAAGAAACTTCTGGCGGTGCATGCCTATTACTTTAATCATCCTGTAAAAAAACACCACCTTTCTTTAGTTGGTACTGCATCTGCATTCACCAGGTGTTGTATTATGAAGTAACTAATACCAGGTTTGCACACCATAAATACCAGGTTTTAGGCTTAATTTGCCTTAATTTCCTATGTCAAACAAGTCTCTCGTGCACCTTCATGTTCCTTGAGAAAAATACGATGCTTACGTCTGACTCTAAAGTCTAAACCACTCTTTCTTTTACTTAATATGATATCTATATTCATCAAGTACTACATTATGGAAAACCTAATATCATGTTTTTGTGCACTTAATAATGCACCTGATTTAGGCCTAATTTACAAGTTAGATATGTGTTTTGGGAGGTTTGATGTTAATCATTGATTAATTCTGATTATAACATTTAATTGTGATTTTAACAGATTAATGTTCTACAAACGTTAACACAAGGCACCGCATCATTAATTATAAAGTTGTGCGATTTTGTATGTTTTGAACTACAACCTTTTTGTTATAAAATTAAATGTTTAGTACTACAATCTCATTCATAAAGCACACGAATATTAAATCATTAACGCAATATTTTTGTACATTTAATGCAAATATATTGGATTATAGCCTACTTTACACACAAGATTCTAATAGCTTAACTTTAGCTCCTTGCTCATTTGTAGATACTTTTTTGGGGAGCGTTGGTGGTGGTGGTCATGGCAGTGCCAGTGGGATGGTGGTGGTGGCGAAACGAGCACAATGCGGCAATGGAGGTAGTGGTTTTCGATTGTGGCCAACTATGAGCATGATGATGTTAGTGATGCAAATGTGTCTTGGGTTGGGAGGAATTAGATTTGTCTTGAAAAAACTAGAAAATGAAAGGGTGTTTTAGTAAAATTGAGTAGATGAGGAGTTGATTCTAAATTCATTTTTATTTATTTAAGGAGTACAAACTACAAAAGTGTCGGATGAGAATTGAATAAAAACTTAAAAGTGCGTTTAAGTATTTTAAATTATTTTGCATTTCAGAATTTAAGTTTTCGTATATTTGGAGAATCAACCATCTTTTCATGTTCCATGTCATGAATTCAACAATTCAATGTAACTCAAACTTAGAATATTAAGATTCAACTTAATTTTTGTGATCTTTAAATTGATTTTGAACTCATTATTTATAATATAACCTTAAATAGTTGTTTGAGTAATAAAACAATAAAGAATAAAAACTTCAAACAAGAAAAGAAAAATACTATGTTTGAGTTTGATTTGATTGTTAAATTATTTCAGTTTAAACGAATTTTAATTGAATTGAACATAATTCGAATTTTAATATTTCTATCTAAAATTTGTTATTTTCAATGAATTAAATTGAGATAGTGTTGGGTTCGCGCGATTTCGGAAAATGTATACGCAGCGGAATTTAAAATTTTTCAAAAACATAAATATATATTACATCACATGTAATTAAAATGAATCCCGAAACCCTTTCGCGATTATTCAGTTGTGCGTTTTTCTGATAGTTAAAGTAAGAAAGTTTCAGAAACTCTTATTTTGATTTGCACTCTGACTGATATAGGGATTGAAACGATTCAAATCGTTATCCCTGCATGAAAGTATCTCCATATTCTTCAATTCAAAACCCCTTTGATTGAAATCTGATTCGCTTCTAGGATCCCAAATGTTATCCCTGTAACAGTATCCACATCTTGGATGCCCACTCGCAATCGAATCCTATGCTAGTAGTTTTTTATTCGATAATTCTATCCCAAAATAATTTTATTTGGAACAAGAATACACTAACAATTAGTGTTTTAGGAGTTTAATTTAATTCTTAATTCAACAATTGAATCAAGAATTAAACTAGATAAAAAGTTGGTGAACTTTTTGAGATTGAAAGGAAATGAGGGACGAAGTTTTTTGGAGATGAAGAAAACTATTTTTCTTTAAAAGAGAGGGTTGTTTTCCATATTTTTTCTTCTAAAAAATCTGCAATAAAATCCCCATAAAAACGTCCAAGAACATTGCCAATAAAGGCTACCACAAGTCCTTTCCATGTAGAACTCTTATTCCTTTCTTATCTCCAACTCTTTTAGTAAGTTTCCTTATCCCATAAGAACTTTCTTTTTTCCTTATTACCTTTTAGAAATTGAATTATCAATTCAACTTTCTCTAGGAATTGGATTCTCAATCCAATTTCCTAATGGTTTCCTACAAGCCCACACCTAATGGGTCTAGGCCTAAATAATCAATTAGGCAATACTTTAATTGATCCAATCAATTAAATTAATTCATTTAATTAATTAGGTTCATCTTACTTAATTGATCCAATCAATTAATTAAATGTTCCAATTGGGCTCCCTAATCCAATTAGGTCCAATCAATTAATCTGATGGTGCAATGAAAGTGCACTAGACATCATGGAAAATATGTGTTTCCTTTTGATGAGTCTGGTCTGGATATAAGGAAATTAGAAGAGGTGGTTGATTCTTTTGCATACAAATTATGGTGGCAGTTCAGACGTTCAGACGTTGCATATAACTTAAGGTGAATATCATTTTGGTTTGATCATTGGATTGGTATGTAAAAGACCTGACATTGCTCATGCAGTTGGTGTTGTTAGCCGAATTCTCTCTAACCCTGGCAAAGATCATTGGTCAATAGTGAAATGAATATTCCGGTATTTAAGGGGTACTTCCAAAGTTTGCCTAAAGTATGGTGATGGCCAAACTGTGTTGGATTAACATATGTAAATATGATCGGTGATATTGATTCCAAAAAATCCACATCTAGATGCTTGAAGAGATCCATATATGCAGTCGAAACTTAAAAAATGCATGGTATTATCCATAATGGAGGTAGAGTATATTGTCATGACTAAAATTTGCAAAATTTGTTTAGGGATATTTAATCCGCTGCGTATAATATATTTAAGTAGGTTCTGTCTGAGGAGAATAAATTTTAGGTGGGACTGTTGTGACCCTCTAACCTTTTCTACAAGCTTACAGTAATTAATACTATTTTTTGTTGGTTTTTTGATTACCCTGATATCCCAACAAGTGGTATCAAAGCCCAGAAACAACTCGAGTTTTTTTGTGCCTATTCGTGATGGATGGAAGAGAGGACACCAAAACTATAATTAAGTTGACAGCAAATAATTACATGGTGTGGAAGCCAATAATGGAGGATATTCTCTTTTGTAAGGACCTTTGTAATCCGATTGAGAATGGTGGAGCCAAACCCAATGATAAAGATGAGAAGACATGGAACCGAATTAACATGAAGACTGTTGGAGAATGATCCAATAATTTATTGATCAGAATGGTAGTTGCAAGAGTTGTTTTTGATAATTTGTACAAAACTCATGTAAAAATGTGTTATGCTGGGCTTCCTACAGTTGAGAATGAGTCTTCATCAAATTTATAACATAGAAGAATGACTCATATTAGTGAGAATGAGAGAGTTTGGAAATGAAGTCCTTCATTCCTTTACCAAAGGTATGTTATTGATCTCTTGTATTTGTTGTTCTCACAAGTAGAGTAGAGTTTTCTTTTCTCTTAAAAAAAAGGATGGAGTTTTTTTTTTCGGGTGCAAGGTTTTTGCACATAGGAATTGCGAAAGGAATTTGATAGTGATGTTGTTTCATGTATATTTTTAAAGTTATAAGTGTTGTATAGGTTATGGGATATAGTGTATCGGAAGATACTGAGATACCGAGATGTGTGTGGAGACTGCACAATTATGAATTAGTGTTCTCCATCTTGCTCCTATTCTCCCTTGTTAGATGTTTGTCCAGTAAAAGGGGATTTTTCAAAGAGATGTTCCGGATGCTTGCAACACTAGTAATATTCCTCTCACTTGGGGTGTTGAGCATGGGGGATTGTACCCTTCACCAAGTAGCACGCTAGAGTTTGGTTGATCGATCAAGGAACATCATTTTTCGTTGAGGGGGAGTAAGAGAAATTTGAGATTGTCCAGTAGTGTGTGGAGGCTATGCAACAGTATTTGATTTGCTCATGATGAGAGTAACTTCTCAACTAATGATTAATCATGGCTTCACAGATTTTGTAGTAGACTAGTGCGATTTGTTTGCGAGATTTTTTCCTAGTGTGAATGCTGTGTGCATGTTGGTTGAGCTCTATAATGCAGTGACAGAGTTCCATTATACCATGCAAGAAGAAGATATTTTTTCCCTATTGTGATGGTAGGGGTGATTTGGTTGAATCTCCCACATGAGGTGGAGGGGGAGAATTAACAAGTATCTACCCTATGTGGGGTGGAAACAATATCAATGACACCTTTCAGTATAATTAAAAAATGGTTTGAAAATGAGAGCATATGCTCTTTTTCCCTCTCCCTCTCCCTCCTTATTCTGCCTATAAATAACATTTGGGCAGAGCAAGAAAAAAAAACACAATACAAAAGAGTGCAAAGAGAGCAAAGCCAAAAAAAGAGAGAATTTGCCTAAGAGACTCCTTTGACTCTTTGGAGTGGGAGAGTTTTCTCCAAAAGTGGGAGAGTATTTTCTCCAAATAGAGAGAGAGTTTTTTCTCTAAACATATGACTGTGTGTCATAAAATAGTGAAGTTGAGTTTTTTCACACTGTATGAGCTTTGAAGAAATTAGTGGGGTTTTTTTTTTGGAATATTTAATAATGTTGTGAGATACACCAAAGAGAGTATTTATATTTTCTCCATTGTTATAATTAACTCAAGCTTGGGGAAAAATCTTAAGGTATTTGTAATCACTATTTGTTAATGAATTCTTAATGGGTGTTTGTTCGTGGTTTTTTCCTTCATTCTTTTGGAATTTTCCACGTAAAATTTGGTGTCTTAGTTTACTTTATTTTTCTTGATCTTTATTTTTGATTTGGATAAATATTTATTTGGGGGTATTTAGTATGATGCGTAAAGTATTATTTAAGTAGATTTTGTCTAAGGAGGGATTTTAAGTAGGATTGTTGTGACCCCTCCAGTCTTTTTTGGGAATTTACTGTAATTAATACTATTTGTTTGTAGGTTTTTTGATTACTCTAATGCCCCAACAAACAATTTTGAAGAAAAAAGAAGTAATGTCGGGGATAGAGGATCAACTTGCCTAAGGCCACGAGAAGATTTAAAAAGCTTGTTGCTTTGCCATTAATCAATTATTCATAATACAATTTTTCACTAATATAATCCACTGCTCAGGAAATCCAATACGTCTCAAGACCGCATACAAAAAATTCCATTGCACCCTATCATATGCTTTGGTCATATCTAATTTGAGAATCAAATTTTCATCTTTGCATTTATTTATCAATGCAACGCATAAGTTCTTGAGCATGAAGAATATTATCACTTATTACCCTTTCCTTAATAAATCCACTTTGGGAAGGGCATATCAACTTATTCATGGGCATCCACCATATGGGGGGTGAAAACAATGTCAATGGCACCAAAAGGTACCATTGAAAAAAATGAAACTACCTAACTTTGAAAAAATAAAAAAGTTTAACCAAATCATTGAAAATTGATAGCAATCTTGCATATATAATTAGAGCTCTCTGGGCAGACAAAAACATACAAGAAAAACAAGAAAGCAAAACAAGTGAGAGAGTGTGGAAAAAATAGAGTCTATTTTGAGAGAAGAAAAAGTGAGAAAAATTCTAGGAATTTTTCACTCTCTTAAAATTGTATTCCTAATTTTCTTTGGTATTCCAAGTTGAGAAATTTGATATATTTTGTGATCCAAGAGTTATTCTCTTAAAAATTATTTGTGTATCCCTAAGTTTATGAAGAATCTTGTAAGCTTATTATATACAAAGTGAGAGTTTTTTGTCTGGACTATGATCACGTGATTTTTTTCGATTTGGATTTTTCACATAAAAATTCTTGTGTCTATTTTTATTCTCTTGTACTATATATTGTACTATATTTGGAATTCTCGGTTTTGTCCCATTTTTAAGTCTAGCAGGTGAGAAAAGATTTTTTTACTTCCACTAAGTCGGTGTTATTTATTTTGGCACTCTTTCCCACAAATGGTATTAGAGCAATTTTTTAAAAAATTGCGGATTAAAAATGGAGAAATCGATGTCATTTGGCAGGATATTCAAACTCAATGGATCGAACTACTTTATTTGGAACTCGAGTATGTTGGATCTTATCTACTGCATGGATCTTTATTTGCCCTTGCATGGTGATGTTGCCAAACTAAAAGATATAAGCAATGATGAATGGAATATTTTTCACAAAAAGACAGTGGAGTACTCTTTCTTGAGCATAGTATCTTTCATCTTTTTGCAAATGATAAAAAGACTGATGTTTGGTGGAAGAAAATGGAGGCCATGTTTGAGAGAAAAAATGCCTTGAATAAAGATTCTATTATTAGAAAAATTATTTGGCTCAGGTACTAGGAAGGTATAAACATGATGGAGCACCTAACTCCATACCAAGGTTTAATAAATCAATCTATGACTATAAAAATATCGCTTGATGATGAAGTGGTTGCTTTATTGCTACTTAGCTCGTTGTTTGATAGTTGGGATATACTTGTAGTGTTAGTCAGTAATTCATCTCTAAATGGAGCACTGACCTTGTAAATGATCAAAAATTGTCTTCTTAATTAAGAATCCAGAAGAAAGGAGCAAGAACATTTTTCTAAGTTAAAGGCCTTAGCAGCAAAATATGTTGATAAACGAGGCCTCTACCAATGATTTTCATAATCACAGTATCACTAATCTATTTCTGCTTGGATCATTTGATGAGACCTTGGCTTCTTTTCTTATGCAATAGCCCCCATTGTTATCGCAGTACTCCAGTACTCAATCAACAATGTTTGGAACTACATCTAACACTTGGATTAAATTCCTTATCCAAATAATTCATTTTTGCATCATCGTATGCCCCGATGTATTCAATCACGGTGGTGGAATCCATGGTTGTTACAAGCTTGAAACTCTTTCCAACTAACCGTCCCACCATTTAGGATGAACGCGAATTTAGACATAGAATTTAGACTAAAGATCACCAAAAAGAAATCCTTAGTTCTTCATAAATACTAAAGATCGTCTTTACGGCTTCTAATGATTTTCGTATCAAATTGATTGATATTTTGCTCATAACACTCAAAGTATTTCTGATATCAAATCATGTACATAGATTTGCATATTTTATGATTTCTTTCAAGGATGCATAAAACATGTGAGTCATTATTTCTCTTTCATTCAAAAGTCTTTAGAGACGAGAACTTTGAAAGAAAAATCCCATGACTCATAAACAAGAATCTCTCCTAAGATTCTTTCATGCTAAACCCTTTTAGCATCTAATCTATGTACTTGGATTTAGAATAGTCCTTTTAGATCTATCACCATAAATCTCAATATCCAATCCCTAGGATGCTTATCCCAAATCCCTCTTGGAGAACTTTGTAGATGACAAGTCTCAGTTGATTGCAACATTTCTACATCATCTCTATGAGTAAAATGTCATCAACATAAAATATAACAATCATCACCATACTCCTACTAGTCCTCTTGTACACATATGGCTCATTCGCATTCCTAAAAAATCAAACCATTTGATTGCTTTAGAGAATCGAATGTTCTATATTCGAAAAATTTATTTTGAGTTTTTAACAGATCTCTGAAGCTCGCAAACTTTTTGATTGCATCTGTTTGATATGAAGAATTCAGACCGCTTAACTTATATCCCTTTCTCAATACCCCTATTGAGAAAGACGGTCTTCATATCCCTTTGTCATATCTAGTAGTCGTAATACGTAGATATAACTAGCATACTCTAAATGGACTTTAGCATCACATCTGGTAAAAAGTATCCTCAATAGTCAACACCTTGACTTTGAGCGTAACACTTTGCTACCAGTCGTGCCTTTATAGGTCACCACCTCCCCATGTTCTTCAATTTATATTTGTAGACCCATTTGCAGCTAATGGGAACCATTCCCACTAATGGGCCCACCAAGGTCAAACCTTGTTGGAGTACATAGGGTCCATTTTGGATTGCATGGTATTTTTCCAATTTCCAAATTGATGTCATACACCTTTACTCGTTAGTAAGATCAATATTTAAAAAGGAGATCCTCCTTGTTGCTTTCTAGCAAGAGACTCTTATTGTATAAGTAGCCGCGAGATCCTTTCAGATCTCATTGGAGGTTGTGTACTAGAAGTTTTAGTAATTTGTTCATACACCATTGCCACTTATGAGACAAACTGTGGTTCTTGAACTATTTCAAATTCTATGATCTAGCAATTTCTATCTAATAGAAATTCCTTCTTCTCAAGAAGGTGGTGTCCCTAGAAAACAAACTACTTTGTTCTTAGGAACTATAGAAATGAAATTCTTTAGATTCATTTGGATACCCCACAAATTTGCATAAGCTGGATTCATATCCATCCTATCTCCCACTTACTGCTTTAAAGAAGCAGACCCATTTATACCCTTAGGTATATATACGAGGGGTCTTTTACCACATCATATCACATATGATGTTTTTGAGCACCGATTTAGTTGATATCCTTACTTGATAAGAATATCATTGATTCTAGGGTGAAACTAAGTGAAACTAAGCAGACCCAGAATGAAGGAGGAAATAAGTGAAACTCAACTTGGATTCACTTAAAGTGAGAATTAATTCTCCATTAGAAAATCAAGAACTTACCACCTTAGCATTCTCTTTCTCGATCACATCGATTGATTTAATACTTTGACTGATTTAATTCTCTACTTCATGTCTAAATTCTTTGACCCCTTCAAAGGATCTTAGAATAATGAAGTAAGAATAGTTCGCTTGTACACTAACACTTAGTGGACTGCTTACGTCCTTTGGATTACATCCAAAGGCGTAGTTTGCTCAATTTGTCCTACAAATGGTGATTTGGTCATGTTTTCCAAGAGATAAGATTTACAAGTTGGCACCTCATGCAAGTCTAAAAGGTCGAGCAAATGTACTATCTTTTGAACTCTTTGTTTAGAGATATGACCTAATCCAGCTTATCACAAGTATGCACTGTTTTGATTATCTAATTCTTAGATTACTCTATTGATTATGTAGCATGGAATGTTGGGATTGTATAGTTTATTTGTCAATGTAGCAAATACAATTAACTAATATTATCCTAATTCCATCCAGAGTTAAATAGATCATTCCTATAGCCAATAAAGCAACACTTACATTATTCTCAAGCTTTAAGGATCGTCATTTATCTTAGTCTCCATTTTTCTTGTCATCCACTGCAACCCCTTGCAAAGATGGGATCATATCCGATATTCAATATCCAAGAAAAATTTATCAACCTTAATGGTTGATATCAACAATGTATAAATTTGAATTAGAACCCCTTCTAATTCAACTAAGCAAGTCAATACTTGTGTTTCCTCTTTCTATGCCCTAAATATCTACAATGGTGACAAACATCTCTATTGAGCTAGTAAGTTTGTTTGTTTGTCTAGATTATCCTATATGGAATTACTAGCGATAACCATTATCCTATGCGAGGCAGAAATTTAAGCATTCATTTAATTAATATCCATTTATGATATGGTCTTTAATCATAAATGTCTCCCACTATTTTATTCAAATCTCATCACCCTCTAGATGGAAATTCGGGAAATCTAATTTTTTAGTGGGTTTGAGGTCCAACTAGCCTTGTCATACACCCCAATTTTATGAGCCCATACAACAAAACTAAAAGGTAGCTAACAACATTAGCAATTGCATCCCCATACAACCCTCAAGCTATTTTGCCTCACCTCTTCCCATACACCCTAATTTTATGAGCTCATATGGTACTAAGTGTCAAGCATTACCCATCAAATATCCATGTAGATGGAGCATCTAAACATCCCACGACTCATGGCCAACAATAAAGACGAGTCCACCCCACGGGCATCTCAATGCTTAGTAGTGGTTATAGCTTGCCTACACTTAGCATATTCCACGACTCATGACCAACGGACTAAATGTAGTAGCATATCGACATGCCACTACTTTTGATGGAAGGCATGGACGATTGGGTCCTACCTAATATTACCCATTTACTCTTGATATCGAACTAATAAAGGTTCTCAATTTGAAATATTTTCAAGTGAGGGTCATACTAGTTTATTATACAAGGTCTCATCATTTTTTTTTCTTGTTTATTTAATGTTCATTATCCTAACGATGACAAGCATACATCATAAGGAAGCATTAAATAAACACAACATGTATCACATACATACTAAAATAAATAGATGATCATGAGCCTTTAATCCTATACGATCCACTCGAGCTAAAGTGGATCTAGGTCAATCTAAGGGTGATAATTAAAATGCAAATAGACCTATCTATTACATAAATATATTCCATACATTCATGGGCCTTATTTCCTCTTTTTCCTCCATCTTCATTCAATCTTTTTGTAATGTCCTCCAAATTACAAAAAGATTAGCCTCATCGCCTAATTCTACCCTCATTACATTTGCTAAAACTACAAGAAACCTTGGAACAATTCCAAGGGAGATACATAGGAGGGAGATAGAAGTACATCAAGAATAAAACAAAGAAAGGTGAGACTCGCATGCCTCATTTTAATTAAAATAAAAAAATAACCAATTATGCATAAAATTAAACCAATCACATTGGCTTAGGCTCCATGATCATCCAACTAGCATGCTTAACATAAATCATCACATGATAATGAAAATATATAAATTTACCGATTATGTTATATGCAATTTCTTTCAAATTTGGGATTTTTATGAAAAATAATTTTTCAAAAATTAAAATTAACATTTAATTTTAAAATGAAAAATTATAAACTTCACATAACAATTACATAACGAGACGGGATGGACAATAGTTCAACAAGGCTGCTGCCTGTCGAGTGGCTGGGCAGACCACCCGTCTGGCGGCTGGGCGCCCACACGTTGGGTGGCTGGGTGCCCGCATGTCGGGTGCCGACTAGCGACCCGACGCTCGCACGTCGAGTGCTAGCTGCCCACCCAACGTCACACGTCGGGTGGCTGGGCGCGCGCACGTCGGGTGACTGGCAACCCACCCGACGTCACACGTCGGGTGGTCGACACTCTAATTTTTTTTAATGTCCAAGAATTCAAAATTTTCATAAAATATTGATTTCATAGTTGCTTGATCTTATCAAGAAATTTTGAAAACTTGATAAAAATTAATTTTTTTGATCAAGAAATCAACTTATTTGATTTTTTATTTCTTGCCACGTTTCAAGAAATTCAAGATTTCACAAATCTTAAAATTTTTGGATCAAGAAATTCAAGATTTCACAAATCTTGAAATTCTTGAAAATCAAGAAATTTAATTTCTTAACTCATCTCAGTTCTTAAAACGTTTTAACATTTAAAATGATTAATAATATTAATCCCAAATAAAGAAATTAATTGATTCAAAACCAATCACACATATAAATATTTAATCTATCATATATATTAAATAAACATAATCGAAAAGTATTAGAAACACACGAATCTTGGCTCTGATACCACTGTTGGGTTCGCGCGATCCTAGGAAACGTATATGCAGCGGAATTTAAAATTTTTCAAAAACATAAATATATATTACATCACATGTAATTAAAACGAATTCTGGAACCCTTTCGCGATTATTCAGTTGTGTGTTTTTCTAATAGTTAAAGTAAGAAAGTTTCAGAAACTCTTACCTTGATTTGCACTCCGGCTGATGTAGGGATTGAAACGATTCAAATCGTTATCCCTGCATGAAAGTATCTCCATGTTCTTTAATTCAAAACCCCTTTGATTGAAATCTGATTCGTTTCTAGAATCCCAAATATTATCCCTCTAACGGTATCCACATCTTGGATGCTCATTCACAATCGAATCATATACTAGTAGTTTCCGATTCGATAATTCTATCCCAAAATGATTTTGTTTGGAACAAGAACACACTAACAATTAGTGTTTTAGGTGTTTAATTTAATTCTTAATTCAACAATTGAATCAAGAATTAAACTAGATAAAAGTTTGGTGAACTTTTGGAGATTGAAAAGAAATGAGGGACGAATTTTTTTGGAGATGAAGAAAACTATTTTTCTTTAAGAGAGAGGGATGTTTTCCATGATTTTTTCTCTCAAAAATCTGCAATAAAATCCCCATAAAAATGTTCAAGAACATTGCCAATAAAGGCTACCACAAGTTCTTTCCATGTAGGACTCTTCTTCTTTTCTTATCTCCAACTCTTTTAGTAAGTTTCCTTATCCCATAAGGACTTTCTTTTTTCCTTATTACCTCTTAGAAATTAAATTCTCAATTCAACTTCCTCTAGGAATTGGATTTCCAATCCAATTTCCTAATAGGCTTCCTACAAGCCCACATCTAATGGGCCTAGGCCTAAGTAATCAATTAAGCGATACTTTAATTGATCCAATTAATTTAATTTATTTATTTAATTAATTAGGCCCATCTTACTTAATTGATCCAATCAATTAATTAAATGTTTCAATTGGGCTCCCTAATTCAATTAGGTCCAATCAATTAATCCAATTAATTAATCCAATTAATTAATTAAATTAATTCCACACTTGAATTAATTAATGTCCATTAATTAATCACATTAATTAATTTAATCCAACACTTAAATTAATTTCTAAACTAGAAATGGACTTGTCCAAGTTTTGTGTGTGACCCTTTAGGTTCACTTTAAGGTAGTCCTGGGCTCACAACTCTTGTAACTTAGTTGAACAATTAATTATTCTGATTAATTAATCCAATTAATTAATTATTTTGGAATTAACTCATTAATTCCAAGAACCCACAAGACATGGGAAGCACCTAGCAATGCATCATGACTCCTATTCTAAGGTGAATGTGCGAATCTATTTCAATTACGAATACCATGCAAGTATGGTCCTTCCGTCATCTAATCTCCGATTAAGCTTAGGGCATAGATGTTAAGTCGAAACCCCATTAGCTCAATAACTATGTTTCCATTCCTAGTAGCTTGACTCGATGATGAATAATTAGAAAACCCCACGTCTAATTTTCATCAAACCTTGGACAAGGATTTTAGAGTCAAGTACAGTAGAGCACATACGAGATTCACCTATTCATCTAGATATGTGATGGATCTTTATTGGCCACTTATTAATCTCCATACATGAAGATGTTACGCCCAATATAAATCCCTTGTGATTGTCATGCAATCGAAAAATATATCAAAATACAACATGTCATGCACAAGATTATCATGGTGCCTCAAGTCCAAGGACTAATTCTTGTACTATCGTAATAAGAAAATTCTCATTCGACAACAGAATATTTTTAATTGGGAATTTTCAGGTGGAGTTGTTCAGTGTACTTGTTACCAGCAAGCACCCACATACATACACTAGTGTCTTCACACCAATACCTATGGAACGAGGCATTCTCCTTTCGAGCCTACATCGTATGCGCAAGTCTCAACGGGATCATTGATTTTCCATTCCATTTATCCTTGACTTGGAATGTTTTAAGATCACAGCCTTAGAGGCATATTCCACGATCACCATCATATGCGCAACCATACCCCATAGCTATGTGTGATCTAAGGACTTTATTTAATTCTTATGATGAATTTAAGATAAAGATTACCATTTAAATGATATTAATATAAATAAGAATGATTCACAAGAGTATAAGAATGATCAGAACAATTGACTCGCCGGACACTACTCTAACAGATAGAACATCTAATAGAAAGATACCCCTCTCTTGTAGAAGAAAAAAAATCCAAATTCCATTCGATGGTCAATTGAAATGGGGAATTAGCCCTCGCCATCAATAATGGTCTACAGGCTATATGATTCTAAAAATAAAGCCAGGAAAATGGCTTTAAAAGACTATATAAGGGAAAAACTGGCAAAATTTCAAAATTAGTCCAGTAACTAATGGGTGATATCAAAAATAGTCCGTTTGAATTTTGAAAATAAATTTAGTCCTGTAATTAATAAAAAGGCTCGGATTGAGTCCACATTTGATCGAAAATTTTAAAATTGGCCAGAAATTATCATGTGTGACTTGAAAAATTTGGGGATTTCTATGCTTTTCGGCCAAATTGCTTATGTGGACTTTCCCCATATGATTTGGCACCCACTTAGAGAGAGAAAAGTTGACGAGACGAATTAAAATGCCACTTAAGCTGGCACTTGGATTAAGATGCCACATAGGCTAAAATGATAACTCACCTAACACCTCAGCCCTTTTGGAGGAAAACCCAAGACCCCAAACACTCTGTCTCAAACATAATTTGTTGTTTCCCAATCCATTTATACAAAAAACCCTAATCATCCAAATCCCAAATCTGAAATTGTTTTTAAAACTAAAAATATGTATTAATCAAAAGAGCCATAGTTCAAAGCACAGCTGAAAAGAATGTTGTTTGTTCGTGCCAAACGATATGTGGATTTGCCTCCTCCATTATACCGTGAGTTTGATTTTTCTTTAAGTAGTATTATATTTAAGCATGTTTTTTTAATGTTTAATATTTATTCTTAATACAGTTTGGGATGAAGCATGTTGTGGGTAGGCAAATGGAAGCATAAAAATAAAATCCATGTAATTCCTAGTCAACAAGAATCTTCTAGCAATGAGCAACCTGGAGTGGGTAATCTGGGAGGTGTGGATGAGAGAGTTGGTGGTGATGAACATGAATGGGAATGGGATACGAGTGAGGGATATGTTTGGGGTGTACAATGATGAGAATGATGCCCAAAATGTTGAGGATTCTTATTTATTGCAAGATAATGACTATGAAATAGGCAATGAGATTAGTGATGATGATGAATTATTTTGAAAAAATGTAGACCAAATGGAGGAGGATGAATTGGGAGGTGATATAGATAACATAGACATTGATTCAAGTAAATCATGTGAGAGTGGAGAGGAGGATATTGTTGATAATGACAATGATTTTGATGAGAATAGGGTGTCTGATGGGGAGGATAACAGGCCTAGTCGTCCAGTTTTTAATCCTGTTATGGTATTTGATCCTACTTTTGAGATAGGAATGATATTTAGAACAAAGGCTGAGTTTAGAAAAATTGTTCAATCTCATCCAATAAGAACAAAGAGAACTTTGAAATTCATAAGATCAGGGTATATGTGAGGTGTTCTAGGGAGGAATATGAATGGAGGATTAATGCACTTAAGATGAATGATGAATGCACTTTCCAAATCAGAGAGTACAACCCTAAACATTCATGCCCACTAACCTTTCATGTAAAAAATATAAAAACAAATTGGTTGAGTGAAAGGTATATTAAAAAATTCCAGTCTGACCCAAAAAGAAATGTCGAGGGCTTTAGGATTGACGTCATTAATGATATTAGGTGTCATGTGTCCAAACAACAAGCCTATAGAGCAAAAAGAAAAGCTTTATCAATGATTGAGGGCAACCCTGACATCCAATACTTAAAGCTGTGGGATTATGCTGAAGAGCTTAGAAAAACCAGTCTTGGTTCTACTATCATTTTGGGTACTGAGGAGCAAAATAGGAAGAAAAGGTTCAACAAATTCTATATATATTTTAATGCTTTAAAGACAGGATTCTTGTCTGGTGGTAGGCCTATAATTAGGGTAGATGGATGTCATTTAAAAGGTCCACATAGAGGTGTCTTGCTAACTGCAATTAGGGTTGATCCAAACAATAATCTCTACCCAATTGCATATATCGTTGTATGTAAAGAGTGTAGGAATACATGGGAGTAGTTTCTAATTGTTTTGAAGAATGATTTGAACATTGTCAGGCATCATGAATATACTTTCATATCTGACAAATAGAAAGGATTGATCCAAGCATTGGAGGAAGTTTTTCCTGATTCAGATAACAAGTTTTGTGTAAGACATTTACATAATAACTTCAAAATTGATGGGTATAGGGGTTTGGCCTTTAAGAATGCATTGTGGAGGGCAGCTCAGGCTACTACACTAGGTGAGTTTAAAGTGAGGATGAAGAAAATAAAGAACTTGAATGAAAGTACAGTAGATTGGTTCCATGACAAGCCTCCAGCTCAATGGTCTAAGTCTCATTTCAATGAGGGTCCTAAGTGTGACATGTTATTAAATAATATATGTGAAACATTCAATTCTAATATTTTAGATGCCAGAGAGAAGCCAATTATCACAATGCTTGAATGGATCAGGGAATATCTCATGCGAAGGTTGCAAGAAAATAGAGATAGGGCCGAGGCAAGTGGAAAGGAAAATTATGTCCCAAAATTAAAAAGATAATTAAAAAACATATGGATAAGGTGGCTGATTGTATCCCTATTAAGTCAGATGATAGACATTACCAAGTTTCATGCTTTGATGGTAGCCAATACACTATGGACTTGGATAAGTTTATCTGTACATGTAGGCAGTGGGGGTTGAGTGGCATTCCTTGCAAACATGTCATTTGTGCTATACTCAACCAAAATGAATTACCAGAGGACTATGTGCACTCTTGTTACAGTGTTGAGACATACAAACAAGTATACAGACCTGCTATCTTGGGAATTAGTTATGAGCAATTATGGGGTGCGATATTGTTCATTCCTCCTTTACCCCCCAACTTTAGAAGGGGTGTAGGGAGACCTTCTACGACAAGAAAAATGGAGCCAGATAAGCCGCATATGAAGAAAAAGAAGAGAAGCAGAGGAAATCAAACACTAAAATTGAAAAGACAACAAACCACTGTGAAGTGTAGACTTTGTGGTGTGCTTGGACATAATTCTGCAACATGTCCAAGCAGTTTGGATAATCTCACTGTCAACATAGTTACCAGAGTGACAACTGAAGTGGTTGGTGAAGAACATGCCATAGACAAGGCAAGGACAAAATTGATGGTAAGAAGTTTATATTGCTTTAAATTTTTCACTTGATACATGTTATATTATACTGAGTACAAGTGATTTTTTCCTAAATTTTGCAGGTGAAAAAGAAAACTAATGTTGCTCTAAAATCAACAACAGGGGATAGTTTGAGTGGAAAAAATGCAAGTATATTCAATTCATTGTAGTGGAATGTTGTTAACAGTGGGATTCTTACATCATTTGAGAAAAGAAAATCTACTTTTTTGTTTTCACTTTGTCTCATTTTTTTCTTTTTATCTCTTTATAAATTTTTATTCCTCTCTCTCTCTCTTCCCTTGTCTCTATTTTGTCTCTCTCTTTTAATTTTGTGCTTACTCCAATACAAAATCAAATTAACTGGCCTTTTGAAAATTTGATATTTAATGTAAATTTCAATTTTGATATTGTGATAGGTTATATTTAATTTGTTATATTATATTTGTAAAGACTAATGATATCTTTTTACATTTTGTAGTTGAATCCTCCAAGGTCAACAACTAAGCACAATATATCCTAAGTTGAGGGTACAAGCTAACTTGCCCCTCCATTTCTATTGAGATCATCAATTTTACCACCAGAGTTTACAACATGGATACAAACTGAAGCATATGAAATTCCTAGCCAATTGAGTCAAGTTACAACCATGACTTCATATCAACAGCCTCAAATGCCTCACATGTTTGGTCCTTCAATATACCAACAACTACAAATGTCCAAAAGTGGTATGAATCAAAATAGAAAGAGCAAGAATGCAAAGTGATGTAATTGTATTTGATTGGATTTTGTGAACCATGTACTACATATATGGATTTTGATGAAGAATAGTTGCAGGATAAATGGTAGTAAGCCTGTCAGGATACATGTTTTGGTCTATTTTGGTGAAGCAAAATGGCAGAAAAATTGATTTTGTATGTTTTGGTGAAAAAGTGGTGGATATTCATGAATTTTGTAATGAATTGGTTCATGTTTGTTTTGATTTGGGAGACCAACAACATTATGAACATTGAACAATGTTGGAAATTTGGGGTGATGTTATTTTAATAGTAACTGTAATATGGACATCATGGAGAAATTTGGAATCTTCTTTATGGTATAATATAGTAAAGAATGTTTTATTTGTTATATCTCAATAAATCTTCTTTAAAGAATGTTTTATTCTTCAGGCATAATTAGATTGTGAGTTGAGATTTTCTTCTCTTTATGTATGTTAATTACTATTTGAAGGATTAGAAATTAATCTTGATCAGAAGATATTGTTGCCTACTTGATCTTTTTTTCTTTTTTTCTTTTCAATTGCACTTTCACACCCATTGTCTCGTGAATTAGTTGTTCCATTTTTGGCTAACACTTTACTCTGTTACATATGTGTGATTGTTATTTACAAGTGCAATTAGATTGTAGTGACTATAACAATGTGATAGGTGCCTTGCCTCAAATAGGTTATACATTTGCTTCTGTGTTCTCTCAAATGGGTTATACATTTGCTTTTGTAAATAGATACAATTTCATATTCCAGAATTAAAATAAAATACCAACACAATATGAAGATAAATAAAAAAGATGAAATATATTAAAAATATTAACATTACTACATTACATCCTGCACCTTCAATATTAGTACTGCACCATATATTTTTCCAAACATATGATATTACATCATTGCTATATTCCAGCAAACCTAATCAAAATATCATATAAAATCCATCACTCAAATTACATCAAGGAATCATCTCCAAGTTTGGACCTTATTTACACTAGTCCACTTCTCATAACATTTGCATATCCACCAAAAAAAAGCAAAAAGCCAAATGGAACAGTAACAGTAGTTTAAGTAAATTTTTGTTGCTGCATTTCAGTTTTTTGTTCTCTTCCTCCATTGCATTAATCCTTAATAAGCCTGAAATTATTATCATAGCTCCACTGCATATTGGAAAATCCTCCCAAACAAAGAATCTGCAGCCTCATTTATGCAAATCCATAATATCAAAATAATTCAAAATCAATATTCTTACATTTCTTACATTTCTTACATTTCATATCTTGAAAATAATCAACATATTTTTTACTTCAATTTCAAACCGAGTCTCAAATCAACATATTAAATTTTTTACTCCCAAGCAAGCCTTTGCACATACCAACTGAAAATCCAATTTTTTTACTTCAATACTAATATTCAAAATTTTAAATTAAAATTGTTCTTCATAACCTTAGGCAAATTCAAGTTAGGGTTAAAAAATTCTTTACATTTTCAGTTTAATTTTTTACAAACTATCATAAAATAGAAATTTTCTTTAATTCAATAGCAAAAATCAAATACTTAAAATCTTACGTTGGAATGCCCGCTAGATTAAAATCTTCTCCTTGGATTATCCTTAGTCCATAAGGTACAAATGACGACTCTCCTTCCATAATAGCAGTGAAGAAAGCCGATGACGTGCGAAGCTTCGGACGTTTACAATAGATTTTCTCCTTGCGTTCAATTGAGTGGAAAATCTAACAGGGTGCCCTTGGGTTCTTATTTGGTTGATTTGAGGATTTCTAATGGGTTTGGGAGGAAAGAGTTCTTTATTAATAACTTGGGTTTTCCTCTAAAATGGGTGTTGGTTAAGTTACCATTTTAGCTTAGGTGGCATCATAATCCAAATAGCAGTTTAAATGACATTTTAATTCGATCTCGTCAGCATTTTCTCTCTCTAAGTGGGTGCCAAATCATATGGGGAAAGTCCACATAAGCAATTTGGCTGGAAAGCTTAGAAATCTCCAAATTTTGCAAGTCAAGTGGGTTTCACATGATAATTTCTGGCTAATTTTAAAATTTTCGATCAAATATAGATCCAATTCGAACCTTTTTATTAATTATACAGCTAAATTAATTTTTTATATTCGAACAACACTATTTTTTATACCAACCATTAATTACATGACAAATTATGAAATTTTGTCGGAAAAACTCCTCAATCTCTCAAAATATTTAATTTTAATTTAGCATACTTAACAAATCGAATTGAACCGTCATCTAGAAGTGTCTTAACAGCTTTTTTATTCACGCCTTTGGGTCTCATCCCCCTTTTTCTCTCTCATCTATCTTCGTTGATTTCACTTTTCCATTCCCCACACTCGTTTTCTCTCGCATCAATTCAAACAATTCTCCATTCTCCTCGGTTTTCTCTTTGAAAAAAGCAAACAGCAATGGCGAGCAAGGATGAGGAGCCGAGAGAGGAGGAAGAGGCGGCACCAGAGGATGAGGATACCGGAGCTCAGGTGGCGCCCATCGTCAAGCTCGAAGTGGTTGCCGTCACCACCGGTGAAGAAGACGAAGAAGCCATTCTCGATCTGTACTCACTTCATTCTTGCCTTGAGAAGACTATTTGGTTTTGCTCGGCTTAGTTCTGTTTTTTAATTGGTTGATTAATTTCATGGTAGGAAGTCGAAGCTCTATAGATTTGACAAAGAAGGAAACCAGTGGAAAGAGAGAGGCGCCGGCAGTGTGAAGCTCCTGAAGCACAAAGTCAATGGAAAAGTGCGTCTCGTCATGCGGCAATCCAAAACCCTCAAGATCTGTGCTAATCATCTGGGTTCGTATAATAAAAAAATGGAATTATAAGTTGGTTTTATTGGTTTTGATTCTTTGTATAGAATTGTGATCTGATGTGAGATGTTCTAATATTGTTTATTTTTTGTTATTATTTTTGAAATGTGGTGGCAGTGCTTCCGACAATGACTGTTCAGGAGCACGCTGGCAATGACAAGTCCTGTGTGTGGCATGCTCCCGATTTTGCAGATGGTGAACTTAAGGATGAAATGTTTTGCCTTAGATTTCCATCGGTCGAGAGTAAGTACTATCTATTGCTACGTACTAAGTAGGTATTTTCCTTGAGCTAGTTAGTATGTAGGTGGCTGCATTTGTCTTTTGTGTGAATTATGTTTCTTGATTCAGGACTGAGATGAATTTTGATTGTTGTAAGAATCTGACTATGATCTACGCAAGCTGACTGGAGAAGGGGTTAGATTCTAGTATATGACATGCGTTTGATTTCATAATTTCTAGTATGGATGTGTATTGCATGCTAATTATTGCATAATTAAACTAGAATGCCGCTAGACTGTTTGGGAATCTGTTCAGGTGATGTGGCGTGGTCCTTATTGCTGTTGCCTGAAGGCATTTTAATCCAGAGAGAAATTTTTGGGGAACCATCTTAATTTTGGAAAAAGAGGAGTCTTTCTTATGTAACGGCCTACTTGTTTGAGTGACAATCTGGTGGAATGGCAACAAATTTTGTAGGGCCACAGGAATCTTCCCCTCGATGAGCCGGTTTGCTTATAGACTTCGCGGTGTTGCATTAGCTCTCTGTCACTGTCACATCTACCTTTACCTGTTATGGCCACTAAGTTGTTCATGGTCATTCTACTCATTTTTATTGTGTTCTGACTGAATGTGGTTCCTTCCTGTGTGCCACTGTTATTGCTAACGCTGCCTCTGTTCCTGAAAAAAACACAAAATATCCTCTCTTTATTGTTATACTTGTACCATTTACACTAAAATTATGTTGTCAGATTTTTTAACTTTTGGAATTAAAATTGCACTAACAAGTATAAAATCATAATATCATTAATTAAATGCTTTCCAAATAAGTTGGTTTTTTTATGTCAAGCTAAAATCATGGAGAGATTAGAGTGGCATTGCAACATGACAATCTCGTGTCCAATTGAGGCTTGAACATCTACATTTTGCAACTAAGGCTCTTTGATTATTTCTTTAAAGTTTTGATTAAAGTGCTTAGTGCAACTACTTTATGCAATATTACTAGTTGAGTTTTATTAGATCTCTTTATACACATTTGCTTATTTCATTAATAAATTGTTTTTGGGGATTTAGTCATATAATTTTGTTCCTTAACCTCCCTCAGTTAGATGGCATCCCTTCATTGAAGACTGGATTTCATCTCTCTATTAGTTGCTCCATTGAAGGGATAGATTTCTTATAGAAAAATCTTCCTTTTGTGTAGTATTCCAACAAATAACATGTTTTTGATGTCCCATTGTCAGATTGTTGTCTGTTTAAGTTTTTTCTTTGTTTTCCCTTTTATCGAAGTTTGGAATTTTATGAGATAAAAGGTTGTCACTGGTTTATCTTAATAATGCCTTTCCCTAATGAATTGGGTGATAGACATTTTCTTGTTTGGGTTGGCTCAATATCTTATGTTGCAGCTTGACTTAGATGAGAAAAAGCTTCAAGCTAAAGGAAATTAACCAAAGATAAATCCTATATCCTTTAATCAATTCAGTTATTTGCTATCAAGATACATTTCTTTACAAGGACATAGAGACGTATAAGTATTATAAACGGCGTGGAAAAGATTACTCATTTACAGAGATATGACTAAATTTGACGTTGACGTAAAAAGTGAAACAAAGGGCCAAAATGGCTGTTTTATGGATGTAAGGTGTTTTACAATAACATATGTATGATTTATGTTTCTCATGTTAATTCGATACTATTAGCCGATCTGTAATTTTGGCACTGAAAGTTTATATTACTCTTTCTATTCTCAGTTGAAAGCTCCTATTTCTTGTTCTTGCTCAGACATCACTTCCATTTGACAATTTCTCTACGTCTTATATTCTTTGTAAAAAATTTACCTCAGTCTTGGAAGCTTTCAAATAGGCCTTTTGGGCCTTTTGTCCCATTGTTTTAGGTCCCATCAGATTTGGTGACATTTGCAAGAGACAGTTCTTATCATGCCGTTTGTAAATTATAATATCTATAGATATGTATGACCTTGCAGGTGATTTAATTGAATTTGGTGAGTATATGCATTTTGGAGTTAATGTTAATACTTTGTTTGTTCATTATGTGATGATTTCTAAAATAATGTTTAGGTTTATTAGTGCTGGGTATTGGACTGACGATATGGTGAACTTAACTTATTGAAGTTCCTCAATATTTAAGGAAGAGTGGTGACATTTTATATTTTTCTTCATGTAAGTGAGGTTTGAAGACTCAGACTCCATTTGTTCTAACAATTTGGATTTGGTGCATTACATGGCTAGTCATTCCATAGAGTCAGGGATCAAGAAGGAAAATTATTCAGTTTAAATTTAGATTGTCTCTGCTCGTGATTATAAGAGTAAGAATTTTTATAGCTGGGATTATCAGGCACTATTGGATTTAACTTATAAATATTTTATTTCTTTTTTTGGGGGTTGGGATGAGCTGCAAAATTGGCTCTGGTAATAACTGGTTTGTGAAGGATTTTTCTAGTACTTAAATAGGCATAAGAATATACACAATGAAAAATATGGTTCATCATTAATTTGTGGTAAACCTTATTGTTGGCAGGATTTAGGGATTTGAGAATAAGGGTTTTAAATCTTTTTTTGGTTCAATAATGATTGCACTTAATTGGGAATTGAGTTTTGATAACTATTGACTGCATTATTATGAAATGTTGCTCCAACCTTCCAGACGAACTTTCATCTGTTGTCAACTACCCCCTTGGCGTTTGGAATCTTGGCAACTATATCCCTTCTATTAGCGAGAGTAGTTCTCTCTAACATTGATGGTTAATTTGATGGTAAAGAGGTCAATTTATATTTTTTGAAGATAAAGGAATCTTGCAATTGGGTTGACTTGAAAGGTTGTTACGCCAACATAGTAGCAAAATAATGCATAATCTACTATTCACAAAGCAACACCAGCACCTTCCATTATCAAGCAACTGAATGTTTGAATGTAATAATGATCTTGACATGACTTGGGATTTTTGCAACCGAAGACAAACTCTCTCTCTCTTTTTTATGCCAAAATGTGGGGTCTGTTTGGTGGATGAAGTTTTTATGATTTATTTATTTGATTTTTTTTCTACAGGTTTTTGCTAACACAAAATCTATGGTGTAGTGGCTAAGGTTTTTGGAGGGAATATGGGTATATTTGCAATGAGATTAAGTAGATTAAACCCCCTTCTGCATTGAGCAGATCAAATCAATCAAATTCTTTTTTCCCTTCCTCTGGCACAAAATGACCTTTTTATCCGCAAAATTGATGGTGAACGTAAGGGTGAACTAGTGAAAGGAGTCTGGTTGCCAATAGTTGAAAGTTCACATGAGGTTGATGCAATTTTCCCAGTAACATATGATTTGGTAATACGAGTAAGCTTTAAAGGGCCTGAGCATGAATATTTCGGTTCTAGTGTACATCCACTTTATTAAACAAAATTGTGGTCCAAATGGAGGTCTTTCCAAAAAAAATTCCTTCCTATTTCTTTTTTCCCTTCTCATTCTATTAATCGAAACATGTGCAACACATGATTAAAATTTCTTTAGTTAAGGCAAGAGCAGTGTGAAAAATGAATTACATAAAAAATCATCCTTGCTCAATTTTGAAATTGGTGAAGTATGACTGCCAGCTTTATCTTAATTATTGAAGTAACAATATCATATATGTGAAGGTATGTAATAAAATGTGTCCCATTCAGTGTATGTTCACATGAAGAAAAGAATAATCAGTTACAAGTAAAATAATCATGTAATAAAATCAGTATGGCTTTGGAGTAGGCTCCCATACTTTATATCTATTAAATAATGGTATCACACGTTCAAAATTATAGTGGGATTTATTTAGGAAATATCTTTTGCCATATCTATTGAATATCGTGTTAAAAACCATATAACATTATCAATAATGCAAAGCTGAAAGCAATATGATTTTTCTTGCATATCCATTTTTTTTTATTGTTTTATCCAACTAGGCCAAGGATTTCATAAGAACTAATTAATTCATAATAGAGAAGATAATCTAGGATTTTTGGTCATATCTTAATAGATAGAAAGAATTATGTAAATGGCCAGATTTGATGAATTCTGGGAGATGTGAATTAGGCATTGAAGATAGATTATATGATAGAACATACAGATAGAACAAATATATTAAAACAGCTGAATATCTGAAATTCTACTACTAGTTGGCTCCACTCAAATTTTATCCTTTTCAATGTGAATGAGGTCTCCTGCTTTGTAGCAGAAAGGTCTGAAATCATCCTACTTAGGATCTAAGATGTTCCTAGAGTGTTGACAGTACTTTGGTCTTTTAACTGTTAGAGACAGGTAAATATTCACATCCCTTGGCTTCAAAAGTTTAAAGTGATCCATTTTTTTTAAAGGAGTATCTGATAGTCTAGGATTATCAATATCTCTTTCTGTAGGAGTCATGTAGGATTAATCTCAGACTTGGACTCATTAGTTCCAATCTAGAGTCCTATTCTTTTCTTGTCAAATAAATGGTTATGGAATCTTTTATCATAAAGGAGGCGAACATTGTGAGAAATCGAGATTGTGTTGTGCAAAATATGCCAAACTTTATGTGGGTAAAATGCTTTCTCTGAATTCTAAATTAGCTGTTTTTTGTTGTTTTTCTTTGTTTTGTTTTTGACAATGGACTTGTCAAAATTGTCATTCCAAGTATGATATGTGCAGGATACTTTGAGGGGAGAAAATAGGCATCTAATTGGCCATATATCCCTTTTCTTGAGTGTTATTGTGTATGGGCATGTGTAGGTAATTATGACGCAGATCAGATACTTCAGGTTACATAATATTCTTTGTACTTATTACCTTGTCATAATTTCCTAAACAATTCTCTTTTTACAGAACAAATATTTGTATGTCCAGTATTGCATTTATGAATCAGATGTATAAACCTACGCTTTGCAACTTTGAATTAGTGTCTTTGAATTAAGGTCCATGAGAACTTAATTTTATGAATGCTCTGTTTTAACATTCTAATCATAAAAAGAGTGCAATTGGCAAGGCTTTTTTTTTTTTCACCGTAGTAAAGAAAAGCTCTAGCCCTTTTATCCAAAACTCATCTAGTCCTCTTGTCAGCTCACATCATCTTCTTTTGACTCCTTATTTTTTCTTATGTCATTTAATTTTTGGACATGTTGAAGACAGTGTTGAACACCTTTCCCTGCTGTGTCTTAACACTTGCCATAAATTCCTTAATATGCTCATGAGATTTTATCATGTATCCTGACATGATTATTGTCAAATTTTTCTCAACATCTTTTGTTATTTCTTTAGATTGCAAAACTTTCATGGAGATGTTCCAAGAGGTTGCGGAGTCCCAAAAGAGAGAGGAAAGCAAAGATGCATCTGTTACTGCTGGACTACTCGAGAAATTAACTGTTGAAGATAAAAAAGCCAAAAATGATAAAAATGCCAAAGAGAGCTGAGGAAGAAGTTCCTGCATCAGGCAGGGAGAACGTACCGAGTCCCAAGGACAACAATGAGAAGCCTGTTTCCTCCACATGAAAAACGAGGTGCCATACAATTTTCTGTGATTAGCCCGATGAGAGATTCCACAACCTTCTGGCCCACCCATTTCATGCTGTATTCAGGTCAGGGGTTTTAATTGTTCTGATTCCAGTATTGTGTTTGCATTCAAGCCCAATTGTAGTTATCTGCATTGCATGGTATTAGTTGCTTGTCAAGTTGATGCTGCTTAGAATGTGGTGGACGTAGATGTTTTACAGAGCTTATTGGAATGGGATTATTTACGCATCCATATATGTTCTTCCTTTTTATCGTGAGTTTAATGTAGTTTATTTCCATATATCATCAGAACTCATACAAGCGCAGCAGCATAGTTGAACGCATCGATCTTGCAATATGCATATTTGTATCTTGGTTGCTTGAGCTAAGGGCTTTTTGGGCTTTGTTTGAATAGCTACCCTTCACGGGAATGGCAACCCAATTTTAGGACTCTTCATGTAATTTAGTTTAGAATTGTTTAGAATTAATTAATATTACAATTAACAACGTCCATAGGCTATTTCCATCATGAATGCGACCTTTTTCATTGCAGAAGTTAAGAGTAGGATTTGAGGGAATGCCTTTGTACCTCCTAAATAAAAATTAAAAATTGTTCAAGTTCTATGGGGTTTTATTATTTTAAAAGACATTTTCACCTCCAAAATGCTTTGAAAAAAGGTCTAATCTTTGCTATTCACACACACACACACACACACACACACACACACACACACACATATATATATATATATGTACGCCATGTACATTTTAATAATTATATGTTGATTATATATCTTTATATATTTTTCAATCATCAATTTAATATAATACTATGTATAAAAGTTTGATGTAATATAACTAATCAATAAAATTTTATCTACATTAGAGAATGTCCTTTATAAAAATGGACTCAAAACAGTTTTCTTTGGAAATACACCATGTCAAGCATTTTCAAAACAAAGTCCTTCACATTTTCATTTTTCACACAACTCTTGGAAAATATATTTCTTTAAAGCATTTTCATCCAAAACATCCCATTATCCTTTTTTGAATTAGACTTTTTAAAATAATAGAAAAACATCCCGTTGCTCATACACTTTTAAACTTAATAAATAATATTAATACTTTTGAGGTGAAACATTACCATGTATATTATATATTTTCCATATTATATTAGATAAATAATAATCTATTTTAATAAATATCTATATTATTTATTCAAAATATTATTGGTTAATACCGCCAATGTCTATGTGGGGGGGTTTGGGTTGATCCCTACTAATTTACTAATAAAATTCAAAGAAATACAAGAAATGTTGATGTCAGCAGAAAATTGAATGAGGGATACTATCCCCTTACAAAACTACTTAAAACGAAAGTAAAGGCAAATTCCATTATCTAAAGAAAAGCTTCCGCAAATGTGAATTGGGAGCTCATGAGGAAACCAAAGTGTGATTATGTGAAAGGATTAACTTTTGCAAGCGTGGTTTGCAAGTAGATCCGCTATTTGATTCCTGGATACTCATCAATGTCTTGAATTTTTGAAACTTAGTTAATAATTGTTGCAGCCTCCAGTTTCCTATCTTGCGCCCTTTTATCAAATGAAGAATAATTTCCGCATCCACTTCAATCACAGTCGAACAATACCTCTTCTCAAACTGATTTCAACACCTTCCACCAAGGCATATAGCTCCGCAAAAGTGTTTTGTATTCTCTCCAAGATAGGTGAAATAAACTAGTACTTGATCACCTTCAGAATTTCTATTGACCCCCCCGCACCAGACTGACCTGGGTTACCTTTGCTTGCCCCATCACAGTTTAGTTTGAACCAACCCACATCCGGACGTTTCCAATAGATGATCTTAACAAGTTGTTGTTTCTGTTTAGCCCTCCCTTTAAAGTCCCGCAATGCAGCAACATTTTGATGATATCCACACCAGAAATGATAACCAAGCAAATATATGTGCTGTGCATTTTTTAGGTGCTGAAGAATGTATAAAAAAATTATTCGCTGGGACGAACAATTAACACACCCTATATTTTGCGTTATTTCTGGCCTTTATATATACCAGAAAACCAGCATAGGAATGACATTTCGTGCATGGAGCATGCCCCATTTTTGTCTCGATGAACTACAAAATTGGAAGAACCTCTTTAGATCATTTGTATCTGAAAATGGACATTGAAGGCTGCATTGAAGAAAAGCCAAATGATAATGGCTCTTGGACAGTTAAGGAACAAATGACTAAAAGTTTCAGCTAGCTTTTGCGTGACAACTATGACAAATGATATATTTTCAAACCCTCTTCTTTGCATCCGTTCATCAAACCGGCACCATTCTTGCCAAAGAGACGAGAAAGATAAAAATTGTAGGTGTAACCATCGGTTCCAGATAAGATCAAATATATGCTGCTGTTGTTTGGTTTTACGTATATATCTCTGTACAAATTTAACGGAACATTCCATCTAAGCTAATAATGTCCAGCAAGGCAGATCCTTTTGTAATATACATGCTGAGGAAGTTACACCACAAGTAACTCTCTGTAGCTTTTGATCTCCCTCTCCGACTTGATCACCGACACAAGACGCCGGTGTGACTCGACGTAAGAATTCCGACGCTCAAGTCAGTGACTATTTCCTTTGAGAGGATGAAAAATATATATATATATATATATGTATATATATATATATGTGTATATATATATATATGTATATATTATATATATATATGTATATATATATATATATATATGTATGCATTTTAGATATAAAAAAGTGTAACATGTGATATGTCATGCATTCTCTTATTTATAGATGCTAAATAAGGATAAAAGAGAGATTTCAAACCTCAATTTGTTTTAACGGATTACTTTACACGTATCCATATTTCTTGATTTACCTTTTAAAAGATTCTCTTCCCGACCATAATCGTTTTATCTTAATTTTTTACGTGTACCTGCCCGACCTGGAGGTCGGTAAGCTTCTTAGCAAGATACAAAATGCTTAACAGGTCATTCCATTCTCAGGGCCCGCGTGCTGAGCTAACTCATTCTGTTTACCCAATGTCCACCCCATAAATGAGAGTTTTGCCCATCCATTCTTTAAACCTTCCATCCCGACCCAACCTACTGCACATTAACTCATTCCTAATTGCCCGAGTTATTTCAACTCCAACTTGTCCTACACCACATTTACTTCTTACCCGTGATCCGAGCTACGCGAATCCTTCTCGACCTATACCAGCTACGCAGGTCTGTCCCAACCTATACCACATCAGCTATACAGGTTCGTCCCGACCTATACCACACCAACTATGCAGGTCCCTCTCGATCTATACAAGTTATGCAGGTCGGTACCGACCTATACCACATCAGCTATGTAAGTCTGTTTCGACCTATACCACATCAGCTAGTCCCTCTACTCTGCCTGACCTACAACCTCTGCAGAACAGACAGAGTACAAAAAATATCTTGATTATTAAGGCTAACGTAGGCCTTTTTTCAAATTCCAACCTTTAGGGTTTCACGCCCATTACTAAGACTTTAATGCCTCTTTTCAATTGACTATTCTCATCCAGCCATACACGTGCCATTATCTTGTCATCCATGGCTATAGCTTCCTCTGCCTGTTCGAGTGCAGCCGCCTCCCTATAAAAGGGCCTTCCTCTTCCACTTTATTCTCATTCTTTTTTTCTATAATTTTTGCTCTCCGGTGATCCTCCTCTTGTATTCTTCCGAAAAATCTTCCTTTTCTCCCTTCAACAAGCTAAGTAAGTCTTCTCACTTTTGCTATTTATTTATTTCTCCAATTTTTCTTTTACATACTTGGTTTATTTTTTGATATCCACCTCTCCTGAATCTCCAGACCCTCTATCGTTTATTCCCCATCTTCTTCCTTCCGGAGTTTTCGTTCGTGAATTAGTACTGGAATTATCAACCCATCATCCTTTCTGAAATTAGGATGGCTAATCTGGCTAATCACCCTGCTTATATGACTCACGCCACCACCCTATCTGAGATAAGCCTAGCAAACCTTAGGGAGAATGCAGAAATACCTGAAGAATTCAATATAGTCCTGCCAGACCCTTGCGACAAACCTCACGATCCACTTCTTAGTTGTGTGACTTTCTTTGTAGACCAACTAGAGGTTGGCCTTAGGTTTTCCATTCCCAACCTATTCTGCCATATCTCTAAGAGCTTCGGTATTCCTCTAATGCAGCTCGTTCCAAATTCCTTTTGACTTATGGTTGATTTCTGGATGGTAGTTAGCTACTTCAGATGGTTTCTGGCCTTCACTTCTCATTCTTTCTTCTTTGGTCATAAATTCTCCTTCAACCTGCTGTATGACCAACCTTGAATCATAATAGATATTTAGGTGCCTGACTCCAAGCTCTAGAGCTATCTTCAATCCCCTCACCAATGCCTCATATTCAACTTCATTATTGGATGCTTTGAACTCAAATCTTACTGCAAATTCCAACTCTTCCCCTTCTAGGTTGGTTAGCACAATACCTGCCTCACAACCTGATATGGTAACTGAGTCATCCATATACAACAACCATGCCTTAGGACTTTCACCAGTAGGTGTTATTTCCTGCAGAAAATCGGCCAAGGCTTGCGCCTTGATAGCCACTCTTGGCTGGTAATCTATGTCATATTCACTCATCTCTACTGCCCATTTATCCATTCGTCCTGTAGTTTTCAATTTACTTAGTACCTGTTTCAATGGTAGGTTAGTTCGGACCACTATCTTATGTGATAAGAAGTATGGTTGAAGCCGCCTGGCAGTTGTTACTAGGGCTAACCCTCCTTTTTCTATTTTTGGGTATTTAATCTCTGCTCCTCTCAGCAATTTGCTTACACAGTAAATAGGTTTCTGCTGAGCTCCTTTCTCTCTTAACAGCACTGAGCTAACGGCTGATTCTCCTACTGATAGATATACATACAGTATTTCACCTTGTACGGGTTTGGTCAACAAGGGTAGCATGGCTAAGAAGTTTTTTAATTCATCAAAAGCCTTTTGACATTGCTCAATCCATTCAAACTTGTTAGCCTTCCTCAAGATTTTGAAGAAAGGCAAACTTCTTTCTGCCGATCTGGATATGAACCGACTTAGAGCTGCTATCCTACCCGTGAGCTGTTGAACCTTGTTAATACTATTTGGAGGAGTCATATTCTACACTGCATTTACTTTCTCAGGATTCACATCTATACCCCTCTCGGTTACTATATAGCCCAAGAATTTGCCAGACCTAACCCCAAAAGCACATTTAGAAGAATTAAGTTTTATACCATACCTCCTAAGGACTCCAAAAGCATTCTGCCAAGTCGGCAACATGAGCTTCAGCCTTTGCACTTTTTATCAGCATATCATCTATGTTTACCTCCATGTTCCACCCGAGTTGTTACTTGAACATTCTATCTACCAGCCTCTGATATGTAACCCCTGTATTTTTTAGTCCAAAAGGCATAATCACATAACAATAAGTTCTTGTGGAAGTTGTAAAGCTTACTTTCTTATGATCTTCAGGTGCCAACATGATCTAGTGGTATCCCTGTGAAGTATCCATCATACTTAACAACTCACACCCCGAGATAGAGTCAACCAACTAGTCTATTCGTGGCAATGAGTAATGATCTTTAGGACATACTTTATTTAAATCTCGAAAATCAATGCACATTCTCCACTTTTCTTCTATTTTTGGGACTAAGACAACATTTGACAACCATTCTGGGAACTGGATCTCTATGATATGTCCAGCCTCTAGCAATTTATCTACCTCATTCTGGATAACCTTATCCTTCTAAGGCCCAAAATGTCTCTTCTTCTGTTTGATAGGTTTGTATGCTAGGTCAACATTGAGGTGATGTACTGCCACACCTGGATCAATTCCTTCCAGGTCATGCACAGTCCACGCAAAGATATCGATGTTGTGTGCCCATCCTAGTAGTTTTGGTCACATCCCCTGGTACCAGTTCTATATTAATCAATTCCTCATTTGGCATTACATGCTCTTGCTCAACTAAAGGCCCTTTTGCCCTATTTATTTTCATAATTTTCATCGGGGGTTCCTCTTCTACATTTTATTTTATTTTAGCTTTTTTCTGCTCAGCTTTTCTGACAACTTTCACATAGCATCTCCTAGCTAAACACTGATCCCCTTCTACTTCTCCTATCCCTTTGTCCACGGGAAACTTCAATTTCATGTGAAAGGTGGATACCACCGCTTGGAAGGTATTAAGTGAAGGTATTCCCAAAATAATGTTATATGCAGAAAAAGAGTCAACCACCAAAAATTTAACCATCCTAGTCTTACGCATAGGCTCAGTACCTAAAGATACTAATAAGATGACCCGACCCATGAGATCTACTGTGATACCCACACCTCTCACTACTCACCTGGCCAAATATGATTCATACATTACATGTTAATTGTGTTCTATTTGCATTGATATGACATCACATAATTCATTTTATTTTATACGGTGTTCTTAATCATTAAACTTAATTTTGAAACTCTTGCACGGTATTAATTATCAAATCCCCTAACCTAATTGGTTAATTCTACATTGGGATGAGAAGAAAATTAGGTATCAATATGATGAATGTTACTAGGTTACACGTTATAATTTTTAGAAGTGTTAAAGGTGTCACTGGTGAGTTTATACGGTTTAATTTGATTTGATCAAATTATTTCAAAAGTTTATATTTGTAATATACTTGGGATATTGGACATGATATAATGTGATTTAGGTGTCATATTACAAGGTCCATATGTGTATATGATTTTAAAAATACCAACAAGACAATCATTTAAGAATCGAATACCAATCTATTTAGAGATCGAATAAACGGTTAATAAATTATGGTAGAATTTATTATTCGATCATTCAAAAATTAAAATAGGTTGTAAATAGATAAATCAATAGTGAGAAATATTAGATTACAGCTGTATAAGGTTGCTCCTCCTTACTTCCCTTTGCTTCCTTCACTTTTTTTCTTCACTTGGAATCACTTGGGAGAAACTTCTAAAATTTAATATGGAGATTTTTGAGGTGAAATAGCTCAGAAAATAGTTTTTGGTCGTGGTTCAAGGATAGAAATTCAAGGATAGAAATTCAAGGATAGAAATAAATAAAGGTTGAGGTGGTAGCTTGAGGTGGCAAGGCTTGAGGTGTCAAGTGGTGGTTCAAATATGATGCTTTAAAACTGTGCATATGTGAGCTTAACTCATGTTTTGATTTCAATTCTTGAATTATTTGAGGGTTTATGATTTATAAAGCTTCTATTATTGTTTATAACCTTGTTCAGATATTATTTATGGTCTTATAATTCACAAAAGAAGGATTTTTAGTTGCAAAATCCCAATAGAAATCACTAGGGACAGAAACTGTATACTTGTTGGTTTTTGTTTTTAAAGCTTCATATAGGTATAATAACTTGATTAAAACCTATATATTTTACCATATACGTGTTTATATATAAGTTTAGGTGATGTATGTGAGTTTGGAGAGGTTATAAATTGAAATATGGTTTGATTTTTAAAGAGACACCCAAAACTGTCATGATAGAATTTACAATTTTTGTGCTGTAAAAATTGGGCTGGTTTTTCTGAGTTAAATCAGTGATTTTAGACAATTATAAAATATGGTTACATTTCTCTACAAGTTATCTAAATGTGGTAAAAATTTGGGAGTGATTGGATATGCTTAAGGATGTCAAAGTTAGCATGCAACTAAATTGGATAGTAGGAAAATTTGAAAATGTAAATCTGTCCCATTTGATAACTTAGCATGTTTCAACCCAAATATGTTGCTATTGAGTATTAACAATTAGTTAAATGCTATTAGAGTTACAATACTTCAATTACATGATGTTTACAACTATTTAAGATGAGAAATTGAGGTATTTGAGGGACTATATTGTGTTCTAGTTTGTGAAAGCTTGATTGTTAGCTAGATAGCTTGGTGTTTAAAGTCTTAGTATGAGATTTTATGCTTTCAACTTGCCAAATTGGGAATGGTGCTTGATGTTGGGCAATATTATAGGCTATTTTACATCTAAGGTTGGAGAGGAATACTAAACAACTTTAAACTAAGCCACCAATCAAGTGAAAGGTAAGTAAAGATTCATTTGCAACTACAATACATAGACATAGTAAATGTGTGATTTATATGTAATATCATAGATCATATGTGTATAGCAGAGGGCATGCATTACTGTCATTCATGTCTATTGAACATACATATATAGGCATTGGCACATGCATGCATCATATACGAGCATTGTGATAAATCTTGTACTGCACAACATGATTTTGAGTAAGAAAAATATTTTGCTGATCACTACTAGTGCACCGAAGCATGCATGGATTTGCATGGTTATATGCATGGATTTTCTGGTTCGCGTGTATGGATTTGCATGCTTATGAGTATGCATGGATTTGCATGCCTATATAATTATTAGCCATTAGATTATGGTGATGTACATAGCTCTTTTCTGGTGCATGAGATAGTAGCATTGATCAGGTGCCCAAGAAAGAAATAATTTTGAGAGAAATATTTTAATGCATGGAATTGCATTGTCGGCATAGCATTTTGAGATGCATGACTTGATCTTGTGAATTATTCTTTGACATACATAATCTTTACTTGCTGAGCATTAGCTCATATAGTTTATGCGTTATAGGTGAGCACGATGATGCTTGAAACATCTTTTGCTAGTTAGGCGGCTGTTGGAGCTCCTGCAGGTGTCTGAGGGAGTGTGTACATGGATAACGACCTGTTGGGCTATTTTGTAGGCTTGTTATAATATGAGTCTGTTGTATTATATTTTGAGATTGGTACTGTAGTTAGTTTTTAAAACTTTACTGTAAATAAGTATGTAAATATTATGGTCGTTGTGGGTGTTGTGCTTTTATATAAATATTGATCATGCTATATAAAGGACATATGTGAGGAAGTATTTTAAATAGGATTGTGTGTATAAAAAGTGATTTATCTTTTCTTATAGTGTTGCAAATAAAAAAAAAATATTGCACGTACACACAAGTTCTATCATGTTAAAATTATACTTTATATATAGTTGTTGAGTAGTGGGTGTTACATCTACCACTCCCTTGCCAAAACTGAACAAGCCTGTCTCCACTGGTTGCAATGCTATATCTAGATTCATCTTCTGATATGCCTCATAGAACAAGACATCAATTGAGCTACCTGTGTCAACCATGACTCTGCCATGTCAAAGTTAGCTACTATTGCAGTGATGACTAGTGCATCATTATGTGGTGCTTGCAATACCTTCACATCATGGGGCCCGAATTGAATCGTTGGACCATCGTTAATTTTATGGATCTCTCATCTTGCACTTTTTGGCATAGGTCGAGCATACGCTTTTCTAGCTCGGTTGGAGTCTCCATCTGTAGGACCCCCTACTATCATTTGGATGAAACCTCTTGGAGCCTGGGGATGGTTTTCTCCAGGGGTAGCTCCAACTCTTCCTTCTCTAGTATCCTTTTCTATCCAGGTCGGTCGAGCCTTTTTTCTTTCAATCATTTCCTTCTCATCCTCCTTTTCTACCCAACCATCCAACCATCCCTTTCTTATCATCCTTTTTATCTCATCTGTTAGATGCTGACATTCATCTGTGTTATGCCCATACTCATTGTGGAAAGCACATAATAGATTTGACTTGGGCTTGGTTGGAGCTGACGAGTGATTATACGATCATTTTAGTCCTTATGCTTCACAATAGCCATCAAGATATGTGCCTTGGGCCACCAGGGAAGTGTATTGTCTGGGTTCCCCAGGTGCAGACAAAAGAGGTCGCTCTTCCTACTTCAATTTCATAACAAAACCTCCTTCCTTTTTTCCAGAATCTCTTCTGTCTCTTTTTCTATCTCATTTCTCTCTTTTCATTCGCTGAGCTTCGTCCATGTTGATATACTTTTTAGCTCGTGCTAGCAGGTCATCAAATTTTTGGCTAATTTCTTAGCCAACGACCTAAAAAATTCCCCATCCTGCAAACCTTGTGCTAGGGCATTAGAAAGTACCTCTTGGGTAGCTGAAGGTACTTCTAAAGCAACAGCTATGAATCTTTTTATCTAACTTTGCAGGACCTCATTATCTTTTTGCTTTATACTGAATAAAGTCAGCTACGTTTGTTGGTGTTTCTGAGAGCTTGCAAATTGATGCAAAAAGGTAGAACTAAACTCATCAAAAGAGTGGATTGAATTGGGGGTAACTGACTGAACCATTACTAGGCTGATTTCGACAGCGTAGTCAGGAATACCCTACACTTGACCCCATCAGAATACCTATGCAATAGAGCTAAATTTTTGAACCTACGTAGATGTTCCCATGGGTCAGTAGTACCATCATACTCATAATTTAATGACCTGAAATTAGCTGGTAAGTCGTCCATCATTACTTCCTCAATAAACGGAATTCCTTTTTTGATTACCATATTTCTTCCTGCCATTTTTATCTTCATCTCTTTTAGCTCATTATGTAAACACTCCAACTTCTCCAACACATCTGGCTCTTTCATTTTACTCCGGCATTCCCCTGTATGACTCTCTTCCTACCTCTCAGGGTGGAGTGGCTTTTTCCGACACATCTGGTGGTGGATTAGCCTTCCTTCTTCTCAAGGCTACATCTACCGTAGTTGTGATCAGATTTGCCAACTGCTCTGTGGTAAGCTGGCCAGCATTTCCTGCCCCAAATTCCGAAACCAAATTTACACAGGGTGCTTACATGGTTCGGAGCAGTGGAACTCCAGGTGTTACTGGGGTGAGCTATCATTCTCCCCCCACTCCTGAACCTTCGAATCATGACTACGCTAGATGACTGGTGGTGGAATTTCATTGGATGTTCCTCTGCCCAGAAATCCTTTTCCTGCCATCTCACGCCTTAACTCAAGATTTCCCATAGACGGTGCCAACTTGTAATGTACATGTTGAGGAAGGTACACTATAAGTAACTTTCTGTAGCTTTTGATCTCTCTCTGACTTGATCACCTGCACAAGATGCCGGTGTGACCCAGTGTAAGAACTCCGACGCTCAAGTCAGTGACTATTTTCTTTTAGAAGATGAAAAACAGAGAGAGATATATATGTATTTCAAATATAAAAAGTGTAACATATGATATGTCATGCATTTCCTTATTTATAGATGTTAAATAAGTGTGAAAGAGAGTTTTCAAACCTTAATTTGTTGTAACGGATGACTGTACACGTATCCGATTTACCTTTTAAAAGATTCCCTATCCCTTTTCGACCATAACCATTTTATCTTAATTTTCCACGTGAATCTGCCCCGCCTGGAGGTCGGTAAGCTTCCTAATGCTAGATACAAAATGCTTAACATGTCATTCCATTCTCAAGGCCTACGAGCTAAGCTAACACATCTGTTCACCCAACTTCCACCCCATAGATGAGAGTTTTGCCCATCCATACTTTAAACCTTCCATCCCGACCCGACCTACTTTACATGAACTCATTCCTAATAGCTTGAGTTATTTCGACTCCAACTTATCCTACACCACATTAACTTATTACCCCTGATCCTGGCTATGCGAATCCTTCTCGACCTATACCAGTTATGTAGGTCCATCTCGACCTATACCACATCAATTATGCAGGTCCATCCCGACCTATACCACACCAACTATGCAGGTCTCTCTCGACCTATACAAGTTATGCAGGTCCCCCCCGACCTATACAAGCTATGCAGGTCCCCCCCGACCTATACAAGCTATGCAGGTCCGTCCCGATCTATTCCACATCACCTTTGATGCACAAATAATAGGAATATCACAAACTTCAACCACCAAATTATCTTGAAGAACTTGAGAGATAATTCGACAGAATCCCAAACATCATTGCACCAGTATTCTGAAATAGATTGCAATGTACATATTTTTGCACAGACCTAATTCGCAAAATTCTCAATTAGAAATGTTATTCGTCAAATGAGAATGTTTTTATTACAATAGTGTATGAAATAGTCTTTTGACTTGAGGCACCATGATAGTTTTGTGCACATGTACTTTGATATATTACTCAATTATATGATAATCACAAGGGGTTTATGTTGGGCGTATGATCTTCCTGCATGGAGGTTAATAAGTGGCCACAAATGATTCATCACATATCTCGCAGAATATGTGAATCTCCTATGCATTCAATGGTCCTTGACTAAGAAATATTTGGCCAAAGCAGGATGAATATTAGGCGAGTGTTGTCTAAAGATTCATCACAAGTCAATATGACTGGAAGTAAAATCATAGTCATAAAGTCACGTAGAGTTTCAACTAATAATCCAGGGACACTTAATCAGCAAATTAGACAGTGGAAGAATGGGACTTGCTTGGTACTCGTAATTAAAATAGGTTCACTTGCTAAATTTACTTAAGACTATGTAGTCTAGATGTATTGTTAGGTATTTTCTTTGACTTGTAAGGTTCTTGGAATTAAGGAGTTAATTTCAAGATGGATTAATTAATTAAAATATTAATTCATTCACTAAGTTGCAAGAGTTGTCAGCCCACTAATAGTTTAGTTATGAACCTAATGAGTCACACAAATCAAGATAGTTCACTTCTAATTTTGAAAGTAATCCAAGAATTTTGATTAAGTTAATTAATAGAAATTAATTAACTTGAGGTAGAATTAATTTAAAAAATTAAATTAATTCATCTAATTAAATAATAAGATTATTTAATTAGACCTAATTAAGATTAGAGAGTCATGGAGACTATATCAATTAAATGATTGGATCAATTAATTAAGATAAGGCATAATTTAATTTAAGTGGTTAAATTAAACTATTTAATTAAATAATAAATAATTTGACCTAATTTGATTAGGTGGTCTTAATGGAACAATTAAATAACTAATCAATTAATTAAGTTGGGCTTATTTAATTGATAGAAATCAATTAAATGGACTATATTAATTAATTAAAGTCTCAGCCCAAGTGTTGATGGGCTCGTGGAGGCCCACTAGGATCTCATGATTAGAAAGTCAAAGACTCCTAGTCAAAGATAGAAATAAGATAAGATGAGAAATTAAGGAGATACATACCTAATGTGATTAGGTCTTGGAGAGAATATTTCTTCCCAAAAAAAAATGTGTAGGAGCTTTGAGAAAGCTTTAAGATATCTTTTCTCTCCTCTTCTTTATTCTCTTTTGATATTTTTGTCCACCAAAAAAGTTCCATCCTCTTTGGATTCAATATATTTTTTCTATCACTAGCTGTTTTGTGAATTGAATTGCACTCCCAAAGTTTTAGATTAGAAACAAAGAATTTTGATTTACTAGCAAGGATTTAATATCCGTGGACTTGCCTGAGGTGTAGATATCGTTAGAGGGACAACACTTGGAGTTCTAGGCGAATCAGTTTCTAATCCGAGGTTAAAGTTTCAAAAATATCTTGATGTTCCTGTGAATAGTCCGTGAGAAAGATAGCCATTTTAATTGCCTCACACTCTACTTCAGCCAGAGTTCTTCTAAAGGTATGATTCGCAAAACTCAGTCGTTTAATTAGATTAAGCGATCAATCATAAACACAAACTAATTAATCGCTACAAATCCAGGATATAATTTTACATATGATGTTTGTTTTATTTCTACTATTGAAAATTTTAAATTTTTGTTGCGTGATTATGTGAACCAAATAGTGATATCATAGTCTATGCGAAACATGCCTAAAATTTTATGCGATAAAATTAAATATCTTTTATGTATGAGAAATTGTTTATTTGATTTTGAAGATATGGAATGACTAATCTGAGTTGGAAATGAGTTGGGGATTTTTTCTAGAAAATAATATTAATAAAAAAAAATATTCTTGCCACGAGGCACGGTGATGTGGGTCCAAAAGCCATGATGTTGCTGGAACAGAAAGTCTGGCGTTGCGGTGCCATGCTGGAAATCTCGCTAGTGTCACAACGCTAGTCTGGCAGATTTCTAGTAGTTATTGGCCAGATTTTTTACGCTGCGATGCCAAATATTAGCGCCACGACCCTTATCACGGCAATATGGTGACATGCCTGATTTGTTTCCAACTATGTAATGGTTACACACTAATTTGTAGATTAGCTAAAAACATATTTGCTAATTTTAAATTAATAAAAAAGAGTTTTTAAGAATTACCAAAAATTGTTAAATCCTAAATTAAAAATTCGGCATATAAAGATGGATAAATTTACATGCTTTAAATTATTCATGTGATGATTAATTAAGCATGTTGTGATGTGGATGTTCATGGAGCCTAGACCAATTGATTATTTTACGCTATGATTTATGTTTTTGGGTTTTAATTAAAATGAGGTATGCGAGTCTTGTCTTTCTCTATTGTAATGTCAAATTCTATCTTCCTCCTATGTACCTCTCCTTGAAAGAAATTATAAGGTTTCTTATAGTTGATTCAAATATAATTAGAGTAGAATTAGGTTGTGAGATTTTTTTTTTGTAATTTGACTGACATTACTAGAATGAGTAATATGGAAAAATGAGGAATGAAGGCCCTTAAATGTATAAGGATGCATTTTTGTAATAGATAAGATCTGTTATCATTTTAATTATGACCCTAGACTGACCTATATCTACTTTGGCTCGAGTGGATTGCATATGATAAAGACCTATGACCATCCATTTATTTATGCATATATGGAAATGCATGCATGATTTATTTAATGTTTTTCTTATGATTCTGCTTGCGATCACTAAGATAGTGCAACATTAAATAAACAACTTAAGAAAATGATGAGGTCTTAGAATAATGGAACCCTCACTTGAAAATATTTTCAGTCCAAAAGTTTTTAATTAAATTCTATATCAAGCATAAATGGGCAATATTCGACTAGACCCATTTATCCAAGCCTTCCATCAAAAGTAGTTGGCATGTGAAACACTGCCACACTTAAGCCGTTGGCTACGAGTCGTGGGATTTGCTAAGTGGAGATAATAGTTATGACCACTACTGGTATGAGGATGCCCATAGGGTAGGAGGGCTAAGGGCTTTGACCGCGTGTCATGAGACATAATCTAGTTGTCTTACTCGTAGAAATGTTTGATGGGTAACGCTTGACATTTGGTAATATATTATCTCATAAAATTGGAGTATATAGGAAGAATAAGGTAAACTAGCTTGAGGGTTGCATGGTAATGTTAATATATTAACTATCTTTTAGTTTGTCATATGGGCTCATAAAATTAGGGTGTATGACAAGTCTAATTAGATCTCAAGCCCACTGAAAAATATGATTTCCTGAATAACATCTGGAGGGTGATAGGATTTGAATAAAATAGTGGGGGATATTTGTAATTAAGATCATATTTAAATGTATATATTTATTTACGAATAGATGTTTAATTTTCTGTCTCACTTGGGATAATGGTTATCATAAATCCACTTGCATTACTTTTAGACAATAATAAACATCACTAAGAATCTATCCAGATTGCTCTTAAAATGTGATAATGGCTCTCAAATTTTAGAGATTAAGAAATATGCAAAAGAGAGTTTCTGCAATAATTATTGAAATAATTCCCGCAAAAGTTGTGGAAACACCTCCCACCACACATTGAAGAAAGACCTTCTATAAGGAGTTAGAGGAGATTTTAGCTATCAAAGCCTAATTTTGATTGTTGGTTCTACCTACTCTAAGACTAAAGGTCTAAATAGAAGTAGTGAGAAAGAGTTCTCAATGGTAACAAAATACAAAATCATGTTATGCTAGAGGATTAATCGAACAAGATACTTTTACGCTACCATTGCAGTGCAAAAGGGTATAGAAAGAGAAAATACAAGTATAAACTTGCTTATTTAAATTAGCAGAGTTTCTAATTCAAACAAAGGTTAGAAAGGGTTCTAACTCTAATTTAATTTTTTTTGAAGTCAACCATTAAGTGTTGACAGTTCTTCTTGGGTATTGCATACCAGATGTGATCTCATATCTACAAGTGTTGTGAAAGATGATAAGAAAAATGAGACTAAGAAGAAAGGACAATCCTTAAGCTTGGAAGTAAAGCAAAGGTTATTCATTTGCTAAAAGAATAGTCCACTTAGCTCTAGATGGAATTAAGGTAGTATTAAATATTTGACTTTGATACCAAACAAAACATGAACACGATCCATGATTTTTTATGTTGGTACATTGATAAATGATTTATTATACTACCATAAAATTCCATCTTACACAATTCAGCAAAATAAACTCTAAATTAGAGAATTGTAGTTCCACATACTTGTGACATGCAAGATTAGGTCATATCTCTAAAGAAATAATTCGCTAGATGACACTAATGATTGACCGTTACAATGAGCTTGACATACAAAACAAGTGAATCTTGCCTTAAGGGAAATATTACAAATCACCATTTGTTGGACAAGTGGAGCATACTACAAATCCATTGGATTTGATCTATACGGATGTATGCAAGCTACTAAGTGTTAGTGTTTGAGGAAACTACCACTGCTCTGTTATCTTTACAATAATCCATCAAGGTATAGGTATGTATATCTTTTGAGATATAAGTCTAAATCCTTTGAAAATTTCAAAAAAAATAGGCATGAAATAGAGAAACAAACTAGGAAAGGTACAATGAATCTTTGATTTGATTGAGGAGCTAAATACTTGAGCTCAATGTTTCTTGATTATTTTTTGAAATATGGGATTCTCAATAAGTGAAACCATGTTGAGTTTCACTAAATTTTCTCCTTCATTCTGGGGTTACGCCCCACAACTTTTGACATTCTTATTTAGTGAAATTGTTATTTAAGTCAATGCTGAAGACACCATATGATATGGTAAAGACCCCTCATAAGTACCTAAGGGTATGAGGTGGCCTGCTTATACGAAGCAATAAGTGGGAGATAGGCTAGATGCAATATCCAACTTATACAAATTTATAGGGTAATCAAAAGAATTCATTGGATACCATTTCTATGATTCCTAGAAATGAAGGTATTTGTTTTTAGGAATGCCAGCTTCTTGATAAGGAGTTTTCTATTGGATAAAAATAACTAGATCATAGAACTTGAAAGAGTTTGAGAACCATAATTTGTCCTACAAGAGAAATGGTGCATGAACAAATTATTAAACATTTAGTACACAATCTTCAAGGAGATCCAAAAGGGTCTCGAGGTCACCTATGAGGTATGGTCTCTTGCTAGAGAGCAATAAAAAGGATCTCCTTTTGGATATTGATCCAAAAAAATGATGTATGACATCAAATTCGGAAAAATGCCAAAATACCATCCAAGATGGACTCCATATACTCCTAAAGGTATGAATCTTACTGGACCCACCACACGATATTATCCCCAACTGGCTGCAAATGATTCAGCAAGTGGAAAGTTAGAGTACATAGGGAGGTAATGACATATAAAGCATAATTGGTTGGAAAAGATTGCATTCAAATTCAAGGTGTTGATTATTAAGAAAATCTTTACTAGATATAATGTCGAAGTCCTTTGGTATCATGTTGTCCATATCTATATATTGTGACTACCAAGATATAAGAGATGGATATGAAGGTCACCTTCCTCAACAAGGATATTGAGAAGGACAACTATGGTATGTACCCAAAGGCCTACATATCAATAGGATGCAAGAAAAAGGTTTGCAAGCATCAAAGATCCACTTAATGGACTTCCCAAAGATGGGACATTCTATTCACTGAGTTAATCAAATACTTTGATTCCCTCAAGAATGCGGATGGACCAAGTGCATACAAGAAGGTTAGTGGGAGCATAGAAAAGTATATTATGTTAATAACATTCTACTCATAGTGATGGTGTAGGAATGTTATAGTCAACTAAGACTTGTAATCTACTAAGTTCTCTAAAGGGATTTGGGAATAACTTCCTAGAGATTGGGATTTAGATCTATAAGGATCTAAAAGGATGCTTGGGGTACCCCAAATTTAGTACATAAATGTTGAAGGGGTTTTTAGTATGGAGGAATCTTAGAATAGATTTATGTCTTTAAGTCAAAGGTTTTTTCTTTCGAAGTCTACATCCCCAAATACTTTTAGAAGAAAGAGACAGCCATGACTCATGTACTATATGTATCCTCTATGAAGCATAATGTATGCAAATCTATGTACAAGACATGATATAACAAATGCTTTGAGTTTCACAAGCAAATATTGGTCTATTTCATGCGAAAAACATGGAAAGTCGTAAAAAAGATATTCAGTGCTTATGAAGTGCAAAATATGTCTTCTTGGAGTACGGTTACAGAAAACTAAAGTTGGGATACTTCTCTAGCTTATAGTCTAATATAGATAACTTGAAGTCTGTGTCTGGAATCGTATACTTCTTAAATAGTAGGGTAGTTAGTTAGAAGAATTTCCAAGCTTAAGACAATCGTAGATTCCACCAACAATGGTGAATTTATTGTTGCATAGGATGCTGCCAAATGAAGATGTTTGGATAAGGAACTTTGTCCAATGGTTGGAATAGTTCTGTTTGTTGTTGATTCAGTACTTGTCCACTTTGATAATAACAGGACAATTGCACAAGCAAAAAAGCCAAGATCTCATCATAGATAAGGTGATACCGTTTGATTCGAGTAATCATTAGTAGAGGCAACTTAATAGTGAAAAGAGTGCAACGGTAGAAAACATAGTAAATCTACTAACTAGACTCCTAGCGCAGATAGTATTCGAAGGACATATTTAGAAGATGGGTAATTGGCTGTAGAGTAAGTAGAAGATTGTTTGAATAGTGACTGGCGTGCTAAATATTGGTCAATTCTATACTCTAGCGAATTGAAAATATTATTCAAAATATATTAACAAATTGATATTATTTATCTTTAATTACATTTTACCGATGGATAAAGTCCCTAGACCATACTTACTACGGGGATGGTTGCACATATGATAGCAATCATGGAATATACCTCTATGACTTTGGTCTTAAATTAGTTTTGAGTCTATAATATATTGAGATGGGATATTGATAAGCCCGTTAGACTTACGCACACGATATATACTCGAAAGAAGGATATCTCATTCTATAGGCATCGACTTAGATACACTAGTGCTTGTTTGTGAGTTCTCATTTGGAAATATTGTTAGTTGAATGAGAATTTTCTAGTTATAATAGTGCATGAATTAGTCCTTTGACTTGAAGCACCATGGTAACATTGCGCACGATATCTTACGCTTTGATATATTTTTGGATTGCATGATAATCACAAAGGATTTACAATAGGTGTATGATCTTCGTGCATAGAGGTTAATAAATGACAAACAAATGATA
>CM033109.1:14200493-14283153 GCA_019321725.1 Paulownia fortunei | reverse complement strand
TAGAAATGGGACCTCTGGCAGCATGGAATGAGAACTAAACCTATTGACAGGCTTATAACACTTCTCCTTCCACACATAGTTGATGCTTCTTTTCATGCAGCAAAGTAAAAAAAAAGAAAAGGAAAGGTTGGCAGTAAAGGGATAAAGCAGTTACCTATATTAGAGAGATTTGAGATTCAATATGGTGGGAATCTTGTTCCATAACCAGTCGGAAAGGTTATGTTTTTTATTCTGCATTTGGAAATCATTCTATCTTTCTCATCTAAGATGTGCATAATCGTCTTAAGTAGATGTGGGTAAGAGTGTATTTGAAAGGAGGTGTTAATCAGGAATAGGCTTCTCGAAAGTAGTACAGTAAAGGTAAGGAGGTACCTTAAGACAGTTAGAATGCTACGCCCTCGTAAGGCTGACAAGGTTTAGGGTTTTACCCTATTCATACATTGATTTCTCGCTGCTTGAATCATATCCCTAGTCTTAGAGTGGGGAAGGCAAGGTACGAAGCCTGATTTACCTAATATGCCTATATCGGATGCTAGAAGGGCTTGTTTATAGGAACTGAATCAATAGATGCAGGAGGACAAGGTACATATTTGCTAGTGTATATAAAAAAGGTGTATAAAGGTATCCCAAGTTGGAGAAATACACTTATCTTATAGAAGAAATGCCATATCTGACCCAAGAAAAGCAACTTCACTCCTGTGGAAAGGGATTGGTTCATATCAATCAGAAGTGCATTCAGTTATCCCATTTTTTTCTTCTTTTCAGTTAGTTCTACGAATGCCTAAAAGGATTCAATTCTTTATGGCGGATCTAGTTCTCCTAAGGAATAGATAGACCTCTCACCGTAAGCAATAAACAGTCTTATGAAAAAGAAATTGATAGAGGGAATATTTATATTGGTTATCCCAATAGTAGTATGATATGCTTCTTAGATGGCTCTTTATTAGAGTGCTTTCACAGTGAAATTTGATACTTCAATATTTTGGATCTAAATGATATGCCTAAAAGCAAGTTTCTCTATTCAACAGAAGACTTTATCGAATCTCTTGGGATAAGAGTTCTTCTTTCTAGGGCTATGTCTTCAATGTCGGCGTAACAATTATTTTTGTCGGCCTTATGAGGAACTACTTTACGACAATGGTTCAAGCCTCACTCACGCTAAGAAAACCAATTCCATTAAGCATAGTGGCATCAATCCCAACTCTTTCATCTCAGGCAGCTCTTTCTTACTACCGATGCGACATTGGCCCATTTTAGCTGGTGAAAGGCACATTTAGCTAGCTCCAAGTACAACTATGCTAACACGGACCTTTACCAGTCAATGCTTTCGTGGTCTAAGCTTTCTCTCCTTAACTTTGCAATCATCATTCTTGAAAAGCCTTTGTGCTCTAAAAGAAAATCAAAGAATTTTTGTATTATTGTGGTTGATGAACTATGGCTATTGCAGAAAGGCTTGCAAGTTGGAGAGGAAATATAACACGTAGAGAACTATCTGTGCAAATATCGAAGACTCTTAACAGCCTTTTAGAGACACCTGCGCTCGACAAACCCTAATGAGGAAAGAAACAAGAGTGCTAAGAGAGGGAAATACGCTAAAGCAGTAAGCTACTAAGCTTCAGAATTAGTTTTTTCATAATAATATAAATAGAGAGATGCTTTCGCTTGGGTTGGTGTTGGTTAAGTATGAAACTGTTCTTTCTGGGTTATGACTTGTCCTCGTCCTTTCTGACTTCTATCTATTTCTAATTCTAACAATTTCTACACCAAACCCTTTCTCCACTCGCAGGGCTCGCATTCGCTGATGGGTGGTGAGCAGCTAATAATGAAACCAATTGACTGCCCAGCTTTATAAGGTATTCCAAGGTGGATTTTCCAGATCAAGAGTGTCATGAGTGGGAGAAGGAGTTGGTAGAGCTTTCTCTCTAGTTGACAATACTGCTTATCCATAAACTCTTCCTAGTATGGCATGCCATCCTCGAATCTAGCCTATAATCCTTTGATTGCTTGTTGTACTCCTACCATATTCCTTTGTCTTTGCACTTCAGTCCCGGATCGACTAGTTGTCTTCTTTGTATTGCTTGACTATGTGATCGATCTATAATAAGTCTTTTATTTGCTGGTTTGAGTCCAAAACTACTTCTTTGCTAGCCTGAGTCCGCGTGATTTATCTATCTCATTATAAGCATCGAATCCCTACTTTTTATTGCTAGCAAATGAGAAAAGAATAAGTCTTTGACTGTGACAATAACTACTAAGCGAAATGTAAGCCTAAAAGTAACTTCCTAGCTGCTGCTTGATCTATCTTATTAACTGCGGAATCCCTATGAGTTTTCTGCTCGTAAAATGGAGAAAGACTTATTGTAGAGTAGCTGGTTGTTTCCACCAGTAAAGCTTGGGATTATGGAAAATCCCCAGTTTTTGGTTTTATTGGCTAAAGTTAATACGTAAAGGAAGAGGAAAAGATGAAAGTATACTTTGAAGCAGACGCTAAAACGTAGGCTCCTGGGCTGGCTCTTTCAAGGGCCGTAGAGATCTGTTGAGTCAAGCCTCTCATGAATGGGAGTTAGGGTGGGGAAGAAAGCTTTTTTTGGACTTTAGGAGGTTGAGTGTAAACCTTTGAAGAGAAACCCTCAGCGTGTTGGGATATCAGAGATACGGAATGGACCAAAACCCCTGGTTGTAGCGAAGGCCCAGTCGCCTTCGAAGGTGGAGCCTGCAACCAACTTTCAAAAGCTATTAGAGTGGGAGAACTCCATCCTTGCAACATTTCAAGATTATCCAACCGCAACCCTCCTTGAGTGGTTATGGTCATTCTAATCGACTGCATCTCAGTAACAATATTCTCAATCTTGCTATTCATACCTCACAGGTAGTTCATGATATTCGTAGGAGAGTACGTAGGCGCCTGTTCGGTGGTTGTCGCTAGCCTAGAGGTGGCAAAACCAACTTGGTAGAACTGAAGGCAGAGAAGTCGAAGTAGCTATCTCTGAGACAGTTCATATGGGATTCGTCGATCCTGAGTAAACTGGCATTGGCTCAGTCACCATAGTTGATGTTGACTAAAACAGAGGTCACTATCTTTCTCATGGTGGGTGAAGGTTAGGCGGGATATGGGCTTTTCTTCACTTTATTTTTTTCACTGTCCTAGATTCAGAATCGAATGTAGGGGGTCTGGAAAGACATCTCTTAATGAAAAGAATCATAGTTTGTGTGGCCCTATGGAAAACTAAAGTAAGATCCACTAATACATCAATAAAAACATGATTTGCAGGAAAGGAAGGACAACTAACTATAGGGTATACCCTTAATAGGTGGGCCATGCTTATATCAACCATTCGGAAAGAAGTACAGCTAATAGAAAATCAGCACGTACCTCGCTTTCTTTCTTCTTCTGGTTAAGTTAATAAAGCTAGATGTTGCTTTGCTTTTAAACTATTTTGATTTAGTGGGCAGTAGTTGGAAGCACAGTATTTTAGAGCTCATTATTCTTAGTGTGAAACCCAAGAAAAAGGGGAATAGGTCACTCTCTAGAGAGAAATAGGGGGCAATTAGCCCGGTTGATAGATGCAGTGTTGAAGTCACACTTCTCTTAATGAGTCTATCCATTCGAGCAGTCTGTCAGAAAGGCTTAAGAGACCTGTGCTTCCCTCTCAAATAGATCCCTTGATAGCATGAATAGATTATTGGATTGAGGGTCATGGATCAACGTGTCTCTATTCTCTTCGAACAGGCCTAGTAGCAATCCCTAGGGTCGGATTCATAAGAATGCAGGTAGAGGCTGGCAGCTAATGAACTTCTATTTTGATCAAAGGCCCTTTGGACGGACGATGAATCAGACTCAAAAGTGGAAGATGAAGAAGAGTCGGATGGAGCACTTAATGGAAAGATTCCCTTTTTCCTCTGCTCATTAGTCTTATTGAAGATGATTGATTCAAACGAGAAAGATAGAGGGAGTGCCAGGTGGGCTTGTGGATGGAAAAGAACTACTTGGGTCCATGCAGAAACTGTATACTTGCTGATTTTTTATATTTATACTTTATATATGTATAATAACTTGATTAAAACTTGTGTATTTCACCATATATATATTTATATATGAGTCTAGGTGATGTATGTAAGTTTAGAGAGGTTATAAATTGTAATATAGTGTGATAATTAAAGAGGTGCTTAAAACTATCTTCTTTGAAATTCAGATTATGTCCTATGTGAATGGTGCTGGTTTTACATCAATAAATCCATTATTTTTTGTAGTACTTTGACCTGGTTGTCTCTTTATATGTTTTATCTATGTATGTTGAAAATTTGGGAGTGATTGAATGTACTTAAGGGTGCCAAAACCATTAATGTCATGAAGTGTACAAAATTGTCGCGGTAGGAAAATAATCTTTTTCAGTATGTTGTGAAGAGAGCTGAACTTGGGAAGCTATATCCATGAGTTTTAGCAATTCTATGAGATGGTTACATCTATATACATGTTATCTAAGTGTGGTAAAAATTTGGGAGTGATTGGATATGTTTAGGGATGTCAAAATTATCATGCAATGCTTTGCCAGAATATACAGATGGAACATAATATGGATCAGATCTGGGCCTGGATACACTCATTTGTCCCTTTTTTCTCCGTCTAGATACCTAGAGAGGATTAAACAAAAAAAGGTTGAGATTAGCCATTCATTATCTTGGTTTGGCTCTGACTGGTCTAACTTAAGGAGTTGGGAGAGATCGAAAATTAGCTGTTGTTAGCTTGGATGGAGCTATTTATGGTAAAGAGGAATAAGATGAAATGGTTTGATCTGGTTGTTCCACACTTTAGTCTAATTCCATTTCGTCAGGGGTTCTTTGTTTAGTTCGATGCCAATTCATAACCATTGGTTCCTGGGAAAAAGGGATCACTAGCGGAGGTTGGCTCGCACTTAGATATTCACTACCAGTCCCAACTAAACTTTGGTGAATGAGTTGGTCGTTGCTTGTTTTCCCCATCCTCAGAGTAAAGCTTGGTGGGGATCTACCTATTTTAGATGCAGCTTCTCCAAATGGAGGTTCTTCCCCACTAGAATGGGATTAGTCGGTGCCAAGTGGATTGGAATTCTTTGATTGATGGTTAGGAAAGGTAGACAATTAAGGTGGGGATTCAAGATGCTAGTTCGTGCTAGCTCGTACCATCTTGAATTGCAGTCGGCTTTGAAGGCTCGTGGAGGACAGGACTAGGGATCACTTCCTTTCATGGGTTTGCCTTCTTGGCTTGTTGATGGTTTTATTCCTTCTGCCTTTAGAGAAGGTAAGGTGGAGTTGAGGATGGAAAGTCAGTTAGAGGGTACTAGAGAGGAAAAAAGGACTTCAATAGAAGCCCTTCGAGGTAGACTTGAAAGAAGGGTTTTATTAGGGCCGGACCAAGAGATGAATGCGGAGCTGAGGAGCTTGAATTGCTTTTGGGTGGAGAGATGAAAATAGAAAAGGATGGATGTTCATTCGCTTCAATGGCTTATCTTGCCTCTAGAGAAGAAGGCCTACCCCCTTGGGGCGCTTTTGCTATAAATAGCTTATATAAAGCAATAGTTCTCTATCGGGTGTCTTGGTCATTGATCTCTTTCTCTTTCATACCCTTCTGGGCAGTACAAAGAAATCCAAAATGAGCACATCGATAACATCGGACCATGAAAATGTTATAATCTACCACTATGTGTGTTTCTTAACCTTCACTGCAAAATAAGAAAAAAGAAAACAAAGAAGAAAAATAAAATTATGTATACCACCTCGTTGGAAAGCAGGACAAAATTAGCTCAAGTGAAGGATGGGACGGCAGTTATGGAGCACAACCCAAAATCAACTTGAGATTGAGAGAGTCCCTTACAAATAGCTTCTCGGTGTAGGGCCATAATTCTTTAGGCTATATTTAGCCTTTCTGATCCGAGTCTGGGTAGGTAGTTAGTATTGAATTAAGATATCTAATTGTGTTTGGATCGGGCTACATTCGAACCCATTTAGTGAAGATCATCTATTAGCTACGATAAGCTACTATAAGATTGTAGAAAGTTTGTTCTCAGTGATTTAAGGAGCGATAGGGCTCTGTAAAGTTGATCATTACGATTGTTATGATTCATTCGATTGGGGGGTTTAATGCCTTTTGAAAGCTTCCCCCTCATTTAGATTCCTGCATCGGGAGTTAGGAATATCAGTCTGTCCCTTTATTACTTGAAAGGAAGTCTTATTGGAGCCCTTTCAGGAATTCATTCTTCTTGTCAACTACCCCCTCTTAGTTTTAAGTAGGCCTTTGGGAGGGAACAAGAAGTTGTTGCGGTGCCAGTAGGGATAAGAAAAGCCTAGAGTAGAATTGGCTCCAACCGGATGAGAATAAGCCCTTTGTAGTTCCACGACAGTTCAAAAAAGAGTTTAGGTCCTTTCTTGGGCTTCTTTCTTCATCTATCCCCTTTCTCACCTTGTTGCTCCATAATGAGCACTCAACTTCTATGCATATGGATTTCTTTATTGGGGAGGTTTTGACGATTAAAGGTTGGATCTATCTCCAGAATGCTAGATTACTTTGAAATGAGAGGAGAAGGTGTGATTCTACGGTTTAGAGCATTACCAAGATAGCTAGTTAGCTCCTAGTATCTCTTAGTAGATGGTCGGGCACTTCCCGACCACTTTTCTTGATTCCTTACCGGCCTTGAGAAATAAAGAAGGAGAGATCCCTATCCCAACTAGAGAATCTTTTACCGAAATATAACTTGTTCTATCTTGGATACTCTAAACCTTGGTCGAGTCAAAACATCCTCTGATACTACTTTAACTTAAGAAAAGCCTTTGGTTAGTGGTTTTAGTGCTATCCTCGATCCTTCTCTTGCTACTGAACTATTTGAGGCAAGAAAAGCTTATTCTTTAGATGCGAGGAGTAAATCTAGGATACTATACTACCTGGTAATGAGGGAAAGCAGTTAAAGCAGCTAAAGACTGATTTCCCTTCATAGGAGAGGAGTTGAAGAAGCTACTAATCTGAGTATTCCCTCGAGGATGCAAGAAAGTAGGCTTGAAGCTACTCGACCTACCAGGAGAGGAACGAGACTAACAACCAGATCGAAGGGATAAGGGGGGAGGAGCTTCGCTACTTTAAGAAAGGATAGGGGATAAGATGCTCTACTATATATAAACTAAAAAGTCTTAGAATGGAGTTTGCTTACAGCTTTCCTAAGACTGAAAGGTTAGTATACGCTTGACTGAAAGCAGGAAAGGGTTTTGATCCTATGACTAATGCGAGACTAAAGCTAAGAAGTTTAGGTCTCTCGAGCCTTAACTGGGGAATCACCCAAGATAGAATCAGCTAAAACATGAGATTCCACTAGGCCGCCGAAAGGGATTTTTTTTAGATATCCCGTAGGAGCTAACTTAACTAAAGACATAAGCCAAAGAAAGACAACTAAAGATAGGGTCGGGGGTATGGCCTTCCCTTCGATAAATATGAGTAGGAGCGAAACGTTAGCTTAAGGGTGAAAGAGTAACCTAATGGAGCTAGGAGAGGGGAAAGGAGAACTGCTTAACTTCAAGAGTTGAGCTCTTGACACCAGTTCTTCATAAGAGAGAGGTAGTTCAACATCTATTTCAGTTGATTCCCTTGGTTTAGTCCCTTGAAGAAGGTAAGACAGAAGGTTTAGGATCACAAAATGAATCTGGATAAGAAGATTCGACTGAAAGGACTAGGGTTAAAGCTTTCTTTCAAGGAATGCAGCTACTCGGCTAACTAAGATTGTAGTTTCACTTAATAGAGTTCAGTGGGGAAGACATAGATTTTAGGAACGAAGCTAAAGGCAGAGGGCCTCGAAAGAGAGGAGAGATAGGAATGCCTTAGATTAGGGGTCAATTTCCACATCTGAGGACTAATCTGGATATTAGCTAGTTCTTGGGAGATGGACTGATTCATCCTTTTCTTTGGTTTGGGAGTTTTGCTCGACTAAGCCAAAACTAATAGTTGTTAGCGAAGAAAGAGGAGTTTTGCTCAAATCGAATATTGACTAATATAGGAAACTGAAAATACGTCAAGAAGAGGGATGAGGCGTTAGGAGATAGTCATCAGTGGATTTGGGAGAGGTTCAAAGATGTTACCTCAACAGAAAGAAAGAGAATCTAGAGGAAGATCAAAAGAAGAGGTTACAGGCTTAACAGGTAGGGAGTGTAGGAACTGATACCGCGAATTAGGATATAGGTTGACTTATGTCTCGATTAAGCAATTTCAACTAACCTTTCTTTATCTAATAGTTCCATAGTCAGGAAAGGAACCCCTAGCTAAGAAGGACCCCTGGCATTGAAGGGAGTTTCCTCTAGTTCAGTAGCAAGAGAATCCCGTAGGAAAGAAAGAATCAGGTAATGAAGGCTCGAGAGACCTCACCCTTGAAAGGGATGATCCTTATCTAACCCTCAAAGCCAAAAAATAAAAAAAATAAGTAAACCTTCATGCTCTTAACTTAAGCAACTCAGGACTGTAAGCCTTAAGCTTTACTCCGATCTAAGAGCATCTAAAAATGTCTTCAAAATTATCAAGGAAAACTAAGATAACCAGAATGATTGGCCTTCACGCCTATCCCATCGATTAGAACTAGCAATAGATCTTTCAGTGGATGTAGCAGGGGATCAATATCAGGTATGTTCAACTCCTGCTACTAGGTCAACTCCAAACCAACACTCGAGAATGGAAGCCAAACTACTTCTTCATTTTCAATGATTGACGAATGCCTCTCAGTTGAAAGATAATCTTTTACCACTGGATCAGCTGCAGAAGAATTCTTCCTATTATATAGGTAAGTTGACCATCCTATAATCCCTTCCTATCCCCAAAACACGAGCTATAACTCTGGAAAACCCCTCGACAGTGAGGGTCTCCTTCCAGCTCTGCTTCACCATCGGGGTTCTTAGGAGGGCTAACTCATTTTTTTTAGATTTAACTACCTTTAGCAACTTTCTGAATACATTAGTGCCTCTAAGCTTAAAGCCTAAAAAAGTAAGAGTTGTTCTCCTGCTTCAACTTTATTGTTCACTAAAACCTTGTTAATCATCCTTTAAGTGAGTGAACACTGGGAGGATTGGGCCCGAACGGTAACTCTTCATTCATTTTCTATTCTAGTGGCAGTGAGGGAACGGACTCATAGCTCTTCCCCATAGCCCTTCAAAGCGTAGGAGGGAGAGCATACGAGGAAGTGATCGAACGTAATAAGTGCATATTTTGACATATTTTTGTATCAAATCCTTTATAATTTTCTTGCTTTATTCTTGTTAATATTATTGTTTTATTAATATTTTGTGTTAGGGAATAAATGGAAGCATGTTTCCAGACTTGTGTAGTTTTTATAATTTGAGCATAACTTATGATCAAAAGCCCATGGACATGAAACTTATTTCATTTGAAAGCCAAGAGACATAGGTATAACGTTTTTTTTTGGAGGCTCAGCCCAATTCAGTCTTGATGATAGCAGAAAATTCATCCAAGTAGTTGCACAAAATGGATCACCAAAATTCGGATCAGAGTTCAGCCAGTATCGACTTATTTTACCAATTTGGTTATATATCTTGAGCCCAAATTTATTTTGGGCTGAAATTCAGATATGTTATACCGAAGAGGTAAATAAATAAGTTTGTTGAAGACAAGATGTGTGAAAATGTGTCAAAATGGTAAAACTATAGGCTGCAAGTTGCTGCTGATGTTAAAGGGCGGCTCTTAGACATGACTCGGTAATTTGACCATGTCTCCTTCATCCGACCGCCAAAATTGACAAAAGATATATGAAAATATATCAGCACTGAAAGATCTACAATTTTGAATCTTCATATATATTCAAATTTTGGCTGTATCTGATCAAAAAATATAATTAAATTCAGTGGGTGAGAAATTTATGTAACAACTTACCAACTCTTGGCAACTAGCATACCACTTGATTAACCCCTCCATTATTTGTGTGTCCTCTAGCTTACTCTAAGTATTATAAATAGGCCATGTATTAAGCTTGTAAAGAGAGGGGGTAGAGGGTTTCTTTGGTTAAGTTATCTAGTTTGTATGTTTTCTAGTATTGTAAGTTTTCTAGTAGTAATAGAAATGCATTCTCTATTTCTCTTATATTTTTAGTCTTTGCTACTTTTATTATGTTTTTCTAAATTTTATTTTACTGAGAAAAAAGAGTGAATCTCTTGATGGAGGAAGAGAAATGGTTATAAGGGTAGAAATTATTTAAGTATGTTGTATTATTATTTATTTTTGATCTAAGCCCTACTTGTTTTATGGTGATTCTTGATTTATGTATCTCCAATGGCACAACAAATACTTGGGTTCATTTAGCTTATTGTACGGTTTTACCCCACCGACTGCTAATGTGAAATCTTGATTTGTTGTTGACGAAGTTGTACATAAATGCTTAATCCCATAAATAAGTGTTGGCGTTAAGAGATAATTTGCAATAGTAAGACAATATCATGATTACCTTATTACATGAGTTACTTGATAATATCTTTCCATTGGAACCTTCATTATGTATGGATTCCAATTGTGGCAATTAATAGAGGTAAAAAGAATAAATAATTATTTTTCTATCCAAAACTCAAGAGTAGATCCCTAATCCTCAGTACTTTTATTACTTCGGTTTTTCTTTAGTTACATCATACATTAATTGTTCATATATTTTTTATTCACATAAACTCCATCTTTTTAGAAATATAAACTTGAATTTTTCAAACAACTTCCCTGTGGATCGACCTCGGACTCACGAGAAATTTATTACTTACTACAACCTGCACTTGGTTTGCAACCTTAAAGTTGTAGCAAGTTTTTGGCGCCGTTGTCGGGGAAGGCAAGGTAAGTATTCAGGTTTGTTAATATTTTTTCTTTGTAAATATAGTTTGTTTATTTTCTTTATGGATATATGGTTATATGATATCATAGTCATAATTCTCGACGTTTAGTAAGAAATAATTCCAAAACTTTGTTTGGAAATTTATTTGAATCGTCTCCACACACTTTCACCATGGCTAAAAATGAAAGTGTGCAGGATGAAAATGAGAATCAACAGGTGCGTACCATGCGTTATTACTTGCAACCTCCTCGAAATTCTTCTCCTTCTTGTTTCATTTTTTCTCTAAATGCAAATAATTTTTGATTCAAGTTAGGTATGATCCCTTTACTTCCTAATTTCCATGATTTAGACTCTGAAAGCCCTTACCTGCATTTAAAAGAATTTGATGAAATATGTGCCACTTTTGATGATCAAACTTGCACGAATGAGATTGTTAAGCTCAAATTATTTTCTTTTTCTTTAAAAGATAAAGCAAAAAATTAGCTCAATTCTTTAAAACCTAGGTCAATTGGCACTTGGCAACAAATGCAAGCTGAATTCTTGAAAAAATTCTTTCCAACTCATAAAACTAATGTTTTGAAAAGACAAATTCAAAATTTTTCTCAAAATTTGAATGAAGCTTTCTTTCAATGTTGGGAAATATTTAAAGATTTGTTGAATTCATGCCCACATCATAGTTTTGAAAAATTGTGCTTAATTAGTTTCTTTTATGAAGGTTTAACTCCTGAAATAAAACAATTTGTTGAAACAATGTGTAATGGTGAGTTTCTTGATAAAGAATCTGATGAAGCCCTAGAATATCTAGATCATTTGGCAGAAAACTCTCAATCATGGCATAGTGTTAATTCTTTCAAAGGTTTTATTAGATCTAATCTTGCTAATAGTAATAAAGAAAATATTACCTTAGTCAAGAAGATGATCTAAATGCTAGACTTGCTAGTTTAACAAGAAAAGTTGAAGCCATGGAACTTAGAAAAGTAGAGGAAATCAAATCTGTGCAAGAGAGAGAAGTTTGTAGCAATTATAAACTTTTGGGGCACTCCACCAATGAATGTCCAAACATTCTAGTACAATCAAATTTTATGAACACATTCAAAAAACCTTTCCATTCTCCATATTCTGAAACTTACAATCCACAATGGAGAAATCATCCCAATTTCAGTTGACGAGATAATAACCGTGCCCAACCACTACATTTACAAAAACCACCAAACTTTCATTCATATCCAGCTCCACATACAAAATCATTGAGGAGACTTTGCAAGCATGTATGCAAGAACAAACAAACATCAATAATCAGACTTCACAAGCTATCAATGAGATCAGAAGCACACTTTCAACACTGACAACTTCTTTGCGTACTCATGAAAAAGGTAAATTTCTTGCTCAACTTCAACCTAATCCTTCCACTCAGTGTCATGTTTCTTCTTCAGGTGAAAATGCAGTCAAGGAGGCTAATTCAATTACAACTCTTCGGAATGGAAAAGTTATTGACAAGATTATTTATTCCAAGGAAAAAGTTTCTAATCCACCTCCATAAATAAAAAATAGAAATAGTCTTGACGATAAAGGTAAGTTTGAAAAAGGAAAGTGTGAAAATGATGAAAAACAAAAATATTTAGCTCCAGCACCCTTTCCTCAAAGATTGCAAGCAACTCAAAAATTAAACTCAAATGCTGAAATTTTTGAAATTTTTAAACAAGTCAAGATTAATATTCCATTATTGGATGCAATCAAGCAAGTTCCACCTTATGCTAAATTTTTGAAAGATTTGAGTACAATCAAAAGAAAACATCATGTACAAAAAAAGGCATTTTTAACTGAAAGTGTTAGTTCAATCAGTCAACAATTCACTCCACCTAAGTACAAAGATCCAGGTTGTCCAACCATTTCATGTATCATAGGAAACACTAAAATAGAGCGTGCTTTGCTTGATCTTGGTGCTAGTGTAAATCTTCTACCTTTCTCAGTTTATGAACAGTTAGGTTTGGGAGAACTTAAAATAACTTTTGTTGTACTCCAACTAGCTGATCGTTCGATTAAAGTTCCAAAGGGAATAGTAGAAGATGTGTTGGTACAAATTGATAAGTTTTACTTTCCAATTCATTTTATTATTTTGGACACAGATCCTGTTGCACAAACACATACACAAATTCCTATCATTTTGGGTCGTCCTTTTCTTACAACTTCAAATGCTTTAATCAATTGTAGAAATGGTATTTAGAAATTATCATTTGGAAATATGAATTTGGAACTAAATGTGTTTAATGTTTGTATGCAACCTGCAGAAGATGTCGAAGTACATGAAGTGGATTTAATTGAGGAACTTGTTCATGAATACTTTACTACTACTAACTCTTCAGATTCTTTGGAGACTTGTTTCAAAAGTGAAAGTATTTGTAAAAAGGCACACACTAATACTATCTCTGAATTTTTACAGGTACAAGAAAAATATTTTTGGAAGCCAAGGTTCGAAGAACTTTCATCATCAAAAGTAAAATCTATTCCATCAAGTATTAAAACTCCTGTGGTTGATTTGAAACCTTTGCCATTTAATTTGAAATACTATTTTTTGGGTGAGAATGAGACTTTTTTAGTAATAATTTTTTCCGAACTCGATGCATCTCAAGAAGGTAAGTTGATCGACACTGAAAATGCATAAGAATGCTTTAGGATGGACCATTGCTAATATTAAAGGTATTAATTCTTTCATTTGCACACATAACATCTATCTAGAGAAAAATGCTAAACCTTCTAGAGAAATGCAACGAAGGCTAAATCCTAATATGAAAGAAGTAGTGAGAAATGAAGTCATTAAACTCTTAGATAATGGAATCATTTATTCTATTTATGATAGCAAATGGGTAAGTCCTACTCAAGTTGTACCTAAGAAATTTGGAGTTACTGTAGTCAAGAATGAGAATGATGAATTAATTCCAACTAGGACTATTACTAGTTGGCGAATATGCGTTGACTATTGAAAACTCAACTCAGTTACTAGAAAAGATAATTTTTCATTACCTTTCATGGATCAAATTTTAGAAAGAGTTGCGGAACACAAATTTTATTGCTTTTTAGATGGATATTTTGGATATAATCAAATTGCAATTGCACTTGAAGATCAAGAGAAAATAATTTTTACATGTCCTTTTAGTACTTTTGCATATCGAATGATGCCTTTTGGATTATATAATGCACCAGCTACATTCCAACGATGCATGCTTAGCATTTTTAGTGACATGGTTGAACATTTTCTTGAAGTCTTCATGGATGATTTTTCTATTTTTGGTAATTCATTTGATGATTGCTTATCTAATTTAGAAAAGATTTTGATCATGTGTGAAGAAAAGAATCTTGTACTCAATTGGGAGAAATGTCACTTCATGGTAACAACTGGTATTGTTTTTGGACACATTATATCATCAGAAGGTATTGAAGTTGATAAATCTAAAATTGAGTTAATTGCCAATTTGCCAACACCAAAGACTGTGAAGGAGATTAAATCATTTTTAGGATATGCTGGTTTTTATAGAAGATTTATCAAAAATTTTAGTATAATATCTAAATCTTTGTGTAATCTTCTAACAAAAGACACTATTTTTGAATGAACTGAAAACTATGAAAATGCTTCCGTTAAGCTTAAAAGCATGCTTATGTCTGCTCCAATCACGCAGCCTCCATATTGGACTTTACCTTTTGAAATAATGTGTGATGCTAGTGATTATGCTGTTGGAGCTGTCTTGGAACAAAGAAAAGATAAAAAACCATATGTTATTTACTATGCAAGTAAAACTTAAAATGGTGCTCAATTGAATTATATAACAACTAAAAAAGAATTACTTGGTGTAGTTTTTGTATTGGACAAATTTTGATCTTATCTTGTTGGCTTACCAATTGTTGTTTTCAGTGATCATGCAACTTTGAAATATTTTTTTCAAAAAAAGATGCTAAATCAAGACTGATTAGGTGGATTCTCTTACTCCAGGAATTTAATGTTACTATTTGAGATAAAAATGAAGTAGAAAATGTAGTGGCTGATCATTTGTCGAGACTTGTTTGTGATGACTCGTTTCAAACCACACCTATTAATGACACTTTCCCTGATGAACAACTATTTAATATTTCTATTTTATCTTGGTTTGCTGACATTATTAATTTTCTTGTGACAGGAAAGATGCCATCGCATTGGAACTCTCAAGACAAAAGGAAGTTTTTGACTGAGGTTAAAAAAATTTATTGGGATGATCCATACCTATTCAAATATTATCCAGATCAAATCTTTCGAAGATGTGTGCCTGATAATGAAATAGGTAATATTGTCAAATTTTGTCATTCAGAAGCACGTGGTGGTCATTTTTTTGTAAAGAAAACTACTACAAAAATCTTGCAATGTGGATTTTATTGGCCAACTCTTTTCAAACATACTTACACTTTCTGCAAAAGTTGTGAAAATTGTTAAAAGTTAGGGTTCCTTTCAAAGAGAAATATGATGCCCCTACACCTTATCCTAGTGATTGAAATTTTTGACTGTTGGGGTATTGATTTTATGGGGCCATTTCCATTATCATTTGGTTTCTTTACATATTAGTTGCCATAGATTATGTTTCAAAATAGATCGAGGCAATTCCTTGTCGAAATAATGATCACAAAATAGTGATAAAATTTTTGAAAGAAAATATTTTAAGTTGATTTGGAATTCCTAGATCTATTATCAGTGATGGGGAAAAATATTTTTGTAACAAAGTTTTTGGAACTTTAATGAGGAAATATGGAATCATACATAAATTTGCAACCCCTTATTACCCTCAGACAAATGGACAAGTTGAACTTGCAAATAGGGAGATAAAACAAATTTTGGAGAAAACAGTTAACCTAAACCGTAAAGATTGGTCTCTTAAACTTACCGATACACTTTGGGTATATAGAACTACTTTCAAAACATTATTAGGCATATCTCCTTATAGGATAGTTTATGAAAAACTTTATCATTTACCTGTTGAACTTGAACATAAAGCTTATTGGGCAATCAAAATGTTTAACTTCAACCTCGATGAAGCTTCAAAATTGCGCAAATTGCAAATCAATGAACTTCAAGAACTGAGAAATGATGCATATGAGAATTCTAAAATTTATAAATCTTAAAACGTTCCAAGTTAAGGATTAATGAGATGGGACATCATTAATCCCATTGAAACTTGTACATACGATGCAGGCTCGAAAGGAGGATGCTTCGTTCCATAGGTATTGGTGTGGAAACACTAGTGCATGTATGCAGGTGCTTGTTGGGAATAAATATACTAAACAACCCCACCTGAAAATTTTCAATTGGAAATATTCTATTATCGAATAGGAATTTTTTCGTTACGATAGTGTAAGAATTAGTTCTTGAACTTGAGGCACTATGGTAACCTTGTGCAAGACATGTTGTACTTTGATATATTTGCCGATTGCATGACAATCATAAGGGGTTTATATTAGGTGTAACATCTTCATGTATGGAGATTAATGAGTGGCCAATAAAGGATCCGTCACCTATCTAGATAAATAGGTAAATCTCCTATGTGTTCCACTGTACTTGACTCTAAAATCCTTGACCAAGGTTGAATGAAAATTAGACGTAGGGTTTTCTAATTATTCATCATCGAGTCAAGCTACTTGGAATGAAAACATAGTTATTAAGTTAATAGGATTTTGACTCAATATTCATGCCCTGGGCTCAATCGGGAGATTAGATGACGGAAGGATCGTACTTGCATGTTATTCGTAATTGAAATAGGTTCGCACATTCACCTTAGACTAGGAGTCATGATGTATTGCTAGATGCTTTCCATGTCTTGTGGGTTCTTAGAATTAATGAATTAATTTCAAGAGAATTAATTAATTGGATTAATTAATCAGAATAATTAATTGTTCAACTAAGTCACAAGAGTTGTGAGCCCATGGCTAGTTTAAAGTGAACCTAAGGGGTCACACACAAAACTTGGACAAGTTCATTTCTAGCCTAGAAATTAATCCAAATATTGGATTAAATTAATTAATATGATTAATTAATGGGGTTAAATTAATTCAAGTATGGAATTAATTCAATTAATTAATTAGATTAATTGATTAGACCTAATTAGATTAGAAAGTCCAATTGGAACATTTAATTAATTGATTGAATCAATTAAGTAAGATGGGCCTAATTAATTAAATAAATTAATTTAATTAATTGGATCAATTAAAGTAGAGCCTAATTGATTACTTAGACCTAGGCCCATTAGGTGTGGGCTTATAGGAAGCCCATTAGGAAATTGGATTGAGAATCTAATTCATAGAGGAAATTGAATTGAGAATTCAATTTCTATGAGGTAATAAGGAAAAAGGAAAGTTCTTATGGGATAAGGAAACTTATCAAAAGAGTTGGAGATAAGAAAGGAAAAAGAGTCTTATATAGAAAGATGAAGGAAAAAACTTGTGATAGTCTTGATTGACAATCTTCTTGCATATTTTTATGGGGATTTTAATTGCAGATTTTTGTGAAGAAAAATTGTTTTCTTTCATCCCCAAAAAATTCGTCCCTCATTTCCTTTCAATCTCCAAAAGTTCACCAATCTTTTATCTAGTTTAATTCTTAATTTAATTGTTAAATTAAGAATTAAATTAAACACCTAAAACACTAATTGTTAGTGTGTTCTTGTTCCAAACAAAATCATTTTGGGATAGAATTATCAAATCAAAAACTACTAGCATAAGATTCAGTTGCGAGTGGGCATCCAAGGTGTGGATACCGTTAGAGGGATAACATTTGGGATCCTAGAAGTGAATCAGATTTCAGTCAAAGGGGTTTTGAATTGAAGAACATGGAGATACTTTCATTCAGGGATAATGATTTGAATCGTTTCAATCCCTACATCAGGCGGGGTGCAAATCAATGTAAGAGTTTGTGAAACTTTCTTACTTTAACTATAAGAAAACGCACAACTGAGTAACCGCGAAAGGGTTCCAAGATTCGTTTTAATTACATGTGATGTAATGTATATTTATGTTTTTGAAAAAAATTTAAATTCCGTTGCGTATACGTTTCTTAGGATCGTGCGAACCCAACAAAAAGTGTGTATATATATACACATATAGGAGTCGATTTACACAAGCTTTTGCAAGCCAAAAATTCAGCCCCTTCTCTCATTTCTCTCGTCTTTTGTTTTCTTCACTTGCAAGAAAGTTATTTTCCATCAAGAAGGTTCTAAATCCTCTTTGAAAAGGTTCAAGGTTTTATTCATCTTATTGAATTAAAGAATGAATCTCACTCCCAAATAATTAGATTAGAAATAAGAAACTTGGATTTACTAGCAAGGATTTTAGGCTTGTGGCTTTGCTCAAAGTGTGAAGACCATTAGAAATGATACACTTGGAGCCTTTGGCGAATCTATTTGGGAATTCCTATGAAAAAATTGTGAGGAAGATTAGAAATTTAAAATTTTTCAAACCTTACATCAACTAAAATGATTGATTTAGGTATTCTCATGATTTGCATTTAATACAATTGAGCAATTAATTCAGATTCAAACTGAATAATTATATTGATTCCCTAGGTTGCATGTTTATTTATCATATGCATGTTTAAAATTTTCATTTTTTCTCTGCAACCATCCCATGATATACAAACCAAATTATGGTATCAGAGTTGATGTTATGCGTTCTGTTACTTTTGTGAGTAAATTCTTGATATTCATATAAAGAACTGAATAGTTTAATTGCGTTTTTTGGGAACATTTGTTTTGAAAATTCTTGTATGTAGATTTAGATTTTTTAAATCTTGCGCAAAACACAAAAAAAGGGGCTGCCATGATCACTATTGCTGACTGCCTTGACAAGTCACGACAACTGGCTGGCCTGTGTTTTGGTAGGCCAGGCGAGCAGTGGGGCTACTTTAGAAACTCTTCTATCACCAAGAAGAATAATATTGGCAGTGACGGTGCTGTGTTGGGGATCAAGAAACCACACAGCCTTGCTGGCCTAGCGGTTGGGTAATCCATATACATCGTGCATGATCACTCGATGCTGAGATCATGTAGTCTGGGTGATTATCGCCCAGGCGAGCATCAGGTCTTGCTACCTGATGCTAGGACATGCCTAGGCAGGGGCGACGGGCTAAGGTAGCCCATCACCTCGGTGTGCAGTGTGTGTGTATTTTGGATGGGCAATGCTTGGATTACTACCCATCATTGTCTAATGTGCAAAATTATGATTTTTCTGTATTTAAAATTAAATATTAATTTTAAAAATTTCAAAAATGATATTTTTTTTTCAAAAATCATGAATTAATTCACAAACTTAAAAATGATAATTTTATTTTATGGGTGAATTTGCATGCTTTGAATTTAGTTCATTAAATGATTAAATTAAGCATGTATGGTGTAGATGATTATGGAGGTTGGACTGTTTATATTGTGTGTGATGGTTTTTATTATTTTGGGTTTTAATTAAAATTAGGCCTGCAAGTCTTGTCTTTTCTCTATTTTTCTTTAAATGTAAATTTTATCTTCCTCATATGTACCCCTCTTGGAAAAAATTCCGTGGTTTCTTATTAGGATAACAAATATAATGAGAGTAGTTTCCATTTAAAGGACAAGAAGAAAGAGCAAGGTAGAGAAAGAGCAAAGAATTGAAGGCCTAGGAATGTAAGAAAATCCTCTATTATTATTTTAATTATTACACGTAGATTGACCTAATTCACTTTGGCTCGAGTGGATTGCATAGGATAGGACTTAAGACTATCCCTAATGTATGTATGATGATGCATGCATGTTTGTTTAATGTTTTTCTATAATTATGCTTGTAATCGTTAGGAATAGTGTAACATTAAATTAACAACATAAGTAGATTGGACCATCACTTGAAAAGTAAAGTTTAGGAATTTTTAACTAAATTCCATATCAAGCAAATATGGGCAAAACTGAGTTGGACTGAATCGTCCATGTCTTCCATCGAAAGTAGTTGACGTGATGATGCTACCTTATTTAGAATATTGTCCATGAGTCGTGGGATGCCTAAATGATAGAAAGTTGTGGTCACTACTAAGCATAAAGATGTGCATGGACAGACTCATCTTATCATCGTCATGTGTCGTGGGATGTTTAAGTGGTCCACTTACATGAAGATGGGTCATGCTTGACACTTGGTACCATATGTGATCATAAAATTGAGACATATGAGAAGAGATAAGGCAAAATAGCTTGAGGGTTTTATGGTGATGCAAGTGCTAATGTTATTAGAGACCTTTTATTATTTTTGTATGGACTCAAAAACTTGTGCATACAAAATATTAGTTGGACCTCATGCCCACTAGAAAATTGGATTTCCTGAATTGCCATCTAGTAGGTGATGAGATTTGAATAAAATAGTAGGAGATATTTTTAATTGAAGACTATATTATAAATGAATATATTGTTGAATAGATGCTTAGCTTTATGCTTAGTTTTCTGCCTTACTTCGGATAATAGTTATCATTTTAGAATCACTTTAATCATTCTCGACAACAATAAACTTAGTTTTCTACCTTGCTTAGGATAATAGTTATCATTTTAGAATCACTTAAATCATTCTCAACAACAATAAACATTACTAAACTCCAATCTATACAAATTGATCTTAAAAATTTGAGAATAATTCTCGAATTTAAGAAATTTATAAATGTTCAAAAAGAGAGTTTCTATAATAGTTATAGAAACAACTGCCACAAAAGTTGTGGAAGCAACTACACATTCAACAAACAGTTGTAGAGAACTTTCACAATTCTTAAGGAAAAGCTCCTTTAAAAGTTATTGGATTTTCTAGCTGTCCAAGCCCATTTTTGATTGTTGGTTCTACCTACTCTTGGATAAAAGGTCAAAAAGAAGAAATAAGAAAAAGTCCTCAAATAGAAATATAATTTAAAATTGGGCAAAGCATTAATCTAGATAAGATAGTTTTATTCCATGACTTTAGTATATTGGGTCATTGAAAAATGAATGCAAGCATTGATTTGCTCAAAGATTTAGAAACGATTCTAATTCAAACTTATATAATGCTGAAGTCAACTGTCGATGTTGATAATTCTTCTTGAGCATTAGATCCAGATAATGATCCTATTTCTGCAAGGGTTGTAAAAGATGACAAGAAGAATACCATCGATATTGGCAATTCTTCTTGGGTATTAAATATTAAGGTTTTGATTCTATCTCTGTAAGGGGTTGCAACAGTGACAAGAAGAAAGACACTAAGAGGAAATGACAACCCTTAAGCTTGGAAGTGAAGCAAATGCTACTTTATTAGTTAAAGGAATAATCCACTTAGCTCTGGATGGAATTGCAGTAGTTTTATTTATTTGCCTTTGGCATCAAAATGATACTAAGAATAGAATCTTGCTAAACAGAGAAAGTTTGATTAAAAATCAAAGGATGAAAATGTTATATGGTTCTTGATGTTGATACAATTACAAATGATTTATATAATTACAAATTCCATGCTATTCATTCAACAAAATAAACATAAATTAGATGATCATGGTTCTACATACTTGTGGCATGCGTGATTAGGACATATCTCTAAGAAAAGAGTTCATATTATGCTCAATTGCTTGATCTTTTGGACAAGCAAGAAATGTCAATATGTGAATCTTGACTTAAGGGAAAGATGACCAAATCACCATTTGTCGAATAAGTGGAGATGCTATAAATCCCTTGGATTTGATCAATACAGATATATGTACTAAGTGTTAGCGTCTAAGGAAACTACTACTATCTCGTTATCTTTACCAATGATTTTTCAAGGTATGGGCATGTGTATCTTTTGAGATACAAGTCTAAAGCCTTTTAAAGGTTCAAAAGACTTTAGGCTTGAAGTAAAGAAACAAACTTGGCAAAGTATTAAGGTTCCTTGATCTGATCAAGGAAGCGAATACTAAGGGTCAAAGTTTTTTGATTAACTAAGAGAGAATTAGATTCTATCATAGTAGACTCTGCCTGTTACTCTATAATTGAATAGGGTAGTTGAGCGTAGGAATTGAACTTTATTAGATATGGTTCAGTTCCTGATGAGTTTCACAAGACTTCCTCTCGCATTCTAGGGCTATGCTCTAGAATCGATGATATTCTTACTAAAAAGAGTGCCACTTAAATTGATGCCAAAAAAGTCATATCAAATATGATGTGGGAAAAACCACTTATATAAATACCTAAGGGTGAGAGGGGGTCTGCTTATGCAAAATAACTAGTGGGAGATAAGTTGGATACGAGATCCACCTTATGTAAGTTTGTGAGATATTTGAGTAATCTATCCAATACCATTTCTATGACCTCTCGGAACAAATGATGTTTGTTTTTAGGAACACCACCTTCTTGTCGAAGGAGTTTCTATAGAAAATGCTAGATCATATATCTTGAAGAAATTCAAAAACCATAAAAATCTCTAACACAAAATAGTAGTGCATGAATGAATTACTTAATTCTAAGTACACAATAATCAAAAAAGATCCAAAAGGGTCTCGAGACCATCTATACGATATCTTGTTATATAACAATAAAAAGGATTTCTATTTGGATATTGATCCAAGGAACTAAGGAGTAAAGATAACATGAACTCTATGTACTCCTACACAGTATAAACCTTGGTGGACCCATCATAGGGTATTATATCCATTGGCTGCAAATGGGTCCACAAGTGAAAGCTCGGAGTATAAGAGGAGGTGTCGACCTATAAGGCATGACTGGTATCGAAGGGTTATGCTCAAAGTCAAAGTGTTGACTATTGAGGAAACATTTTACTAGACAATGTCAAAGCCTATTAGTATCTTGTTAGCCATATATGTGCATTGTGATTACCAAAAATGGGAGATGGATGTGAACATTGCTTTTTCAATAAGGGTATTGTGAATGAGATATTTATGAAGCAACATAGTGCTTTATATCCACAGAAGGCTAGAAAAATATTTGCAAGGTTTAGATGTCCACTTATACACTCAAACAAACTTCCCAAAGGTAGAACATTCAATTCGCTGAGGCAACCAAATAGTTTGATTCCTTTAGGAATACGGATGAAACAAGTGTGTACAAGAAGGTTAGTGAGAGCATAGTGAGGTTTATTGTGCTTTTCATTGGTGACATTCTACTTATAGGGATGATATAAAAATGTTGCAGTCATCTAGAACTTGTCATCTACTAAGTTCTCCATGAGGGATTTGAGAAAATCATCCTAGAGATTGGGGATCTAGATCTATAAAGAGTTAAGAGGATGCTCGAACTAACCTAAATCTATGTACATAGATAGATGCTAAAAAAAGTTTAGCATAGAGGGATCTAAGAATGGATTGTAGCTTATGAGTCATAGGTTTTCTCTTTCAAAGTCTATGTCCCCAAAGACTTCTAGAAAAAAGAGAAAAAATAACTCATATACTACATGCATCTACTGTTGGAAGCATAATGTATGTAAGTCTACGTACAAGATGAAATATCATAAATGCTCAAAATGTCACGAACAAATATCAATCTATTCCATGCAAAAAGCATAGAAAGCCTCAGTACTTATGAAGCAGTGAAGATGTCTTCTTGGAGTATGGTTATAGATAACTGAAACTAAGATATTTTATATAGCTTTTTAGTCCAAAATAAATGACTCAAAGTTTGTGTTTAGATTTTAATTCATCCTAAATGGTGGGGCGATTAGTTAGAAAGAGTTCCAAGCTTGAAACAAGTGTAGAGTCCACCATTGAAGGTGAATACATCATTGCATATGATGCAATAAGAGAGGGTGTTTAGATAAGGAACTTCATCCAAGAGTTGGGCATAGTTTTGGCTGTTGTCGATCCAGTTGCGGTCTATAGTGATAACAATGGGGCTATTGTACAAGTAAAGAAACCAAGATCTCATCAAAGATCCAAGCACATTATGAGGCGATACCACCTGATTCGAGAAATCATTGGTAGAGATGATAACATAGTGAAAAAAGTTGTCTCAACAGAAATTATATCACGTCCATTAATTAGACCCTTAGTGTAAAGAGTATGCAATGCACATCTTGGGAAGACAGGCCTAAGATACTGGGTAATTGACTCTAGGACAAGTGAGAGATTATTAGAGTAGTGCCCAACGTACCAAATACTGGTCGTTTCTATATTAATGATGTGAACAATCTCATTCGAAATATATTAATTAATTAGTATTTCTTTATCTTCAATTGGATTTAGTTAATTAGATTAAGTTCCCAGATCATAGATAACTATGGGGCAAGGTCATGCACATGATGGCGATCATTGAATATGCCTCAATAGCTTTATCTAAAACACATTCCTAGTTGAGGTTCATTGAAATGGGATATCGATAAACCCAATAGACTCGTATGCATGATACATGCTTGAAAAGAGGATGTCTCAATCCATAGGCATCAACGTGTGATGCTAGTACATGTGTGTGGGTGCTTGTTGAAGAACAAGTACACCAAACTAGCCCATAGAAAATTCTTAATTGAAAACCTTGTTTGGCGAATGAGAACTTCCAAATTACGATAGTATATTAACTAGTCCTTATACTTGAGGCACCTTGTAGCCTTATGCACGATATCATATACTTTGATATATTTTCCAATTGTATGACAATTACAAAGGGTTTATGCTGGGTGTATGGTCTTCGTGTTTGGAGGTTAATAAGTATCCAACAAAGGATTCGTCACATATCTGAAAAAATAGGTAAATCTCCTATGTTCTTATAGTCCTCTAATACCTTAGCCAGGCAGGATATATATTAGACGAGGGTTTTCTAATGATTCATCTTCGAATCAGTGTGATTTGAAATGAAATCATAGTTGTTAAGTCAAAATAAGGTTTCGACTAATAATCCCTACCCTAAACTTAATCGGGAGATTAGCTGATGAAATGACCATATTTGCATGGTACTCGTAAATAAAATAGGTTTGTTTGCTATTCACCAAAGACTAGTGTAACACACCCACCACTAAATATAGATATTGGTATAACAATAATTTTGACAAGGTAGCACATGGGTGTGCATGTGTATATATATATATATTTACTTTTGTCAAATGTAGTACTTTGAGAAACAGTAAAGTATTTTCTCACATATAACCCTGTATATAGAAAAATTACTATTTATATATAGTCAGCACTTTACATAATAATAATGAATGTAAAAATTAGAATATGCCCACAATACAATCAAACAGGTCGTCATCCATGTACACTGATCCTCAAAACTTATAGGAATTCCAATAGCTTGCCCAGTAAGTCCTATTAGAATAGGATGCCCAACGCCCCAATTAGATTGAGTGTATTATACTCTTTTGCTTTTGTAAAGATAATCTTATTAGGAATCATATTAATAAAAAGGCATTTTCTTTATCTTATGTCTTGTATTTTTTTATTTATGCACATAAGATAAAGTCCTTAGACCAAATTTAGCTACGGGGCATGGTCGCGCATATGATGGCGATCATGGAACATGCCTCTAAGGTTTTGGTCTTAAATAAGTTTGAGTTGAGAGCTTTTTGAGATGGGACATCAAATAGCTCAGTAAGACTAGTACATATAATGCATGCTCGTGAGACGAGGATGTCACATTCCATTAGCATTAGTGTAGAGACGTAAGTGTATATATGTGGGTGCTTGTTAGGGAACAAGTACACTGAATATGGCCCACAAGAAATTCTTTGTCGGAGGCTTTGCCCGTCGAAATAAGAATTTTTATGTTGCGATAGTACACGATTAGTCTTCAGACTTGAGGCACGATAGTAGCCTTATTTGCATCCTGCAACACTTTGATATATCTTCTGATTGCTTGACAATTACAAAGGGGGTATGTTGGGTGTTGCACTGGTGTGCATGGAGGTTTGTCAGTGGTCAACATAGAATTCGACACTTGTCTTTTTAAATAAGGGAATCTCCTATGTTTTTCATAGTTCATGATTCAAAACTTTGGCCAAGGCAGTATGAATTGTGATTCATCAAGAATCATTGGAACTTGAAATGGGATCATAGTTATAATCCATGCCTTAGATTCAATCAGGAGATTAGCTGTCGAAAGGATCGTACGTGTATGGTACTCGCAACTGAAATAGGTTTACTCGCTATTTCACCTAAGACTAGTTTGCCATGATTACTTGCTAGGTGTTTTCATGGATAGTGAGGTTCTTGGAATTAAGGAGTTGATTCCAAGCGGATTAATTAATTAGATTAATTAATTGAAATAATTATTATTCATAAGTTGTAAATGTTGCAAACCCACTACTAGCTTAGTAGTGAACCTAAGAGGCCGCACATCTTTATGCAAATTAACATTTCTAATTTTAGATTTTATCCAATGGTTGGAAATTAATTAATTAATACTGATCAATTAATTAATGAAGGGTTCTATTTAATTTAATGGTTAAATTAAATTATTCAATTAAGTAATTGGATTATTTAATTGGACCTAATTTGATTAGGAAGCCCAATTGGAGTAAATTAAATTAATCAATTGGATTGATTAAATTGGGATTGAATCAATTGAATTGATTTGGGGATTTTTGAGTTCAAGCCCAAAATAATGTGGGTCATTTAAAAAGCCCACTAAAGTATGAAGAGAATAAATTAAATAAATATGATTTATTTAATTAATATATTTATAGATAAATAAATATAGTGACCAATTTTATGGGATAAAATAGGCCACTAAGATTTAATATAATTATAGTATATATATATGATATATATCTATCTTGATATTATTTTAAAAGTTCAAATTAATATCAACAATGTATGTAGACAATTTTGTAGTCTCAAATTATTCCACATACAATAGGAGAGAGAAAAGAGAAGAGTTCTTGGAAGATTTGGAATCCTTCCAAAATAAGGTTTTGAAATAGTTCAAAATTGAAAAACTTTCCAAGAGTTGGAAAATGATTAAAATTTTCAGCCTATATATATATGAGGGATGAAAATTACATAATTCAATTCAAAAATTTGAGCAAAAAATATTTTGTTTAAAGTCTTCTATTTTTACTCTCCAAGAAAAGAAAAGAAAGAAAAAGAAAAATTAGTTTCTTGTTATTCTCTTCATATTATTGTTTCAAGAACTTAAAGAATTAATCTTTATTGTTCTTGAAAATTTACTCCGGTTCTAGATTAGTAAATAATTAAAAGAATACTAGCGAATCCTTTTGATTGGTGTTGCTTTTTCGTATTGTGGACCTAATAGAGGGGAGACACTTGGATCTCTGCGAGTTCTGATAGTCCAGGATAAGCAATTGATTGCTTCATTTCCTACAACAACTGGAGTGCACGAAAGGTATAATCCGATTTTTATATTATTTATATATTCACTTGAATAAGGGCGATCGTTAAAATCACTTTCGAATTAAAGGAGTTAAATTTATGTTTGATAAAAATTTTAATTTTCCGTTGCGTATACACCTTCTGTTATAGCGAACCCAACAGTGGTATCAGAGCCACGGTTTCACTTATTTAATGAATTTCGGATTTATGAATACATGTTTTTAAAATTTTTTAAATTCATGTTAATTATGTAAAATTTAATTTGGCATATTTTCAGAAATTTTTAATTGGAATAATTTTAATATTCAAAAAACTAAAAAAAATAAAAAAATTTGATGAATTATTCCAATTATTTTTTTTTTAAAATATGCAAAATCAAATTTTACATAATTAACATGAATTTAAACAATTTAAAAATATGTATTCATAAATCCGAAATTCACTAAATAAGTAAAACTGTGGCTCTAATACCACTGTTGGGTTACGAACGCCGGGTGACGGGCGCTCGTTGTCGGGCGCACCGGCACCCACTGCCTGGTGCCTGCACGTGCAGCCGTCGGGTGTTTGACACCCGACGCCTGTGTCATCAATTTTTTTTTATTTTCATATTTAAACAATTTAAATAAGCAATTAAAATTATTCCATGTTAAAAGAAAAATTGCGTTTAACAATTTGGTAAATTTACATATTTTGATAATTACATATGATGTTAATTATGAGCATGTATGGGAAGATCATGAGCCATTGGACCAATGTGATTGATTTTATTTAATATTTTTAGGTTTTAAAATGGGGCCTGCGAGCCTCTTATTTCATTTATGTAAGTTATTTTATTTTCTGTAAAGAGAGTAGAATAGATGGTAAGGTTTTTCTTTTTCTTTGGAAGACGAAAGAGAATAAAAAAGAAGGCCCATGTTTGTATGGGATACAATTATGTAATAGAATATGTTCTATTCCATTTTATTACCCTTAGACTGACCTTAGGTTCATTTTTGGCTTAAATAAACCGCATAGAACTGGTTCATGATCATCCATTTATTTAAGTATTATTAAATGCATGCTTAGGATTTTATTTAATGCTTTTATACTTGCGGAATGATATTATGATGTTATGCATTAAATAACCAACCTAATATAGTGCTTATGGGATCCTCATTCACCTATAAGAGTTGTATGGTGAAAGAACTTGGCAGTCGAGATATCAAATTTTAAAAGAGCTTTTCATATGTCATATGACTGAGGGCTCTTCAGTCCATGATCATGGATTGAATATGATAGCCCTTATTGAAAGGCTGGCGTCCCTTGGAGTCGTTATGGAGAACGAACTCTATACGGACCTTCTGCTACAATCTCTGCCTCCATCATTTGACATCTTTGTTGTCAACTTTAACATGCACAATATGGAGACTAGTCTCATTGAGCTTGTGAACATATTAAAGACGATTGAGTCCACTATGAAAAAGGACAAGCCGGTTCTGCTTGTTGGATCTTCTTCCGGATCAAAGGCTAAAAAGCCCAAGAAAGGAAAGAAGAAAGGAAAGGGTTCCTCTAAACCCAACAAGTTGAAAGCTAAGGGCGGTATCAAAAAGGTTTCTTCTCAAGCCAATGACAAGTGTCATTACTGTGGCAAACCAGGGCACTGGAAGAGGAATTGCAAGGAGTATCTTACAAGCCTGAAGAGTTCAGGTATATATTTTGTTGAAGTTAACTTGTTGGTTAACAATACTTCTTAGGTATTAGATACCGATTGTGGCTCACATATTTGCAATAATTTGCAGATAATGGAAAGAAGTAGGAAGCTAGATAGAGGAGAGGAGACGATCCTTAGGATGGGAAATGGAGCAAGAGTTGCTGCATTAGCTATAGGGACCGTTAATCTAGCTTTTAAGAATGGTTATGTAATAATTTTAAATTATTGTCTTTTTGTTCTAGATATTATTAAGAACATTATCTCTATTCCAGTTTTGGATAGAGAAAGTTTTAGATTTACCATTGAGAATGGAAATTGTTCTATTTTCAAATGTTCTGATTTTATATATTCTAGTTCTTTGATGAATTGTTTATATACTATTACTCCCCATAACTCCATTTTCACAATTCAACAAAATAAAAGAAAATTAGATAATCATGGTTCAATGAGCCTGTGGCATGCAAGATTAGGACATATTTCTAAGAAAAGGTTTAACAAATTGGCACAATTGCTTGATCTAACGAAGAGCAAGAACTACCAACTTGTGAATCCTGCCTCAAAGAAAAGATGAGCAAATCTCCATTTGTTGGACAAGTGGAGCGAGCCAAGTAAATATGTGTACCTTTTAAGGTACACAGATGTATGTGGGCCACTAAATATTAGTGCTTGTGGGAACTATAACTAGTTCTTAATCTTTATTGATGACTTCTCTAGGTTGTGTACCTTTTACAAGTATGAAGTATTTGAAAAGTTCAAAGAATTCCGAACTGACGTAGAGAAACAAACTGGATTAAGTATAAAAACTCTTCGATCTGATCGAAGAGGTGAATACTTAAGCACAGAATTTTTAGATTATTTAAAAGAGAATGGGATTCTCTCACAGTGGACTCCTCCTACTACTCCCAACTCAGCGGAGTTGCAGAATGCAGGAATCGAACCTTGTTGGACATGGTTCGATCTATGATGAGCTTCACTTTATTACCTTTTTCATTCTGGGGCTATGCATTAGAAACGGCGGCATACCTATTGAATAGGGTGCCATCCAAAGCCGTGCCCAAAACACTATATGAGATATGGTATGGAAAGACACCTTCTTATAAATACCTTAGGGTATGGGGGTGTGCTGCTTATGTGAAGCAGCTACTGGGAGATAAGTTGGATATGAGATCCAGTTTATGCAAGTTTGTGGGGTATCCAAAGGAGTCTATTGGATACTATTTCTATGATGCCACGGAACAAAGGGTGTTTGTTTCGAGGAATGCTACCTTCCTTGAAGAAGAATTTCTTTCAGATGGAAGTAACAATGTTGTAGAACTTGAAAAGGTTCAAGAACCACAGAACACCCCAACTGACGCAGTAAATGGTACACCAGCTGATGCTAGACCCTTTAAGGCATAATCTTTTCGAAGATCCGAAAGGGTCTCAAGGGTACCTAAGAGGTACAACTTGTTATTAGAGAATAAAGAAGAGGGAATCCCCTTGGATAATGATCTAAGAAGCTATAGAGAGGCGATGTCTGACATCGACTCAAAGAAGTGGCAAGAAGCTATGCAGTCCGAAATGGACTCTATGTACTCCAACAAGGTATGGACTTTGGTGGACCCAACACAGGGAATTATTCCCATTGGCTGCAAATGGGTGTACAAGCGGAAGATTGGAGTAGATGGAGAGGTAGTGACCTATAAGGCACGATTGGTAGCAAAAGGTTATCCTCAGAAGCAAGGAATTGATTATGAGGAAAATTTTTCACCAGTAGCGATGTTTAAATCCATACGGATACTGTTTGCCATATCTACATATTATGACTATGAGACATGGCAAATGGATGTGAAGACCGCTTTCCTTAATGGAAATATTAAGGAAGAGATCTATATGAAGCAGCCAGAAGGCTTCATATCCAGCGGGAGCGAGCAAAAGATTTGCAAGCTTTAGAGATCTATTTATGGACTCAAACAAGCTTCGAGGAGTTGGAACATCCGGTTTGATGAAACGATCAAAATGTTTGACTTTCATAAGAACCCGAATAAACCATGTGTCTACAAGAAGGTTAGTGGGAGTGTAGTTACATTTGTTGTGCTCTACGTTGATGACATCCTACTCATTGGGAATGATGTAAGGATGTTGTAGTCAACGAGGACTTGGTTATCTAATCAGTTTTCCATAAAGGACTTGGAGATGCATCTTTTATCCTCGAAATAAAGATCTATAGAGATAGATCTAGAAGGATGATCGGACTATCCCAGTCCATGTACATAGACAAAGTGCTAAAAAGGTTTAGCATGGAGGAATCCAAGAGAGGATTCCTGCCTATGAGTCATGGGGTTTCACTTTCTAAGGTTATGTCTCCTAAGACACTTGAAGAGAGATAAAGGATGGCTCGCATACCTTATGCTTCTACAATAGGGAGCATAATATATGCAATGTTATGTACAAGGCTTGATATAGCACATGCTCTGAGTGTTATGAGTAGATATCAGTCCAATCCAGGAGAAGAACACTGGAAAGCCATTAAGATGATCCTTAAGTACTTGAGAAGGACTAAGGATATCTTTCTGATATACGGCAATGGAGAACTAAAACTAGAAGGATATACAGACTCTAGTTTTCAGTCCGATATAGATAACTCAAAGTCCATGCCCGGATACATATTCACCTTGAATGGTGGTGCGATCAGTTGGAAGAGTTCTAAGCAAAAGACGACTGCAGACTCTACAACCGAAGCTGAATATATTGCTGCATCAGATGCAGCAAAAAAACCTATTTGGATTAGAAACTTTATCCAATGGTTGGGTGTAATTCCATCCATTGTTAATCCAGTTATGATTTACTGTGGTAATAGTGGAGCTATTGCGCAAGCAAAAGAGCCAAGATCTCATCAAAGATCCAAGCATATAATGAGATGAAATCACTTGATTAGAGAGATCATTAGTAGAGGCCACGTCATTGTGGATCGAGTTGCCTCAACAGAAAATATAGCAGACCCACTTACTAAGCCCTTAGCACAGAAGATATTCGACGGACATCTTGAGAAGATGGGCCTTAAATACATGGGCAATTGGAGCTAGGGCAAGTGGGAGATTGTTAGAGTAGGATGCCCAACACCCTAATTAGATTGAGTGTATTATACTCTTTTGCTTTTGTAAAGACAATCTTATTGGTAATCATATTAATGAAAAGGCATTTTCTTTATCTTATATCTTGCATTTTTTTATTTATGCACATTAGATAAAGTCCTTAGACCAAATTTAGTTACGGGGCATGGTCGCGCATATGATGGCGATCATGGAATATGCCTCTAAGGCTTTGGTCTTAAATAAGTTTTGAGTCGAGAGTTTTTTGAGATGTGACATCAAATAGCTCAGTAAGACTCGTACATATAGACGTAAGTGCATATATGTGGGTGCTTGTTAGGGAACAAGTACACCGAATATGGCTCGCAAGAAATTCTTAGTTGGAGGCTTTACCCATCGAAATAAGAATTTCTGTGTTACAATAGTACACGATTAGTCCTCAAACTTGAGGTACAATGGTAGCCTTGTGTGCATCTTGCAACACTTTGATATATCTTCTGATTGCTTGACAATTACAAAGGGGTATGTTGGGTATTGCACTGGTGTGCATGGAGGTTTGTCAGTGGTCAACATAGAATTCGACACTTGTCTTTTTAAACAAGAGAATCTCCTGTGTTTTTCATAGTTCCTGATTCAAAAACCTTGGCCAAGATAGTATGAATTGTGATTCATCAAGAATTATTGAAACTTGAAATGTGATCACAGTTATTGAATCATTTAGGGTTTCGACTTATAATCCATGTCTTAGATTTAATCAGGAGATTAGCTGTTGAAAGGACCGTACGTGTATGATACTCGTTATTTCACCTAAGACTAGTTTGTCATGATTACTTGTTAGGTGTTTTCATGGATAGTGAGGTTCTTAGAATTAAGGAGTTGATTCCAAGCGGATTAATTAATTAGAATAATCTTATTCATAAGTTGCAAATGTTGCAACCCACTACTAGCTTAGTAGTGAACCTAAGAGAGTCACACATCTTTATGCAAAGTAACATTTCTAATTTTAGATTTTATCAAATGGTTGGAAATTGATTAATTAATACTGATCAATTAATTAATTAAGGGTTCTATTTAATTTAATGGTTAAATTAAATTATTCAATTATGTAATTAAATTAATTAATTGGACCTAATTTGATTAGAAAGCCCAATTGGAGTAAATTAAATTAATCAATTGGATTGATTAAATTGGGATTGAATCAATTGAATTGATTTGATAATTTTTGAGTCCAAGCCCAAAATAAATGTGGATCACTTAAAAAGCCCACTAAAGTATGAAGAGAATAAATTAAATAAATATATTTATTTAATTAATATATTTATAGATAAATAAATATAGTGACCAATTTTATGGGGATAAAATAGGCCACTAAGATTTAATATAATTATAAGTATATATATATATATATATGATATATATCTATCTTGATATTATTTGAACAGTTCAAATTAATATCAACAATGTATGTAGACAATTTTGATGATTAATGTAGTCTCAAATTAGTCCACATACAATAGGAAGAGAAAAAGAGAAGATTTTTTGGAAGATTTAGAATCCTTCTAAGATAAGGTTTTGAAATAGTTCAAAATTGAAAAACTTTCCAAGAGTTGGAAAAGGATTAAAATTTTCAGCCCTATATATATGAGGGATGAAAATTACATAATTCAATTCAAAAATTTGAGCAAAAAATATTTTGTTTAAAGTCTTCTATTTTTACTCTCCAAGAAAAGAAAAGAAAAGAAGAAAAAATCAGTTTCTTGTTATTCTCTTTATATTATTGTTTCAATAACTTAAAGAATCAATCTTTATTGTTCTTGAAAATTTACTTCGGTTCTAGATTAGTAAACAATTAAAAGGATACTAGCGAATCCTTTTGATTGGTGTTGCTCTTCCATATTGTGGACCTGATAGAGGGAGAACACTTGGATTCCTGCGAGTTCTGATAGTTCAGAATAAGCAATTGATTGCTTCATTCCTATAACAACTGAGTGCACAAAAGGTATAATATGATTTTATATTTATTTATATATTCACTTGAATAAGTGCAATCGTTAAAATCGCTTTCGAATCAAAGGGGTTAAATTTATATTTGATAAAAATTTTAATTTTCCGCTGTGTATACCCCTTCAATTATAGCGAACCCAACAAGTTATGGTATCAAGTATCACCAGACTCACCTACAATGCATAAACTATATAAGCTAACGCTCAGTAAGTAAAAGATTATGCATGTCAAAGAATAATCTACAATATCAAGTCATGCATCTCAAAATGCTGTGCCCATAATGCAATTCCATACATCAAAACATTTCTCTCAGAATCATTTTTTCTTGCGCGCCTGACCAATGCTACTATCCCATGCACCGGAAAAGAGCTCTACATATCGCCATAATCCAATGCCTAATAATCATAAAAGCATGTAAATCCATGCACACTCGTACGCATGATTTTGACACCTTTAAACATATTCATTCACTCCCTAATATTTATCACATTTAGCTAACATAAAAAATAATGTAACCATGTCATAGAATAGCTAAAACTCACGGATATATCTTCCTTAGTTCAGCTCTCTTCACAGCATACTGAAACATATTTTTCCTACGGTGATGGTTTTGCACACTTTATGATATTAATGGTTTTGACACCCTTATGTATATTACATCTCTCCCACATTTTACAAAAATTATTAGCATATACATAGAGACAACCAGGTTATATTCTTGCCAAAACTAATGGATTTAGCTCCCCTAATTCAGTCTCCTTCACAGCACACCAAAACAGATTTTGCTACTTTGGCAGTTTGAGTGTTTCTCCAATATCATTCTCTATTTCAATTTCTAATTAATCAAAATTCATTCCAATACTCTGAACTCATATATGGATATGTAAATGGTAATAAGTATAGATTTTATTCAACATACCATACACTTTTGAAGCCTAAAACACAAGAAAAATAGTAAGGTGACAGTTTCTGCTACAAGTATTTCCTATTAAGTGTTTGTCATCAAAAACCATTTTTTGTGCACCAAAGTCTAACTAAAAACTTCCTAAAACTTTTATAAGAGATATTTAAATCTTAATAAACAATAAAACCATTCAGAATAATCTGAAAACCAAAGGCAAAACCATAAATAAGTGTTACCTATACAGATTTTGAGTTTAAACTTGCTGGTAATCAATTCTCCTTTGCTTTTTCTGCTTTTATTTCAACTTGGGATCAATTTGGAGCACTTGAATACCTTAAGGTGTGTGTTTGGAAGATGAAAATGGCTGAAATGAGGGTCTGGTCGTGGCTTAAAGGTGAAGGGTTTGAGGTGTTAGCTTGATATGTTAGCTTAAACTTAATAAGAAAGCATGAGGTGGCATGTAATGGTATAATCTGATTTTCTCCCTTATCTTGCAGCCCTAATCTTGTGTGTCTCATATATTCTTATTTGGTTGCAATCTATCTTAGTTACCATTCATTCCCATAGGTAATTCCTATGTTCGTTCATTCAATCTCCAAACCGATTGACATCCAATTCTTAAATGATTGTCTAGTTTGCATTTCTAAAATTATATGCACATATGGACCTTGTATTATGACACTTAAATCACATTATATCATGTCCAATATCCCAAGTATGTTAATTCATGTATGTATACTTTTAAAACACATCGATCTAATTAAATCGAATCATATACACTTACTAGTAATACCTTTAACACTTCCAAAATTATAACATATAGCCTATGAATATCCAATATATCGACCAATCTATTCTTTTTCTTATTTAAATATAGAATTTATTAATTAGGTTATAAGATCTCAACCACTAATATCATATGATAGCATTAGAGGTCTAACAATTAAGAATGCTACATAAGATGCCATGTAAATGTTAATGCAAATTAACATATAAGTAGCATGTAATACATGAATCACATTGGCCAAGTGAGTAGTGTGAGGATTGGGTATTACAATTAGGTAGTCATGATGCACTACTAAATGCTTCCCTTGACTTGTGAGGTTTTAGGAATTAAGGAGTTAATTACAAGCGGATTAATTAATCATAATATTAATTTATTCACTAAGTTGCAAACTTACTACTAGCTTAGTTGTGAATCTAATAGATCACATACAAATCAAGAAAATCCACTTCTAATTTAGAATTTGACCAAAAGGATCGGATTAAGTTAATTAATAGAGAATAATTGACTTGAGCGAGAATAAATTCAAAAGAGTTAAAATTAATTCATTTAATTAAATAACAAGATTATTTAATTGGATCTAATTAAGATTAGGGGCTATTGAAAGTGAACTAATTAATTAATTAAATCAATTACTTAAATTGGGCTTGATTAATTGATGGAGATCAATTAATTGGACTTATATAAATAAATTAAGTCCAAGCCAAGGGTAATGGTCTCGTAGGGGAGGCCCAACTAGGAGTCTTAGAAAATATGACATTAAATCCTCATCTTAGATGGAAAATAGGAGATTGAAAAGGAAAATGGTGGAATCCTAATGGGATTAGGGCAGGGATCAAGGTGTATATATAGATACACACATAGGGGCCGATTTACACAAGTTTTTGCAAGCCAAAAATTCAGCCCCCTCTCTTATTTCTCTTTTGTCTTTTGTTTTCTTTATTTGAAAGAAAATTATTTTCCATAAAGAAGGTTCCAAACCTTCAAGGTTCAAGGTTCAAGTCTTGATTCATCTTACTAAATTAAAGAATTAAACCTCACTCCCAAACAACAAGATTATAAACAAGAAGCTTGGATTTAGTAGCAAGGATTCAAGGCTTGTGGATTTGCTCGAAGTGTAGATACCGTTGGATGGGATACACTCCCTTGGTGGATAAATTTGGGAATTCCTATGAAAAGTTTGTGAGGAGGATTAGGAATTGAATTCCTTTAAACCCTACATCAACTGGAGTGCTGATTGAGGTAATCTCGTGATTTACGTTTAATACAATTAAGCGAGTAATTCAAATGTAAACTGAATGATCATATCGATTCATGGATTGCATGTTTATATCTAATATGTATTTTTTAACTTTTTAAATTTTCCACTTTGTACTTATCCCGAGATATACAAACCCACATAGGGGTAGAAGAGAAATGAAGTCTGATGGTTTCTACTCATTTATGCCATTTATGGGCATAATGGTTTGGGCATACATCTTCTTGCAAGTGTCCAAATAGTTACATTTGTGAGTGTATTCTTCTATGTTCGAACCTTAGCACTATATAACACTTATAGCATGCTTGCATGGAATTCCACACAAATATCATTTTCTACATCCACATGTTCTATTCTTCAAATCAACACTGTATTGTGCCTTATCAAAGTAAGAAATTTGGTAATTATAGTCATCTACCTTTAAGGGAATATAATTTTCCAGCTTCTCAATATTCTTATCAATTAACTTCTTGATTTTAGGAACATAATGTTTTTTGTCAATTTCTGTTGGACTCTATCTCTATTTTTCTTTTTTTTTCTCATGTAAGTATTCCATGACCCTCTCCAACATTGACGTAATAGGCTTCTCCTAGTTCTCTAAAATATTACTGTTGTAAGATTCACACCCATTGTCCAACTACATGTCAAACCTAGGATAGTCATTAAAGTGTGACATATTCCAGTGTTGACGTGGTTTGTCATTAAACCACTCAGCTACCCTCTCATCTATAACACTCATTTCCACTATCCTTCTCTTAAATTCATTCACTATTGTATCCTTAACCGCCTTCTATAAAGCACTCTTAAATGTTTGACCAAACCCATCATTTTTTGAAGTTAGAGTGCATGTGCCTAACACAAAACATATGACCAGAATTAGGGAACACCTCCTGAAAGGCTTGAATCGGGCCTTATTTATCAGACATGAAAGTATACTCTCAATGTTCAAATCTATTTTCAATAGGGTCAAAAACCAATCCAAGTGTCCCTTGACTCCTTATTGACCACAACATAGGTAATAGAATAGATATTATTGTTGGGGTCAACCCCTATAGCTATTAATACTACTCCCCCATGAGAGCCCTTTACGTGACACCCACCTACCCTAACGAAAGACCAACAACCAATAAAAAATCTTATTTTCAAATCATGTAAGTAAACATAAATCCTGTTAGACCTATTCTCACCACTTAATTGATCAATTCCTTTGATTATAGTAGAACTAGGGTTTGTTCTTTTTATTTCATTTGTATAATCCTAGAGCAATGAATACTGCTCACTATACTTTCCTCAATCATTTCGATGGCATTTCTTTTTGCCCTATATTCTTGATAATTTGAGATATGGCATCTAATGTCCTCCATGACAATAATCCTAAAGCCTTTCATATATCTCCTAGGGTTAGAATTGAATTATTTGGACATATTTTCCAGATAACTAGTTGAATTTTATGTTTTTTACAAGAAAACTCATCCCACAAGTGTGATTAGGGTAATACTACCTTATTGAAATGTGCATTCATTTGTAACCTTATGCGCATAAATCTTCCACCTACAATCCTTGTCAGCACACTTAGTGTATACTCTAATCTTATCATTTTTAGTGATGTTTATGTTCCTTTAGGTTTTTGTTGGCATGTGAATGTATTGCTTGCCTTAACTCACTTTTAGTGCTAAAGATCATCCCTAATGCAAAGGTTAGAACATATAGCTCAATTGAATTAAAGACAAGAAACTTATGCCCATCATTTTCACCATCATTCTTAGTCATATCCAAGTCATCATCACTCTTCATAACATCTTCATCTCCAAATTCACCACAATTGGAACCATCCAGCCCCCCATGTTGGCCATCATTCTCATTATCTTTTCCTAACCATTTAACATCGTGATCTATATTTTCATGGTACATTTTGTCATTTTTAATGTTTTGACCTATCCCACCATTATTGGATTCAGATTCCATATCATTCTCACTATCATCAAAATCTTCACTTTCATCATTCTTAGCATCCCCATCAGTCTTTGGCGCCATTAGTATCTTATTTCCCATTCTCTTCCTCTCTTCTTTCCCGTCTTCTTCACTCTATTCTTCCCCATCCCCCTTACTGTGTTCTTCCCCATCCCCTTCATTCTTTTCTACCTCATCTCCTTCACTCTATTCTAACTCATCTTCATCACTCTTTTCTTCTACATCCCCTTCACTTTTTTCCTACTCTACATTATCATTGTCATTAGTAGGATCTGATGTTTAGAATCTATTTGACTACATAAAAAATCACATAATTCCTCAATGGTGACCACCCTAGTATTTTTCAATTTTTTTCTTCACATATCATATGCAATTTAATGTCATTTTATTCAGTATAAACCTATTTTAAACCTTGGTGTAAAATATCATAGGGCTTTTTACACCTTAATGTTCACCAATTTTTAAATGCATCTAAGCATAGACAATCAAAGTTAAAATAATCAAATTTATATGCATCCCCCTTACATAAAGATGGAACTTACCTCGAAGTGAAGACATATTGTCAAGGTACAAAAGATAATAAGTTAAATAAAAGAAAATAAAACAAAATAATTGACAAACTTGTTACATTACAATTGCATAAAAAAAGAGGAGAACATTGTGGCCCACCATTGAAAACAATGTAATAATTAAAAAATTCCTAAAAAATAAAAAATATATATTTAAATTAGACAGAGGGTGACAGAGGACCACCATGAAGTCCCCACTTCATTGTAGGTTTGAAAACAAAAACACACTAACATTCATTGAAAAATAGAAAATCTTAACAACATTTATACAAAATGCTACATCACGACAAGATATGAAATCAGGGGCGAAGCTAGAATTTTAGTGTGGGGGGCGAGATTCGATTGTCAAATTATTATTTTTTATATATAAAAATATTTTCTTATTGCATTTTTTTTCTTAACTAATTATTAGAAACTAAAATACAAATATAAATATAATACGTGCTACTTATACATAAATATTTTATATCTATTATATTTGCATAAGTATTCGAACAAAAACCAACTTTTAAATAAAAATGAGAATCAATTCTATTTAATCCAACACATAACAAAAAACTAACTTATAAAGTTAGAAAATATGGTCTAAAAATTGAAGTAACTCTAATAGTATAATCACAAAAACATACCCGTCCCGTGGAATCGCTAGAAAGGAATGAGTGAATTTTGTCTGAAAGCACCCTAGATAGAGGGGCTTTGTTAACAAGAAGGAATCTTTCAATAAAAAGCATAATGCTTATTCCAGGGCTACATACTACTCTTTTCTTTGTTCTTCTTCGAAAATGAAGAATAGAGGCGGCCTTCGAGTAGTCAACAAGGAAAAATACATTTACATAGTTGTTAGCCTTTAGAATAAATTCAACTCGTTCCCTTGCTGAGTCAGAGGATGAACAAGAGTTCGCGCTGACACTTCATGAAACAGAGACTGCTATAACATACTCAGTCTCTGATACAACTCCTGTTGTGGAAAAAGAGGTTTGAGTCCTTTGCCTTTGTGCCCTGGATCATTATTAAGTGTTCAAAACTTTTTCATTATAATTAAAAAAATATTTTTAAAATAAAATACAATTTATATAAGTAGCTATACATTTTTAAAATATTAGTTTTTAAAAATTAATTCTGATAAATATTTTAAACAAAAAAAAGTATTTTAATTTTTTAATTATGATGCTCAGAAACCGTGTTCTGTAGGATAACAAAAATGATACAAGAATTAAAATTAAACCGTGTTCATGGATCAAACAAAATTAAAATAAAATGCAAAGTATTGGACAAAAGAAACTTAATAAAAATAAATAAATAAAGTAAATGTGATGAAAATATTTTAAGAAATCAATGAAATAATTTTTCTAAAAAAATAATGAATTTCTTAACTACTTTTATTGTGAAAGAGACTCGTTATTAAAATAAAAATAATTCTTAACATTAACAAAAATTTATAATAACATATCAAAAATAGATTTGCCAATCACGCTTGCTTCCCATAACTAGTGCAAGAATTTGAGCATTATTTCATAAAATTAATCAAATCAAATATTTTTATATAATGAAAAACCTACACATATGATTTCTTGTAAAATAAAAATTAGTATAACATCAAATAATAAGCAACGAAAGTGGAATCAAATAAGTTAAAAATTGAAAAATAAAATTAAAAAATAACAATAATGAGTATTTTTTGACTAAACTTTGCCATATTTATAGAAACGAAATCATAATAAAATTGTGAGGATTAGTACAAATACCTTTTAGAACTTTGTATCAATAATAAATTCCATCACCTAAAATTTTTGAAAAAATTAAGTTTAAAAATAATTTGAGAACATCTCTATATTTATTGAATATATATATATTCAAAATAGGATTATAAAAATTTGAGGGGGACGACTAGAATAATTTAATTATTCAAGAGGGGGAAAAGTTTTAAATTTACTAAAACCTACATACTAAAAATGTATTCATATAAAACTTGGGGCGGGGGGTGATCCGGCATTGGATGAAATAACAAACTAAGGCAGTGATTGCTTTGTAATTGTTTTTTACAGATTTTCATTTCATGATTTATTTTCTTGTTGCACATGTGTTTGTTTGTGAGATATTTTCATTCACTCCAAAATTAAATCCTTCAACCACTACAAACTTTATATTCCCAGTCAAAACCCCTACATCCTATTGGAAAGAGAGTCAAAATAAATGGCACGAACACAGCGGAACCAGAAAGTTCTTTTCCCACCAGTCGAATTAAAAATGAGACCAAACCAAGAATGTCAAAGATAGTACAAGAGGGTAAAAATTTGACACAAGAATTTTTATGTGGATAAAAACCACGGAACCATAGTCTAGACAAAACTTCCACTAGGTATACAGTAGGCTTATAAAATTCTCTCTAAACTAGGGGATACACAAATAATCCTCAAGAGAATATCTCTTGGATCATAAATATCTCAAGTTTCTCAACTTGGAATACTAAAGAAAAATAAGAAGTCTATTTTTAGAGAGAATGAAAAAAAAAATTCTCCCTATTTCTTCTCTCAAAACACTCTATTTTTCTCTTACTCAACTCTCTTATTTTTTCTCTTGTTTTCTTGTGTATTTTAGCTATGAAATGAGAGCTCTATTTATAGGCAAGGTTGATGCCAATTTTTAAAGTTTGGTAGCTTCAATATTTGAATATTTGGTAGCCACATTTTTTTAATATTTTGGTAGCCACCCCCATTTTGAATGTTTTGGTAGCCACATATTTTGAATGTTTTGGTAGCCACCCTATTTTGGTAGACTTACCAATAATTTCTCCCCCTCCACCTTATATGGGGTGCTCAACCAAACCTGTCCTGCTTTTACAAGCTTCAAAATTATCCCTTGATAAAGACTTTGTAAGCATGTCTGCACCATTTTTATCAGTGTGGACTTTATCAAGCACCATCAACTTTTAATCCGACACATCTCGAATCCAATGGTATCTCACATCAATATATTTTGATCTTGAGTGAAAAGTGGAATTTTTACTCAAGTGAATCGCACTTTGACTATCATAGTAGAGCGTGTACTTTTCTTGCTTCAAATCTAATTCATGAAGAAACTTCTTCAACTACAATATCTCCTTGCATGCTTTAATTACTGCAATTTATTCTACCTTCGTTGTGGATAATGCCACGCATTTTTGAAGTTTCAACTACCAAGAGATAGCTCCCCCTGCAAATCTCATCATGTATCCAGATGTGGATTTCCTGGAATCAACAACACCAGTCATGTCTGCATCTATGAATCCATCTAATACAGTTTGGTCATCACCAAACTTTAGGTAAACTTTGGAAGTACCTTTCAAATTCTGAAATATCCATTTCATTGTAGACTAGTGATCTTTGCTAGGGTTAGAGAGAAATCAACTAACAACACTAACTGCATAAGCAATGTTAGGTCTAGTACATACCATAACATACATTAAAATGCCAACTGTAGAAGCATATGGTACCATTTTCATTTCTTCCTTATCTTTCTCACTTGTGGGACATTGTGCCAAGCTGAGTTTGAAATGACCCGCAAGTGGAGTGCTGACAGGGTTTGAATTGCTCATGTTGAATCTCTCAAGAACTTTTTCAATATACTTTTCTTGAGATAGCCACAACTTTCTATTTGTCCTCTCTCGAGATTTTCATCCTAAGAATTTATTTAGTTGGTCCTAAGTCTTTCATTACACAAGACTTGTTGAGCTCTTTCTTCAGCTTATCAGTCTTGCTGGCATCATAACCTACAATCAACATGTCATCCACATACAATAATAATATGATAAACTCATCATCAGATAATTTTTTAAAGAATACACAGTGATCAGAGTTGGTTTTCTTGTAGCAATGATCAGATATGAAGAAGTCAAATTTCTTGTCCTACTGTCTCGGGGCTTGCTTCAAGCCATACAAGCTCTTGTTTAATATGCACATCATGTTTTCCTTACCTTTGACTTTGAATCCCTCCAGTTGCTCTATGTCAATTTCTTAATTCAAATCTCCATGAAGGAATGCAGTCTTTACATCAAGTTGTGCAATCTCCAAGTCCAAGCTAGCAGCAATTTCGAGAACAACTCTGATTGAAGACATCTTCACCATAGGTGAGAAAATTTCATCAAAATCAACGCCCTTTTTCTGACTGAATCTCTTTATAACCAGTCTCGCTTTGTACCTTGGTTTTGAGCTATACTCGTCAGCTTTTAGCCTGTAAACCTATCTGTATTTTAGTGTTTTCTTGCCTTTTGGAACTTTACAAGCTCATAGGTATGATTTTCTTGTAGGGATTTTATCTCTTCCTTCATGGCATCCAACCACTTCTCTTTCTGATCATGTGATATTACCTCTTTGAAATTCTCTAGTTCTTTCCCATCAGTGAGCATTACATACTCATGTGGACTATATCTGGTAGAAGGTTGTCTTTGTCTGGTGGACCTTCTGACCTCTATCTCTTATGGTGGAACTGGGGAAATGTCATCAACATGCACTGGTTGTGTGAGATCTCGTACATCTCCCCCATGATTTTGAGCCGTAGGCGAAGAAACTGGATCCAAGTTATCAGGAACATATGAGTTGGACTCAGATTTATGTTTGGCATAATCAATTATCTAATCCACAAGGAATACTACATCCCTACTTCTGATGACTTTTCTGTTAGCTGGGTCCCATAATCTGTAGCCAAACTCTTCATGACCATAACCCAAGAATATGCATGGTTTGGTCTTGTCGTCAAGTTTGGATCTTTTATCTTTTAGAATGTGTAGAAATACTCTGCAACTAAACACTCTCAAGTGTTTATATGAAATATCTTTTACTATCCAAACTCTAACTGGAATGTTACCATCTAAAGGAGTTGATGGAAAAAGGTTGATTAGATCAACTATAGTCCTTATTGCTTCACCCCAAAAGGATTTAGGTAATTTGGATGTTATAGCATACACTTGATTCTTTCACAAATTATCCTGTTCATCCTCTCTGCCATACCATTATGTTGAGAAGTCTTTGGAATGCTCTTCTCAAAACTGATACCATGATCCCTGCAATATTGCTTAAATAGACTTTGGTATTTACCACCATTATCTGCACGAATGCACTTCAAAGCAAAACACTAGACTTTTCTTCTTTCAAAATACTCAATTTTTCTCTCACTCAACTCTCTTGTCTTCTCTATTTTTTCTTGTGTATTCTAGCTATAAAATGAGAGCTCTATTTATAGGCAAGGTTGATGCTAATTTTTAAAGTTTGGTACCTTCAATGTTTGAATATTTGGTAGCCATATTTTTTGAATATTTTTGTAGCCACTCCCCATTTTGAATGTTTTGATAGCCACCCCATTTTGGTTAAATTACCAACACATCCTTATTTCAAGAATTTCATCTGTGAAAAAGGCTTTGTTCATTCATTTCAACAGTATTAGCACTATTCATAGTTTAACAATGGGAGGTATGTTTCTACTACTCCCCACCCCTTCTCATTTCCCACCACCCTCCTTCTTGGCTTCCACCTCTATCACTAGTAACAATGAAAGCAATGATTTCAGCCATCAATCACACTCCGACAGTACATCCGATCACTTTCTCTAAACCTAAATATCGTAAGGAAGGAAACAAAATATATTTTACCATATTTTTATATGTGTTTTCTGTCTATTTTTGTCCTATATTTGGTTCAAATTTGTGAAATGATTTTTTCTCAATTGTTCTTGTCCTAGATTTTAATGTACGGATTATTTGATTGGTCGAAAGGGAAGAAGCCAAGCTCAAACTCTTATTTGGCTCCACTCCGCAAAGAATCCAATTGTTGTTGTGGCCTGCCCATCCCCTACCATCACTCAACGAAACGATGGCATCCGCTGTCAGAGCAGTGTCCGGCAAGCCAATTGATCTAGCCATTCTTATACTCTTGTGAATCATTCTTATTTATATTAATATCATTTAAATGGCAATCTTTATCTTAAATTCATCATAAGAATTAGATAAAGTCCTTAGATTATACATAACTATGGGGCGTGGTTGCGCATATGATGGTGATCGTGGAATATACCTCTAAGGCTGTGATCTTAAAACTTTCCAAGTCAAGGATCAATGAGATGGGACATCAATGATCCCGTTAAGACTTGCGCATACGATGTAGGCTGGAAAGGAGGATGCCTCGTTCCATAGGTATTGGTGTGGAGACACTAGTGCATGTATGCGGGTGCTTGCTGGGAACAAGTACATTGAACAACCCCACCTAAAAATTTCCAATTGGAAATATTCTATTGTCGAATGGGAATTTTCTCGTTACGATAGTGTAAGAATTAGTCCTTGGACTTAAGGCACCATGGTAACCTTATGCACGATATGTTGTACTTTGATGTATTTCCCGATTGCATGACAATCACAAGGGGTTTATAATGGGTGTAACATCTTCATGTACGGAGATTAATGAGTGGCCAAAAAATGATCCGTCACCTATCTAGATGAATAGGAGAATATCCTATGTATTCCACTGTACTTGAATCTAAAATCCTTGATCAAGGTTGCATGGAAATTAGACGTGGGGTTTTCTAATTATTCATCATCGAGTCAAGCTAATAGGAATGAAAACATAATTATTGAGCTAGTGGGGTTTCAACTCAACATCCATACCCTAGACTCAATCGGGAGATTAGATGATTGAAATAGGTTCGCACATTTAACTTAGACTAGGAGTCATGATGCATTGCTAGGTGCTTCCCATATCTTGTGGGTTCTTGGAATTAATGAGTTAATTCCAAGAGAATTAAGTAATTGGATTAATTAATCAGAATAATTAATTGTTCAACTAAGTCAAAAGAGTTGTGAGCCCAGGCTAGCTTAAAGTGAACCTAAGGGGTCACACACAAAACTTGGACAAGTCCATTTCTAGCCTAGAAATTAATCCAAGTATTGGATTAAATTAATTAATGTGATTAATTAATGGGGGTTAAATTAATTCAAGTGTGGAATTAATTCAATTAATTAATTAGATTAATTGATTAGACCTAATTAGGTTAGGGAGCCCAATTAAAATATTTAATTAGTTAATTAGATCAACTAATTAAGATGACCTAATTAATTAAATAAATTAATTTAATTAATTGAATCAATTAAAGTATGACCTAATTGATTACTTAGGTCTAGACCCATTAAGTGTGGGCTTGTAGGAAGCCCATCAGGAAATTGGATTAGGAATTCAATTTCTAAGAGGTAATAAGGAAAAAAGAAAGTCCTTGTGGGATAAGGAAACTTACCAAAAGAGTTGGAGATAAGAAATGAAGAAGTGTCCTACATGGAAATGACTTGTGGTAGCCTTTATTGACAATATTCTTGGATGTTTTTTATGGGGATATTATTGTAGATTTTTGTGAAGAAAAAAACGTGGAAAACAACCCCTCTCTCTTGAAGAAAAATAGTTTTCTTCATCTCCAAAAATTCGTCCCTCCTTTCCTTTCAATCTCCAAAAGTTCATCAACTTTTTATCTAGTTTAATTCTTGATTCAATTGTTGAATTGAAAATTAAATTAAACACCTAAAACACTAATTGTTAGTGTGTTCCTGTTCCAAACAAAATCATTGTGGGATATAATTATTGAATCGAAAACTACTAGTATATGATTCGGTTGCGAGTGGGCATCCAAGGTGTAGATACCATTAGAGGGATAACATTTGGAATCCTAGAAGCGAATCAGATTTCAATCAAAGGGGTTTTGAATTGAAGAACATGGAGATACTTTCATGCAGGGATAACGATTTGAATTGTTTCAATCCCTACATCAGCCGGAGTGCAAATCAACATAAGGGTTTCTCAAACTTTCTTACTTTAACTATAAAAAAAATGCACAACTAAATAATCGTGAAAGGGTTTCGGGATTCATTTTAATTACATGTGATGTAATATATATTTATGTTTTTGAAAAATTTAAATTTAGATGCGTATACGTTTCCCAGGATTGCACGAACCCAACATCTGCACCTTCTTATCTCTCAGTTCTTCATTCATCAACTGAGATATGAATTTCTCGTGAATCTTATTGTTTTTATGATGTGAAAATGGTTTTTTCTCTCTTATGAGGCCCACTTTGCTTAAGGATTCGGGATCTTTATGTTGCTCCTAGCCTTTGAAATTTTATAAGGTTTGGTCTTTGGTGAAAAATTAGGTTGCAGTGATGAGATTAACTGAGGTCATGAGCAAAGGAAGAGAGTGAATGTAACGAAGAAACACTAAATAGGGTTGTGGGAGTGGTGGTGTTAACTGGTGTTTCTCATTTTTCATGCGGAGTCTCTCTTTATTTCGTTAGTATGGTGCATATATATAATTTTAGGTGTACCTATTGCCTCCCTTGACAATGATTATATACAAGTACAATTCACATTTGTATATTACAATACAAAAATAAAGTTAAAAATTAGAAATGGTATTATATCATTTTAACACTAAAAATTGATAAAAAAAAGTTAATAAAATAAAAATATAAGCACTTAATACATATATATATATATATCCAATGTCGGAATACGCATGCACATGGATGAGTTTATATACACTTAAATATATGTATACAAGCGTTAATCACTTTTGTACATGTAGTTGTATATTTATTCCTAATCTATAGTATATTGGAATATAAAAAGAAAAAAACAAATCAAGGGTATAACATTATTTTTAACAATAAAAAATGAAAAAAGCTTATCAAAATAAAAATGTACACACTTGTGTATATATACAGATACAGCCAGTATAGGAATATATATGTACATGGATAAATTTATATATAATCACATACATGTATACAAGCGTACATTACATTTGTATATGTAGTTGCATATTTATTACCAAATTGAAGTATATTGGAATACAAAAAGAAAAAAAATAAAGTAATGGTATAATATTATTTTTAACATTAATAAAATGACAAAAAACTTATTATAATAAAAATGTACACACCTATATATTTATATAGATACACCCAGTGTAAGAATAATATACATACATGGATAAATTTATATACACTTACATACATATACACAATGCAAATCACACTGGTAAATGTAGTTGTATATTCATTACTAATTAGAAGTACAATGGAATACAAAAAGGAAAAAAGAGAAGTGGTATAATATAAATTTTTAGATAAAAAACAAGACAAACAGAAAAAAATATTATCATAAAATAATTCATATCCAAACAACATTTCAAAAAAATTATATCATTAAGTTTTTTACTTCCAAACACTTTTGTCACATCAATTATAATCATTGCATTTTCATATCATATTCAAATACTATCCAAAAAATTATTTTCTTATCTTCAAAATTACCTCACTATTCTCACCCTAAACTCCCAACCATTTTTTGAGGTTTGAAGAACTTACCGTATGGGCAAAGAGAGATTTTTTGCTCTCATTATTTCTCGAAGCTTATAACAACTTTGACTTTAGGGTTCTTCAATAATTTTTGGTTGGGATTCAAGATTTGAGGCTTGGGATTAGTGGGGCGTTTGGGTTCAACTTTAAGGATTTAAGGCAAGGATTTGGAAAAAATTACTGAATAGTTGACCTTTTAGTTGTTTTTAGAGTCATATGCATATCACATGATTTGTTTTTCCTCCAAATTTGTCAAGCTAGCATTTATTCCCCAGCGCATCCTCCCCCACTCCACCCCATCCCGTCCACATAGATTGACATATCATTCAATTTTCCCTATAAATGAAAAAAATCATAAATTTCAATCAAGTTAAGTGAATCCCGACCATCTTGGTGTCCATATCAGCTATTATTGGATAAAATTGGAATCTCTGGTAATAATTGGACCAAATTGCCACTTTTTGGAACATGTTATCTTAAAATTGGTATACTCCTAAAATAAAGGACTAGATCTCTAAGTATGGCCAATTTACATAATCAATTATATAATTTTCCTTCCTATGTTATATAAATCTGAAGTAACTTAGAGAGTATTTGACTAAGCTTATAAGTTCCAAAAAAAATCCTACGAGATGTTCCGGAGCTTATAACATATTTTAGAGGGTTCGGTAAAAGTTTTAAGACATAAGGCAATAAGCTCCCAAAATTAAATGATAGGATGTTATAAGCACCTTTGAGAATTTTTTCCAAATTTTGGCTAGAAAATAAAGGAAATCATAGCTTGTTTTTATTATCTTAAAACCTCTTTCAATTTTGATTATAATAATAACAAAAATATCATTACTAAGATTGGGGGTGCTCAATAGGTCAAATCAAACTGAAATTAGAGTTGGCCAAAATAATTTAGAGGGTTCGGTAAAAGTTTTAAGAGATAAGCCAATAAGCTCACAAAATTAAATGATAGGATGTTATAAGCACCTTTGAGAATTTTTTCCAAATTTCGCTCGAAAATAAAGGAAATCATAGCTTGTTTTAATTATCTTAAAACCTCTTTCAGTTTTGATTATAATAATAACAAAAATATCATTACTAAGATTGGGGGTGCTCAATAGGCCAAATCAAACTGAAATTTTAGTTGGCCAAAATAATAAACCGAACATTAAACCAAATAATTGGTTTAGTTTCATTATAACATTTTTTTTTTGGGTTCGGTTTTTTGATTAATAGATTTTTTAAAAAAAATAAAAATAAAAATAAAAAATAATAGATAATAATTAAATAATAAAATTATAACTATATTTTTTATTTATTTTTTAAGTTTGGGTGATTAAAAAAATAGTACAAAAATAGAAAATAAGTATAAAAAAATTATATATAAACATATAAAAATTATAATTCAATTTTTAGTTAGGTTCGGTTAACCAAAATCAAAACACGAAATTGAACTGAAAATTGAAAATTTAGAAAGTGAAAAACTAAACTGAACTGAACCGAAATTTCCAATTCAGTTTCAATTTCAGTTTGGTCGGCCGTTTTAACCAAATTATGAATACCCTTAACTAAGATGTAATAAGTTTCATAATCTTATTTTATCCAAATATTTTAAAAAATTATTTTTAAAGTAAAATTTAATATCTTATAAGTTTCAAAGTATTTTGTAGTATATATGAGCTAATAAAATATTTTAAATAAGTTTAACCAAACACCTCTTGGACAAGAATAGAAGAAATATGAAGAATATAGTAAATTCAAGCATGTAGGAGAATTATATATGTTCAACTATGCTGGTCTTTATCTTCAGCGAACCGATGAAGCATCGAACCTGATGTGGCAATTTCAAGAGTGGAAATGCCATGAAATCAAGAACAAAATTTCGGGCTTGAATTTTCTAAAGCACCTTCTGTTCCGAATTTGGCTGTGAGAAATCTTCTTTTAATTTTGTTCTTTCTTATTTTTTCAGTGCAAATCACTGTTATCCGTCAGAATCCGAATACTTTTGAGAGATCATCTTTTGCAAATTCTTTTCCGCAACCTTATTTATTCCTTTATTTTTGACGTAGTATCACTCCTTTTAGTAGTACTCCTACTCAACTCGGATAGTTTAGTAGGTCACTGTTTGCATCATAAAAAATCGTTAGAGGTATTGGTGGTTGACCCGATGAAAACCCTCCGATTCTCAAATCAGTTCTTGAACAAGTAAATATAAGCCAAAAATCTTAAGAGCGTACAAATGCTTAATTAATTATGTACCTTATAATAATAAAGGTTGGTGATATTTATATTGTTGATATGAAGGTTTTTGTGGGTTTGGGCATAATGGCCTCAGTGAGCTTAGCCTAAGCATTATAGCCCAATTTATCTATTATCTGGTGGATCTCGTGAACTTGGCTTGTTGGGTCTTGTTTTTGTTTCAATCTATAATCCAGACGGGCCTTTTGAACTTAAACTTTTAGACTTATTTTGGGCTCACGGTCTATCATAAGCCACCACTCTCATTCAATTCTGACGTAAGAAGGATTAATTGAGAATAGAGAGTGTTAGAGCTTGATACCTTTTGGGTGAGTTGCTTTAAGGCAATATTTCTTGTTTTTTGATTTATCCCATCTTTGATAATTGTATAAGGATTTATAGAGGTAAAGGTATTTATCATTTGTTAACAATTCACCATTAAGTTTTACATTTGCTAGACATGTGTCTTTGCATCCCACCCAAGTAGACAAAGGTAAATATGTATGGAACTTTGACCCCACCATACCATTTACTCCCCACAACATTATGGCAACGCATGTAATGGTGAGGCTATCTTGAATGTGCTTTGTCCCTTGCCCGCGTTGCTTTAGGTCGAGTCTAATGCCCGTGTAATAGCCAAGCTTCATACTACTCACTTGACCAATATGATTCATACATTACGTGCTAATTTTATATGCTACTTGCATTTCTATTGACATTGCATAATTTATTTCATTTTATACGATATTCTTGAATATTAAACTTAATTCTGAAGCTCTTGCACGGTATTAGTTTTTAAATTTTCAAATCTAAGTAGTTGATTTTATATTGAAATAAGAAAAAAATGAGGTTTATCAATATTGAATATAGATGGGATATATAGGTTATAATTTTAGAAGTGTTAAAAGTGTTACAAATAAGCTTCTACAGTTTGATTCGATTTCATCCAGGTATTTCAAAAGTATATATGGGTAAATTGTATATTTGGAAAATTGGACATAAGATAATTGAAAGGTGATATTACAATATTCATTTATGTATAAGATTATATAATTTTTAATAAGGACAATTATTCATGAATCGGGTGATAATCGGGTAAGAAATTAAATGAACGGGTAGGAAATTAGCTTATGAATTATCTATGGGATCTTGTGGTAATTAAAATAGGATGCAATAAAATTAATGTATATTAGGATACATCTGATCTAAGCTTGAAAGATGGGTGAAAGGTCAGATTTATACCACAACTTAACACCTCATGCTTGCTACCAAGCTTAAGCAAGCACCTCAAGTGCCAACTCAAGCTTTCCTTCACCCTTAAGCCATGACTTGACCCTCATTTAAGCCATTTTCAGCTTCAAAACACACAACTTAAGGTCTCCAAGTGCTCCAAATTGATTCCAAGTTGGAATAAAAGCAAGAAAACCAAAGGAGAAGTGATTGCCATCAAGTTTAACCTCAAAATCCGCATAGGTAACACTTACCTCCAATTTTTCCTTTGTTTTTTAGATTATTCTGAATGGGTTTATTGTGTATTAAGATTTCAATATCTCTTATAAAAGTGTTAGAAATTTTTTAGTTAGACTTTGGTGCACAAAGAAAGGGTTTTTGATGACAAATACTTAATAGGAAACACTTGTGGCAGAAACTGTCACCTTGCTATTTTGTTGTGTTTTAGGCTTCAAAAGTGTATGGTATGTTGAATAAAACCTATAGGTATCATAATATACATGTTCATATATGAGTTGAGAGTATTGGAATAAATTTTCATTGGTTAGAAACTAAAATAGTGCATGATATTGAAGAGATACTCAAAACTGTCACCATCGAATTTTAGATTATGTCCTGTGTGAAGGGGACTGATTTTGTAGCATTAAATCCATTAGTTTTGGAAAGAATATAACCTGGTTGTCTCTGTGTATACGTTTTCTAAGTGTGGTAAAAATTTGAGAGTGATTGAATATATATAAGGGTGCCAAAACCATTAATGTCATGAAGTGCGCAAAACTGTCAAGGTAGGAAAAATCTGGTTCAGTATGCTGTGAAGGGAGCTACACTTGGGAATCTATATCTGTGATTTTTAGCCATTCTATGACATGTTTACATTGATTTTGATGTTATCTAAGTGTGATAAAAATTGGGTAGTGAATGAATATGTCTATGGGTGTCAAAATCATCATGTAAATTAATGTGACAATAAAAAAAAATGTGAAATTGTGAATCTGTCCCATTTGGTTCATTAACATGTTCTATTATAGAGTGGTGCATTTGATCCCTAATATTTAGGAGGATGTTATGAGTTATAATACATCAATTAAATGTGGTTAGTATACATTTAAGATGTGGAACAAAGGTGTGTAGAAGGTTGTATTTGGTTATAGTTTCTAAGTGGTAAGGTTGTTTAGTTAAATTGAGATTCAAGATCTTTATACTATATTAGGTATAATGAACTTGTTAATTGAGGATGATGATTGATATCTTGTATTTTATACAGATTGTTTCACATCTTTATTTGCAACTATAATGCATAAACATAGTAAATGTGTGGTTTATATGTACTATCATAGATTATAAGTGCATGGCAGAGGGCACGTATTACTGTCATTCATGTCCATTGAGCATACATACATGGGCATTGGCACGTGCATGCATCACATACGAGCATTGTAATAAATCTTGTCTTGCACGACATGATTCTCAGAAAGAAAAATATTTTTGCTAACTGCTACTAGTGCATCAAATCATGCATGGATTTGCATGGTTGTATGCATGGATTTGTAGGCTCGCGTACATCAATTTGCATGCTTATATGATTATTGGTCATTGAATTATGGCGGTGTGCAGAGCTCTTTTTCGGTGCATTGAATAGTAGCATTGGTCAGGGGCCCAAGAAAGAAATGATTTTGAGAGAAATGTTTTGATGCATGAAATATCATTGTGGACATAGCATTTTGAAATGCATGACTTGATATTGTGGATTATTCTTTGACATGCATAATCTTTACTTACTGAGCGTTAGTTCATATAGTTTATATATTGTAGGTGAGTTTGGTGATACTTGATACCATGGACTTAGTGGGCAAGCCGTTGGGGTTCCTACAGGTTCTGAGAATCAACGCACATGGATGACGACCTACTGAGTTGTCTATATTGTGTAAATTGTTGTTTATATGTAAAGGGTTACAAAATGCAAAATGTCCCTATTTCTTCCGAAAGTATAGGCTATTATTTTAATTTTTTAGTCTATCGTATTATAACTTTGGGATGCCGTGTTCTATATATAAATCTTGAAATTTTATAGTAAATAAGTTTGAGAATAGCGTAACTATGATGGGTGTTGTGTTTTTATATAAACGATGATTTTTCTATATACAGGGATATATGTGAGAAAATATTTTATTATTTTTTCAAAGTGCTATATTTGACAAAAAAAACAAATATATATATATATATATATATATAAATATATATATATATATATACACACACATGCACACACATGTGCTACATTGTCAAAATTATTATTATATCAATATCTATATTTAGTGTTGGGGGTATTACAGATCAATATCTGTATTTAGTATTGGGGGTGTTACACCTCGACCCTGGTTATTTTAGATCGAGTTCATTCTTTGCCCGCATTATTTCAGAACAATGCAATGGAACTCAATTTGTGGTTGTGCTAAAAATTGAATATTAATCTTCCCTTTTTTTGTGTGTGCAAAGCTTGTCATAACGAGATTTGACTGTGTATTGGGTGAGACTAGGTGAGCGACTTTCATGAGAGCGAGGGGGTGGCGCAGTATCGCCAAGTTGATCTTGTGCAAGTTGAACGTGCTGCACCTTGCACAAACTTAGCATTAGTCCTATTGATGCTCATATTGTGTTTATTGAGGTATTTAAAAAAATTTCTCCTTTTTGTGCTCCTCACGCTCTGGAGAGATTTTTTTTTCCTTTATACAGCCAACTACATTTTTTGTGGCCTTAAAATTCAGCTTCGCAGAGTCATTTCTATTGTGTGACTTAGCCTTTGTATACAACCTCTAGGAAGGAGGTAAGGTAGAAGCGAGGTGTCACCGTTGTCATGTCTCATCGTGTCATTAATGCAAGTGAGGACACCACGGGGGATCAACAAAGATTTAGATTAAGCCACCGCTACCACCATAGATGGTGATCTAAGTCCAGTGTGCAAATGATGCATCAGTTCGGGCGCACGTAAGGGATGCATCAGGTCGAGCGCACATGAGGGATGCATCAGGTCAAGTGCGCTGAGGGATACATCAGATTGAGTGTGCATGGTATCCTGATAGATCGTGCCTTTAGGTCGAGCGTGTGTAAGTCGAGCAGATATTATTTTTTCTTTTCAAGGTCTAGCTGAGTCGGCAGATGTATTGGGTGAGCCCCCCACTTCTAGTCGCATTGTGGATATTAAGGTATACAATGCATGTTTGCGCACTAATGGTCTCACTTTACTTAGCCATTTTCTTTTGTTGGCTGCATGGTTTATTTACTTAAATTTTTTCTTCATTTTTATTTCTCCTTGCTCCCTTGCAGCTAACGCCTCTGTCTTATGTCTAATGCCTTTATTTTTATTTTTGTTTGTAGCTAAGAAACTTGACTTTTCAACACTTCATTCTCGTAAGTTTGGAGAGTCTAATTCTTATTTAGTGAGCCCCCCACTCATAGTCGCATCATATATCAAGGTATGCGACGTATGTTTGCGCACTCATGGTCTCACATTACTTGGCCATTTTTCATTATTGGTTGGATGATTGATTTATTTAGTTTTTTTCTTCATTTTTATTTCTCATTGCTTGCTTGCACTAACGCCTTTGTCTTGCGTCTAACACCCTCATTTTTGTTTTTGTATGTAGCTAAGAAACTTGACTTCACTACACTTTGTTCCTGCAAGATTGGGGAGTCTAGTTCTTCAAACGCTCCTTATAGAAACAGTGCTCGAGGCAAGAGAAGTGGTGTTGATAGATATAGCACTGATGTAGGTTAGATGAGGGACAACGGTAGGCCTTCTTCCCTTCTCGAAGGGGCAACGAGCATAGGCCATTATCGCATAATGTAGCTAAAAATGGTGGATGACAGCTATTGAGGTACCACCAGAAGTTGCTCTGAAAGAGGCCTTGTGACTTCATTTACAATGTAAATTAGGTTGATGGAATGGAGTCCCAAAGGTATATTGAAGATCATGTATCAAGCTAGAGGGCTTGCAGTGTGGTAAGTCAATATGATGGCACTCGCCTTGAGGTGAGGCCAACTATGCTATTGTGAATGTGCTTGCGAGGGACTTGGCTCGAATAGATTGTTCCTCTCATTCTTATACTTAGTCCATTTTCTTAGTTTTTTCATCGAGTTGATGTTATGGCTTGTATAACCATTAATTGCCTTTATTAGTAGACTTGACTATTCTGGATTCGATCACTTTGCATGAGATTTGAGTTTGCTTGTTGATTCAGTATAATTTTTTTTTTGCTAATGTTGAGATTGCGCCATTTAATCTTTTGTTGGTAGCTTCATATAATGCTTATAGCTTTATGTTGCTCATGATGGGGAAATTTGATATGACTTTTCATATTTGTGAGCTAGTAGAACTTCTCGAGTGTGAAGGCTGGTATGACGTCTTGAGTAGGGGAGCTGCTATGGCTCCTCGAGGGTGGAATTCGATGGGACCTCTCAGGTACAGGAGCTGGTATGACTCCTTGAGGATAGAGGTCAATAGGACCTTTCAAATAGGAGAGTAGGTATTACTCCTTGGGAATAGAGATCGATAGGACAACTTAATTAAGGGAGCCGATATAGCTCCTTAAGTGTAGAGGTTGGTAGGACCTCTCATGTAAAGGAGCCGGTATAGGTCCTTGAGTGTGTCGTCTCAAGGGAATTCCACTTGATTGCCCAGGGCTAAGCGTATGTTAACATCAAGGGGGATTTGGATATCCAGGGACGTATTTTGCCTTTGGCCTCAAGGAATCTGAGTTGTGGGATTCTGGGGTTGAGCTGGCCAGGCTTATTAGTGACCTCAAGAAAATCTCATCAAACTTTTGGGGTCTTAGAATCGTTTAAGCTTAACTACACATAAGTAGGATGCATGTGCCCAGAGATAGTAAAATATCAATAAATCAATTGTATTGATGTGGAAACAAGTTTACAAGTAAAGTAAATTATTGCCTATTGAGGCATTTAACATAGATCTCAAAAATCTTCCTTATGATCCAAAAAATAGAATCGTTGTCCTTTGTTAGAAGTAATGCAAAATATAAACTAATTTGTGGTCCTCATAGGCATAACTTTATGAAAATAAACTAAGTGCTTCTATACTTGTATTACTAGCAAACTCCTCCTGAGGGGCTTCAAGTGATGACTCCAATCATCCTGCTGTTGGGAAGTTGTTGTCGTTGCACCCTCTCTTACCTCCACTAGGATGCTCACGATATATGTTATACGGTCTTGGGATGTTAGGCTTGTAGTGACGATGGTTATCTTCAGCTTCGTTAACATACTTTATCAGATAGCTATTTCTAATAAGTCTCTCGACCTCATTCTTCAAGTGGTGGCACTCCTCTGTTATCTGCCCATAGTCTTAGTGGAAACGATAGTAACTGTCAGACTTCATCCATTTGGGATTATTCATTGGTGGTGGTGGCTGCACCAGTCCTTGTTGCTCAGCTACCACCAGTAACTCCAATAATCTGGCGTTGAGAGGAGCAATGTGAATGCAGCTTGATGGTGGTCCGTGTCTCCTCTCCTCATTTCTATTTTCCTCAACTCTCTCCTTTGTTATGCTTCCTCTTTCTATTAGCACTTATCCCAATAGTCTCTTCCACTCAGATATACTTCTTTACTTGAGCTAAGGGCTCCTCCAGCGTAGTCGAGGGTTTCCCAATAATTAATTCCTTGAACATTCCGTGTCGAAGGTTTTGTTATATCATGCCAGCAAGTAGCTCATGGTTTATATGGGGAACCTCATGCACCACCTCCAAGAAGCATAGTATGAACTCGCGGAGGGGCTCATTAACATTTTGGGTGATTATGAATAAGTACGTTCCCATCTTTGAGTACTTACGATTAATGGAGAATTGGTACAAGAATCTTTGTGTAAGCTATTCAAGACTGACGATGCTCCCCCTGGGCAATCGATTGAACCAATTCAATGCCTGCTTAGACAAGGTAGTCCAGAAAATCTTGCAATAAGCTGCATCACTTAAGTCATACAAGTCTACTATAGTGTAAAACTTGTCGAGGTGCTTTGTGGATCACCAATTGCATCAAATTCAATGAGGTTAGCAATCTTGACTCCATCCAGTAGGGACTCAGCCAAGATAGTAGGGGAGAATGGGCTTTGCTTGGGGGGTGCTACCACCAATAGGAGGCAATCCTCCTTTTGATCGCATAAGCCTGCTTAGCGAATAGGTGCCATGGTATGTGTCGCCTTGGTCTCCCCTTATTGCTTTGTATGATATTTGGTTGGTGATGTGTAGTTGCTCGCATCCTTGTATGTGTTGGTCGCTCTACGACACTGGGCTTCATGCCTCAACTCTATCCTTTTGGAAGATGGAGCTAAATCTCGGGTTTTATAGGATAATTGAGGGGGCTCTTCTCTGTGATAGTTAGTAGAACTTTGCCTCATCGCTTCGCGTCTTTGCTCAATTCCCTCAAGAGCTAGAATAGGGTCTTGGTCTTTGCGAGGTGGTTGAGGGGGATCTTCTCTATGCTGGTTAGCAGCAAATTGGGCAACTGCTTTAGCCACTACGTGGGTTGTCATCTCTTCAATCATGATCCTCAATGCTTTCTGGTTAGTTTGTAATACCGCCCCCTAATGAGGAGGAGATGGATCTCTTGGATTAGATAGAGGTGGATGTTGGTTGCCTTTAGAACAATGGGCGCCTCTAATAGGGGGTAACTCCATTACCATGAGTGCCCCCAGTAGGGGAGTTACTTTGGGTGCTCGTTGCTCTCACGACTCTTAATCTGGACCGCATTCTTAAAGATCAAGCAGTGATTTTCCACAGAAAAGTGCCAAAATGATTTGGTATTACTCCTTTTAGTAGTACTCCTACTGAGCTCGAGTTATTGAGTGGGTTACTGCGTGCATCACAAAAAGTCATTAGAGATGTCAGGGATTGACTCGGTGAAGACCCTCTAATGCTCATGTCAGTTCCTGAACAAGTAGATGTAAGCTAGAAATGTTAAGAGCGTACAAGTGCATAGTTAATTACTACCTTTTAATAATGAAGGTTGAGGGGTATTTATGGTGTTGATGTGAGGGTCTTCGTGGGTTTGGGCCTTATGGCCTCAGTGGGCTTAGCCTAAGTATTATAGCCCAATTTATTTATTATCTTGTGGATCTCGTGAACTTGGAGGGTCTTGTTTTTGTTCTGGCCTATAATCCAAACGAACCTCTTGGATTTAGCCTTTTGGGCCTATTTTGAGCCACGACCTATCAATTTTCTTTACCCCATTCTTGCAAATATATCTTTTATGGTGTTCTTTTTCTTGCACTTAGCTCCTATGGTATGCTTCTTTTTTTATCAGATCTCAAATGTGATTTCCTTGGTTCCATGGGGAATTCAAAGCTAATAATGAAGAAGTCATCTGTTTCGATATGACAAGTATGCAGAAATGGAGTGTGAATGAAATGGGCATTCTCAATCTAACTACCAAACATTCTATAAGTATTACCATTCTCAAAAGCATGAGAAATCATTCCCTCCATCCCCCATGAACTTTCCCAATCAGTCAGGAATAAATTTATATTTATTTTTGATAAAATTATGCTCCTAAACTTAGCAAAAGTATTTGATAAAATTTAAGAATGATAATGTGTGAGGTCTGGGGCTTGTTTTTCAAAATTCAAAATCCAATCTGTCAAGATATTTATGGACCCGGACCTGAATCCATCCATAAACTCGAGACCCAAGGAGTTGGACCTATTACACCTTTTTTTTGTAATTTTAAAAATATCAAAAAATTATTTTATAAAAACTAATATCATCATAACTTTCTAAATATGAGAAAATAATGTTACTAACAAAGAACTATATATTTATAAATTTATAAGAACATGTTTTAATTTAAAAAAATTAAAAAATTAAATATATTTGCTACTTTTATATATTTAACTATTAATTAATTTTATATCATTTTTTTCATTTATAAGATTATTATATTTATTTTTATATATGAGTATATTAGCGTATACACATATTATATATATATACATATATAAACATCACATAAATACATATATCTAGAAAAAATATAAGCAATATTTTAAAAAATATCAAGTTTGAGATGGTCTCGGGTCTAAAAACTAAAACTCAATACCCATTTTTGATTTCAAAACTCGCCCCAAGCGATACAGGTCGGGATCGGTCTTGATTTTACCCAGATCAGTTACCATCATTAAAACTAAACCAATACAAACAACCCATCATCAACGGCTTCTTCAACTCTTTCTCTCAATCCCGCCAACAATCAACATTAAAAACTAGATATGAACTTATTCTCTTCGTCTCTCACTTTCTCTCTTCATCTTTTGTATAACACCTCTTAACCTAACTGCAAAGTCTAAACAAGTTGATACAATTAAGTCAAGAAATGTTAACTTTTCATCAATACTAGAGTTATAGTTTTAATAAAAAGTCCCTTTTTGGCTATATGGAGAAAAGATCTTGAATTCATTTGTTGTTTCATTTTGTTTTATACCCACCATTTACATAAATCAAAATTAGGTACAAGATTCTATTATCCCATCTATAGTTTAACACATTTGTTTACAAAACCATAACAAAGCGATTTTTTTTAAACAGTACAAAGTTTTCAAAATAGGCTACAAAAACAGCTCAAAGTATGACATATGAACAAATCTCTGACCGGCTGCTCTGGAGACTCAGTCAATCTGTAAACCTGTACATTTCCACCTGCATCACATGAATCTAATGAGCTAAAAGCTTAGTAAGGTGAAACTAATGCAATAACAAATAGCGTACATGCAAATCACATAAATGATTGAATGCATTATTCAATTTAATACCATTCATTCATAAATCATTCTTTAGAGCCCTTGAAGTGTGGTACCTGACTAATAGTGATAGCCCGTGGTTTTCAAAATTTGTTCATAATGATTGGTCAATAAGAGAAATAATACAGGGTTTCCATACTTGATCTTTCAACCTCAGATATTAGCTGTATTCTGTATCATTCATTGTAGCTTTCCTACACAGATTTTTCAATCTCAAGTATTTTTCACCATTTGTTGGATCCATCAGTCCCTTCCACGTCCCTTGTCTACCCGATCATCAATCAAGCACCATACTTCTTTTTCAAAAACCTCATTATATTCTTAGTAGTATCATGCTTCATGAACCATGAATGCATCAAATATTACATCACATAACAAATAAGGACAATCACATTAAAACATGAACAACATTATATGATTCTTGTGATGCAGCAAATGAAAGTTTCAACTTACCTCAAGTCCGATTTGTTTTATGCAATAGAATGGTTTGGAAGATATGTTGTGCTCAAGAGCTTCTAACTTTGTTTGTTGCCACTTTTCTTACTTTCTTTACTATATTTCTTTTTTGGAATCACTATAAAATGCCTTAGAATGCTTAAGAAATAGTTTGAAAGGTGAAATAGGACACATATATAGCTATAGGCGTGGCTAAGCTTAAGGATGAAGAAAATCTTGAGGTGGCAAGGTCTAAGATAACAAGAGTTTGAGGTGTCAAAGCATAAGATGGCAACACTTGTGATTTCAAAGCATCAGATGGAAACACTTGTGATATCAAAGCTTGAGGTGTTAAGTACAAGGTGTTCAACCATGAGGTGTCAAGCATGAGATGTTAAGTAAGAGGTGTTCAACAATGATGTGTTAAGTAAGAGGTGTTCAACAATGAGGTGTCAAGCATGAGGTGTTGTCTTGTGGTAAAATCTAATTTTGTACTTGCAAGCTTGAATCATATTCCATTCAATATTTATCACTTGATTGCATCCTATTTCAATGGCCATCTGATCTTATAAATAATTCCTACGCTAATTTTCTAAACATTCATTCGATTTCTAACCCGATTGTTACCTACACACTTAGGGACCTTATAATGTCATACTTTAATCATAACATGTCACGTCTAATTCTCTAGTATACATACAATTATGTACTTTTGATACCATTTTACATACTGTTAGTTCTTAATCAAATATGACCTATTTTAATCAAATTGGATGTATGTAGTAGTATTTAATAGAACAATAATTCATTTCATAACAATTTAGCATATTAATCTTCCTTAATCAAGAATTGAGCTTTTCAAAACAATAAGTACTTAAAGAACATGTTAAATCATGTAATAAAGTTTGACGCCATATTTCATGAAATGATGCATGTTAAAGAATAACTATTCATGTTCGTGCAGTTATACTATTTGTATGTTATAATTCAATAATATGCTAAGTAGGCGAAAATTGGGCATTTCATTTTGTCTCTTAGTTAATCTTTTTGTTAGAGATCTAAATTCCTTGACTAGGAAAAAGAAGAATATATAATAATTTTATTTATTTTTTCTTTATTATTTTTATGTAAAAAGATCTATACTTGTGTGAGAAGTTATCAGTATTAGTGTGTATATATATATATATTCATATTGTTTAACACTAGTTGAAACCATATCAAATCCATTTATGCAAAACATATTGAATAATAATTTTACTTTAAAAAATTTCTACTGAATGGTAATTTGATGAATAAAATTAATTTTATTCCATTCGTACCATTCATTTCAAATTATCAATCATGGTTTGGAATCAAGCAAGGGATGACGATTCCATTTTCTTTCATATTCCTTGTATATAACTTACATAAGAATGCTATACTCATATCGTTCATTTTCCATTACCATTCCATTCCTAAGTCCATGCCATTCTTATCTAATTCCATTTTTGTACACCAATATGATGTAGTCAAGGTAAGGTGATCATATATTAGATCTCGTCAAAATATGTCAGGGGTATCAACTCGCGATCTTTTCTTTGTGAGGAAGTGAGTAATCGATTGGGATTTTGCTTACGATACGAACAAATAATCAGGTAGAGCTTGAGAGAAAAAGAATACTTTTGTATCAAATGGAATACCTCAAAATGATGGCTAATGAGGGTATTTATACTGAATGTTGGAAGGTGTAATCCAGTGTAGTAGGGTGCATAGACCATCTAAACTTCATGAGCCTATGGGTTTTGGCCTTTCTTGTGGACCTCTTGGACTTAGCCTTTAGGTCTTGGCTTTTCTTGTGGACCTCTTGGAATAAGCATTTGGGTCTTTATTAGATTGAACTTTTTGGGCCTCGTAGACTTAGCCTTTGGACCTTTATTAGACTGTGTCACATCATTAGCCCCCGACTCTCGAGCATGCCTCATGGTGGGGTTGATTGAGAATAGTTGTTTGGGTGGCAAGACTTAGCCTACGATGGTGTGAATATAGCCTAAATTGATTCTTTAGCTCGATTTGACATGTTGAGTATCTAGTTCGACCTATTTTGTCATGTTGCAATCAAACTCAGCTTGGGTTGTCGAGATTTATTAGGTTGAATTCTTAGCTCGATTAGGAAATTTGGTCTCTATTCTTGACTGGTAGTTTTATTTTCCACAATTTACTTAGAATGAAGTTTGCCTAGGGTGATTAAGGTGATTCTTATTTTACCTTGTTTTGGCTAAGTGTTGGGTCGAGGAGACTTTGCCTGGACTTTGTGTTGAGTGCTCGTTATCATCGTGCTCATGGTTGACCATTTGGAGCTGAGTTCGATGTATAATAACTCTACACATTAAATTTATGATCTTTAGGATAATGACAAATTTTTTGGCCTTATGATTTAGCTTCTTAGAGTGATTTAGACTTTATAACTTGATTTTTATCGACAACCTCAAGAAAAAGGGTTATCAATCTCTGGAACCAACCATTTATTTATTGTATTTTACTTTTGGCCTCAAGGGAAGTTAAGTTGTAGGACTTCGAGGTTGAGCTGGCCAAGCTCATTAGTGACCTCAAAGAATCTTGTCAATCATCCGGGGTCATAACAGTATATAAATTTTGATAAGTGTGATAAGTAAGCTTCACACAATAGTAATCTAGTCATAGAGAGTGAAAGATGATCCACCGTTGTAAGGGTTGAGGTTGGTAGAGTGGGTTGTCGTTGAGTCTGGGCCAAGCTCAAGACTCATCTGTTTATCCTAGCGAGTTTTCTTATGGTATTTCTAGTTGTTACTCTTGGAAGCTTTACTTTAGGCATTGCTTCGCCTATATCGAGTTATGTCTATATGATATATTATTTCTTATGAGGTAAAGTTGTGCCCAAAGAAGCTACTCTATAGTCTGCATTGTTTTAGTTATCATATTTGTGCAATTTTTTATATTTTCACCTCATGAAGAATTTGTGGAGTCTATGGAGTTAGTCTTCATTAACTTTAGGGGATAGGTCCTAAGATTCTTATGACAGAGCATGAACCTGAAGGGTGGTACTTAGGAAGTTCCAAGGCTACTCATATCACTTAAGAACTCAGAGAAACTTTTCACACTTCCACATCTTAACCTTTGTTGACGACTCAAGAAAGGAGTTTTGTAATTTCTAAAGCCAATCGTTACTTTCTTAGCTTTGAAGGAGTCACCTCTACTTTTAGGGTTGAGTCTAGTTTATAACCTTATGGGCTTAACTTTGGTCTAACCTATAAGGAGTAGGGATAGTAGCTAAGGGTCACTGTCGTCAATGTATCATCGTGCTGCCGCTGCGGGTGAGGGAATCTTAGGCCTCAACAAGGATTCAAGTCGAGTCCCTAGCTTGACCTTCCTGGCGGTCTTCTTCAGGTTAAGCTATTAGATCGACCTAGTGGTCAATTTGGGGGGTTTTCTCCCAAGTCAAGCCAATGGCTCGACCTAGGTTGAGTGCGCTTTACCTTGTGCAGTTCAAGTGTATTTCACTTTGTGTAGACTTAGGATTAGTCCTATTTGTGCTTATATTACGTTCTTGGTGGAACTTAGAGAATTTTATCCCATATGCGCCCCTTGAGCTCCTAAATGGACTTAGAAAAGTTTCTTTCTTGCCACTTTTAGTCTCTTGATCTCTCTCCCTTGTCATTTTGGTTGGGAGGGTTGTGGTAGTTAATGTCTTAATCGTCCAACTTGTTATCGCTGCTTGTTGTTTGAGTCTTAGCTTTGACATGTCAATTCAGTTTATTTAGTTCTATTAGGTGGAGTTTTGAGTCAAGGGGTAGCCTTTGTCATCGCTCTTGGGTGTAGCTTATATTTGGGGATTATACAGCATCTGAGTGTGGAGGCTATGGAGACACTTGAACCTTTGGAGAATTTTAGCTTGTCTCTTTCTCTCACTCTTATTTTGTGGTTTTCTCTTGTTTAAGACATTATGTTGAACACCTTTAGTACATCTCGTAGTTATGCTAGGAGAGGGAGTAGTTAAGCCACAGAGGGCAAGATCCATATCCATGTCATCGGAGTCGTGGGGCTAGTTATATTGTCATCGCATTAGGCAACACGAGTTAGGTCATGCTATATGGTGGCCTAATGATGGATGGCATCAGTGCAAGCTATACTATTGGTGCGACTTACCCTCGATCATCAGTTGCAAGTCGCACTATTGATGTGACATGCCCAACTCATGCCACTGGCAGCACGACCCACTCTTGTTCAACGGGTGGTCGCACAGCATGACCTACTTACTTGTTGACAAGGTGGGCAACGTTGCTTGTGTCTGGCTCGACCTGCTCGGTTTATTTGGAGTCATTTCTTCCATTTTCTTTGTTGATTTTTTAAGCTGAATGATGGTTTGAGTTGTCCTAGGACTTCACGTAGTTTGCATAGCCGTAGCCCTCGAGGAGCAGTCTTATCAACCCAAAGTATTTATTGTGATATTCCCCTTAGAAGTTTGAGGCCATTCTTGGTTTGCCCAAGTGTGCAAGCGAGTCTTCTTACTCAGGCGAGGAGGATAGTTCCTCATGATCTAGTGAGTCTGAAGGAAAGAGTGAGGCTTTTCCTCCTTGATATAAGGATTAGGTATCCAAAGTCTTATTGGAGTTTGATAGTGTTATATCTATGGGGCAGAGTATAGCTTTTGTGTTGGCTAGTCTAGCAAAGAGCATAATCATACTGTAGATGGAAATAGTTTATTCTCTATTGCTATATATTTATTCTTCTTTAGTGGCGTCTTTGATGTAGTTAGAGTTTAATGTTTCTTGCATTTATCATTTTCTGGAGGTGTGCATGATGTACTTAGCATTTGTTACTATCTATTTCTTGCTCATATCATATGCTATGTTTTAATTTTTTATTTTCGTAAGAGAAAAGCTTGACTTTGAGGCCCTTTGCTCCCATAATTTCACAAAGTGGAGTTTGGGCCTTCACGACCTCCCAATGTCTCATAGGGCACCTTAGGTTTGTATAGAAAAAGGGACACCATGTGACTAGTAGTCGGCCACTAATGACTACTTCTGCCGAAACTCAATAAAATACGTAACAAACCAATTGTTACATCACACTCACACCTAAATATGCTTTCGAGGAAAAGTGAAATTGGAATGAAAAATCATTTTTATTAATAACGAAATGCATATTATAATATTGAATGGAGCAGGGGGTGAACTCCAACACGACGACTAGCAACTCTTTTCAACAGATCACTACCTCCTATAATAAGCTTAGAAATAAAAAGACTTGTGATGGCAATACATATTATGGGGGTTGCGGTACGCGTCATACTGCTCATCACTATTTACAATAAAATAAAATAAAAGACCTACACTTATAGACTCTAAGTAATGTGTGGAACCTTTCCAGTCCACAAGTGAAGGTTGGTGTGGACGGTCCTGGGTGGCCAAGCGATCATGTCATCAAAGGGGCCTAGTAGGGAGGTATCACACTCTGTGGGGTTTCGATAGTGTGAGGAAGTAACGGTTGCTTCCTGGTAACAATCTCAAAAGCGCTCTTATTAGTTGAAAAACTCTTTTGAGCGTTAAACCACAACTGATCAACATCCAAAAGCTTTACCTAATCCTTTTGAGTACCGTGCACAAAGTGCCAAAGATATTTCTCCAACATGGAATTGAAGCTGTAACACTCCTATTACTACACAACTATATATATAATATAATTTGACATGATAGAACCTGTGTGCATGCATGAATTTTTTTGTGTGTAACATATTAATAAATAATAAACTACTTTCCCACTCACAGAATAATATATATACCTGCAGAGGATCCATAACAATCATAATATTTACATATCCATGTACAGAAAAGTTATAAAAGTAACACACAGTATAAATCCTAAAACCTAATACAATAGACTCCAAAATTAAATAAGTTAACAACTAGCCCAATAGGTCGTCATCCATGTACACTGATCCTCAGAACCTGTAGGAGCTCCAACTGCTTGTTCAGTAAGTCCATGGCTTCAAGTATTATCAAACTCACCTAGAATGCATGAACTACGTGAGTTAATGCTCAGTAAATGAAAATCATACATGCTGAAGGGATAATCCAACATAAATGCAATGCATTTCTATGAGATCATGAGAAGAAAGCAACTTATGCATAAAAATAGTTCATTCAAAATCAATTTCATCACTGGGCCCTTGGCCCACCTACTAGATTGACATAGTTCGGGGGCCATCTCTTGGGATCACCAGAGGTCTACCCCCTGTCTTCCCCTATGACCCTCCAGAAGTTTTCCCACCAGCGGCATCGATAAGGGCACAGTCAAGTGGTCCATCCTCTCGTGACCACCAGAGATACAACCCCTGTCAACCCCTATGATCCTTCGAGAAGTAATACTCACACTGCCCCAAAATATCATATAAATAATCCACACAGGCCTCGGTACACTAGTAGTGGCCAACCAAAATATTTCTTTTTGAAAATAATGTCATGCGTGCAAAAACCTCAATTGTGAGCACGTGTTATGCATGAACATGTATATGCTGATGAATGACATGTCCAATGACACAACGGAACCTATGTCCCATCATCCAAGCAACATATGCACTATAAGATATGTATAATACTCACAATACACATATCCAGACACAAGAATTACATTTAATATAGACAATGTACAAAATACTATGTCCATACATTGTAGTTGCAAATGAATTTTCACTTAACTTTCATCTTTTATATCATACTGAAGATTAACAAGATTTTCCTCCCTAACCTTAGATATAAGGTTGTCAATAAAAGTATAACTATTAATTTTCATTCTTAATCAATAGGTTTCTATATCAAATCTCATTAAATCTTAAATTTAATTAAGTAACAATCAAACCTTAAAATTTTATACTTCACCCCAATCAGAACCTTTTGAATACCTTAATTTCTCATCTTGAATTTATTCTAATATTATTTAACTAATATGTTATAATCCTATAACCAATCCCTCAATTTAATTAACTCCGTCATCTAATTAATACAAGATAATAAAATCGGATCTTTGTAACTAATTTTGAATTAAAGGTGTATATTAATTATTGTCTCACAGGTAGATAACTAGTTAACTTGGATCAAAAACTTTCTTTCAAATTAGAAATAAACGATATAAATATATATTTTTATCCTTACAAAAATAAGAAGAAACTTACCCAAACTTTTCTCCAATTCCTACCGTTGAAATTTGTCGAAACACCCTCTCTTTTTTTTCTTCTTTTTTTTTCTCTTCTTTCTTTTTCTTTTCACTTTTACTTTCTTTTGATGTCGTGAATGTGTGTGTGGTGTTTTGGTCATGTGTTTGTGTGGTGTGTGTTATCAACATTCTAATATAATATATATATATATATATATATAACATATGCTTATCTAAAACATAAGTTATACATGTGTATACATATATGTATATTTATATATTATGGTATTATTTTATTATACTACACAAATATACTTATATCTATATATATTTCGTACATCTATACATATATATATATATATATTATATATATATAATTAATACATAATATTTTGATATTTATTTATAAACCCCCAAATTTATTTCTAGTAAGAATTTACACCCTCTTAATTAATATGATAATGTCCTTATTTTCTTTTATTATTATTATTACTATTACTATCACTATTTTCTCCCTAATTAATTTATTTGCATGGTATCTGATAGTTGATACCTAAATTCTCGTATCTTGGTACCAACTCAACCAATTAGGTTAAAGAATTTGAAAACTAATATCGGTGATAACTTTAAAAGTTTAATTATTAAAATGCCGTATAAAATATAATGCATTATGAATTATCAATTAAAATGCAAATGGCACATACATGGCATAAAATGCATGAAATATATTGGCCAGTTAAGTAGCGTCAGACTCAGGTATTATAGAAGCACTCTGTCTATCCATCAAAATGTGGGTGATAGCTCGAGCTCATATTTAATCTAGACCCGAGCAGTTTGAAGAGCTCAGTCCAGAAAATGCCAGTAAACCAGGAGTCTCTATTACTAATAATATCTTTTGGTAGACCCCAATACTTGATGATATGCTTAAAGAAGAGATAAGTCGTCCCTTCTGCTGGCCGTAATGAAAGTAGCATATTTGGAAAATTGGTCCATAATGATGATAATAGAGCCTACATCTTCCACTTTAGGCAATCCGCAAATATAGTCCATGGACACACTTTCCCAAGGTCTCTTTGGGACAGGAAGTGGCTACGGCAAGCTAGTTCTCTTCTAATGGTCTGCCTTATCTTGCTGGCACACAAGACAAGTTTAGACATAATTTTCGATGTTGTCTCGCATCTGCGGCCAAAAATAGGCCCTCTACACCAAGGCACGGGTGCGTTCCTTGCCGGGATATTCCACCCAAAAGGTTTCATGGCATCGGCGATCAAGAATTTCCTTAGGTCCCCACCCTTCAGCACATAGATAAGGTTTTCCTTGGTCCTCAATAAATTCCATCCAGCCAAAATTGTCGAGCTTTACCCTACTCGACTAGACCAACCAAGCACTGAGCTGCCGAAACTTTTAATAGCAACTCCCGTATTTGGTCTTCCACTAAAGCGGCAACATCACTCAAAGCTAGAGTGGCTACCACCCTCAAGTTTGCCAGATCTGCCCTCCAGCTCAAGGCATCTACCATGTAGTTGCTAGAACCAACATGATATTCTAGCACAAAAATAAACTCTGAAAGCAACTCCTGCTAGGGTGCCTGCTTCCCAGTCAGCTTAGGTTGAGTTATAAAATAGTTCACTATGGTGTTATCGATTTTAACCATAAAGGGAAGCCCCAACAAGTAATGCTGCCATAGTCTGAGACTGTGAACTACGACTAGCAGCTCCTTCTCATGCACAGAGTAACATCTCTCGACATCCTTTAGCTTCCTACTCTTAAAAGCGACAGGACGACCATCTTACATTAGGACTCCTCCTAGCACAATATCATAAGCACCCGTCTCCACCACAAATAGCTTTGACAGGTTTGGAAGGGCTAGCATAAGGTCTGTTATGATTCTTTTCTTCATGTTATCAAATGCGACCTGGCATTGGGGTGACCAATTCCAAGTCTCCATCTTCTTTGTTAATTTCATTAGGGGCCTAGCTATCTCAGAGTAGTCCTTCACAAATCTCTAGTAGTAGTTTGCCAATCTGAGAAAGGACCAGACCTCATGTACATTGGTTAGCGGCTGCCACTCCTAGACAGCCTGAACTTTCTTCAGGTCTCTGCGGATTCTCCCTCGTTCCACAATGTGAACTAAGAAACATATTTTCTTCTAAGCAAATGAATATTTTGATATCTTTGCATATAGTTCATGCTCATGAAGTCTTGTAAGAACCCTTTGTAGTTGTTCTATGTGCTCCTCCAAGATTTCGTTGTATACCATGATGTCATTAAGGTACACTACCATAAATTCATCAAGAAATCCATGGAGTACCTGATTCATTAGGGTTTTGAATGTTGTTAGAGCATTTTTCAGAAAGAAAGGCATGATGAGGAACTCGAAAGCTCTATACCTTGTGACCACAGTCATTTTTGCCTCATCTTCCTCCATGATTTGGACTCCACCTGACTGAGTCAGTTGAAGTAGTCGACCACAAGTGATATGGGGTATTTGTTCTTCATAGTGATTTTGTTGAAAGCCCGGTAGTCACAGCACATCTGTAAAGAGTTGTCAGCCTTCTTCTAAAATAATATAGGGGCTTCATATGGTGACTTCACAACCTTGATGATCCCATACTCCAACATCTCCTTCAATTACTTCCTAAGCTCCACGAGCTCTACTTGTAACATGTGACACGACGCTTGGGTAGGAGGTTTGGTACCCAAAACCAGCTCAATCTTATGATCAACTATTCTCTTCGGTAGTAGCTTCCGAGGTAGTTCATCCAGCATGACATCTTCAAACTCCCTCATGAGTCTTTTCATGACACCAAGGATTATCTCTAATATTTTCTCAATCTCATCGAACTGAAGGGTGCGCAGAAAAAATAGCTCGTTGCCTTTGCAACCTTTCTCGAACTGTATAGCCGACAAATTATTTTCCCCAAGCTTCCTGACTAGCATTGGGATATCGCATAGTCTGCTTCCCATTATCATCAACGAGTCCACATACGGTAAAACCATAGTTCTAGTATCTCACAGAAATTCAAGCCCGATGATGAGCTTGAAGTCGTCCATCACGACTACAGAAAGATTGGTCCTTCCCATGAAATGCCCAACCTTAATCATCACAGATTTGGCCACTCCAGCAATCAGTTCAGCGGCTGAGTTGATCAGTTTTACCTATCCAACTCTTTTCTCCAGCACAAGCTCGAGTCTTCCAACTTAGGCACTTGCAAGGTAGTTTGGGTAGCACTAATGTTGATCATGGCATGAACCGACTTGCCAATGATCTTAACATCCATGTACATCAGCCCTTTCTTTCTGTACAATTGGGGTTGTGATTCCTCCTCAGGCAGGCTCATGGTGAGAGCCATATCTCGACTGATATGTCATAAAAGCCTTCATGTATTCCTAAATGGAACCAGTATGCCTCAATTCTCGTAAGGCCCTCCTAGTATTGTATTCCACATTCTTCGAGAAGAACTGTTGCCATATAGATTTTTGAAAAAGGTCCCAAGAATCCAACCGCATACATTGCACCTAGGTATCGACATATTTAGTACGGCACCACAACTTGGCATCACCCACCAAATACATGGTGGTTGTCGACACTTTTCTCGCCTCATCTATGATGTTCACGACAAGGAAATACTGCTCCGTATCAAATAGAAAGTTCTCAACTTTCATTGCATCTCATGCACCTTCATAGGCTCTCGACTTTGGGATCTGAATCCTAGTCATTGGTTCAGGAGCAACAAGAGGCCCATTGCCCACCGCTCGTTGAACCAAGCTAATTTGAATTGATAAGTTTCCATTTCTCACCACGGATTGGTGGAGCCATTAGTCCTCAATACCTCGGCAAAGGTCTAGTATACATTTGGGCTCTCATCTAATTGAGAGTGGAGCTCCATGATCTCCGCCTCCAAGCTCTCGACCTTCTTCTCCAAGGCCTCGATAATATGTTGTTTCCTAGGGACCTCTTCATCTAGGACTTCCCAGGCTGTCGGGTGCTCTCACACTCATAGCCCACATTATTTGTTGAATTAGTAGGGTCCATCACCTCACCTCGGTCTGTGTATCAGGAGCCGAGGCTCTGATACCACCTCTCACGGGGTGTCTTAGGTTTGTATAGAAAAAGAGGCACTGTGTGGCTAGTAGTCGACCATTAACATCCAAAGCAAATAAACTATTACGTCACACTCACACTCGAAGGTGCTTTCGAGGAACAGTGAAATTGGAATAAAAACTCATTTTTATTAATAACAAAATGCAAATTATAATATTGAATGTTTAAATTTTATGGAGTAGGGGGTGAACTCCAACATGCCGACTAGCAACTCTTTTCAACTGCTCACTACCCCCAATAATAGGCTTAGAAATAAAAAGACTTGCGATACCAATACACATTATGGGGGCTGCGGTACGCGCCATACTACTCATCACTATTTACAACAAAATAAAACAAAAGACCTACACTTATAGAATCCAAGTAATGTGGGAAGCTTTCCAGTCCACAAGTGAAGATTAGTGCAGACGATCCCAGGACGGGCTAGTGATTGTGTACGTCAAGGGGGCCTAGTGGGGAGGTGACCCCTGACATAATGGGAGGGGCACTCTGCTTAGCAGGATTGAGGCAGGTAGGAATGACAGTAGGCCACCTTATTTCTGGGGTGCTCGACAGGATTAGTCTTGTTTGTCCTTATTGTTTGGGGTGAATGCCCCATAGTAATTGATAGATAAGACAGAGTAGCAGTAGGCTACCTTCTCTCCCTGTGAACTGTGATGGGGGCAGTCAGTAGAGGTTTTGGAGACATTCATAGTTGATGTCGAGAAGAAATACATTGCTACATTCAAGGAATGTGCCATGTTTGTGTATTATGACATTGTTTGTGAATGTCGTTAGATTTTGAGTAAGTTCGAGCATGTCAATGAAGATATCATTATGTAAATGGAGCCATAGATCCTAAACTTGGATGGCGCTGTCGTTGTTGCTAAGCTTTCTTTTCTTTGCAATGCTAGCTGAGGCAATGAACGACGTGGCCCTTGTCTATGTAGTCGATACAGCAGCCCCCCAAAAATATCCCACATAGTAGTAGTGGACATGCACAAAGACTTAGAATATTTTTCATTAATTTTTGTATTACATGCATTTGGTAGTTTTATATCTAGATTTAGTTGTTTTTATTCTTTAAGTAGTTTATTCAAGACTATGACTCGTGTTTAATTCAGTACTTTACTGTTATTTCTTATGTTATGCTCATGGCACTTAGTTTTTTTACAATCACACTATGCAATGTTTATGATGTATATTACTTTATGAAGTTTATCATTTGGGAAGTTGATTATGACTTCCAAAGTTTGTGATTGAGGAAGTCGGTGTGACTTTTTAGGTTTGATTAAGAAAGTTGGTATGACTTCTTAAGCAAGGACCTCTCCTCGAGTGTGGGAGTCAATATGACCCCTAAGTATGGAGATCGATAAGACCTCTTGATTATGGGAATCAGTAGGACCCCTAACATATGAAGGTTGGTAGAACCTCTCAAATATAGGGGCTAGTAGACCCTTTTTGATTGTACATGAGCTCTTGAGGTCGCAAGGCTACAAGATCTTGAAGATGCAAGAAAGAACCCCTTGAGGACACAAAGGTGAGCTCTTCACAGCACTAGGGCACAATGGAGTAGTCTCCTGAGGCTGCATGGGTGCAAGCTCCTTAAGGTAGCGTGGGAGTAAGCTCTGAGGGTATGAAGGATTAAGGGAGCAATCTCTTGAGACTGCGTGGGCGCGATCTCCTTAAGTTCATGGTAGATGTGAGCTCTGAGGTCGTGAGTGATCAAGGAAGTGAGTTGTGAGGGTGTGAGGGAGCAAGGGAGCAAGGGAGCGAGCTCCTGAAGTTGCATAGGCACATGTTCCTTAAGACCGCATAGGAGCAAGCTTTGAGGGTGTGAGAAAGTGAGTTACTAAGGGTGCGATGGAGTATGAGGATACGAGCTCTTAACTCAATAAAGATTATTCTCACTGCAATGGATCATCGCTCTTATGTCGGTCATGATGAGATATTTTCTTATCTATGATTAGGGCTCCTCTTAGGTGATCTGTATGTTGTCACTCCAATGAGTTCCCTTTGTCATGGAGGTGACGAGTTATATCAATGGTGAAAACTTTTGTAACTGTTGACCTGCTTCGCCATCCTTAAGTTTGCCTTTGTTGAGGGGGATGGGGCTATGAACACTGACTTCATAGGCTCTAGACTTCGTTAGCCAACTCAGTGTTGAGGCAGGGTTTCCCACAAGTGGCATCAAAATAATGTGGTCAAGTTAAGGTAATCTTACCTTAGACCTTATTGAATGTGTCAGAGGTATCAACTCATGATCTTTCTTCTTATCAGAAAGTGAGTAATAGATTAAGATCCTACCTGCAACACGAGCAAATGACTAGGAGTCCCTGGGGTTAGCCTGGGTATACCCCTCCATCCTCAAGTCAATGTAGAGCTGCAGAGATTCTGCTATGTTTACTGGCTTGCTTGCTAACCTACAATTAGGATTGTCTGTTTAACTTACTCAAACTGCCTTACATAGAATAAAAAATGATGCATGTATATTTGACTGTTTAAACAATAATTTCATTGCATAACTATGAAGTTCATTAAGTTATTTTTGAAAGGTTAACACCTACTGAGACATCTCAATGTGAAACTTAGTTTTATATCTTACTAAACTAAAATAAGGCACCAGTATTTTGAAAAGAAACTAGTCTAAAGCTTAAAAGTAGTACTTTAGAAGGGTTTTGAAGTTTCAATGAAAAGTTTTCAAGGTCGATTCAATCCCCCCTCTCTCTATCTCTAGACACTTTCATGCCACTTGGTCCAACAAGTGGTATCAGAGCGATTAACTTTTGAAAACTCTTGTTGTGTTTTCTAAATCTCCTGATTTGAGTCAGATCCATTTCTTTTGAAAACTTATACTTATTAGCATGAAGAATATAGATAGCATATCAATACTTTCTAAATTTACTACTAATGAATATAATGATTGAAAGATTCGTATGCAGGCATATTTGTCAGTGTTAGACAACATCATGTGGATGGTGTTACAAAAAAGTCCACTGAGAATCATAAAGGTAGATCCGTTTGGTGGCACAAAGCTCATCGATAAACCAAAAGTGAATGGTCCCCACAGACAAGAAAAAGGAAAATCATGATAATGTGGCCAAGGATATCTTTTATAAAAACACTTGATAAAGCTATGTTCAATAAGGTCAAGAAATGTTAGACTACAAAGGAGATCTCGGAAACATTGACCATGATCTATGAAGGAACATATTAGATAAAGGAAAACAAGCTCTCCTTGGCGGTTAATTGAGAACTTTAAAATAAAGCAAGGAGAGACCTTGGATAAAATAGATGGAGGTTTACAGCTCTTGTCAATGAACTCACTACCCTTGGAAAAGAATAATACCAACATGGAAATAGTGTTAAAGGTGATTAAGGACTTCCCAAAGAATAGGACATCAAGATAGTAGTTATGAGAGGGTTAAAAGATGCCTAAAAAATGTCTCACTTTGAGTTCTTATCTGAACTCAAAGCTTATGAGTTTGAAATAGGGAGAAGGATAGAGGAAGAAGTTACTATGTCAAGTCAAAGGACTATTATTTTAGTAGTCACTGACCATAGTGAAAGGGTTACTAACCCATCATATGATTAGTCAATGGCCTTGTTGATGACGAACTTCCAAAGGTTCATGAAGAAAAACCTCAAGAGCAGAGGACAATCATCAACTACCAAAAGATAACCTCAAAACTAGGTTGGTGAAAACAAACTTGAAATCAGTCACTCAGTAATTTATGTTATAATTGTAGGAAACTTAGATATTTTGCACAAGAATTTCCATATACTCTTGCACAAAAGTATACATAAGAAGAGAGAAAAGCTTGAAGAGAAAGAAAACTCCGAAAGAAAGAAAAAGTCTTAGTTGCTAAAGCTAAAACCAACAAGCCACCCGCAGAAATGGAGTACGAATCCTCAAGCAACAATGACAGCAATACGGATAATGTGCCTAATAACTAATAATATTGTTAAATCTACCTAAATGACCAACAGGTAAGTCTTCCTCTCTCAAATGATTTATTTCATGAGGACTCATATGAATCTTTTCAAGAATGCATGCATGAACTCTATATCGTTACAAAAAAACACACACTTATCACTCACAATTGAAAAAGACAAGCTTTAAAGTGAGCACAAAATTCTCCTAGCCAAGTTGTAAAGTCAACAAGGTCCTGTGGATGAGTGCAACAATCTCAAGATTTAATATACCCGGGTAAAATAACTTATTACACTTATAACACGGAGAAAAGTTGTATTAGCTGCAAAGAATGAAAAGCTAGAAAAGCTAATCTCTTCTTCCACTAAACCATCCAAATCCATGGACAGCTTAATAAACATGCAAAAATTATTTCATGATGAAACTACTAATTTCTCTTTATCTATGACTAAAGATAAAAAGGATTTTTTTAAAGAAAAGGAAAAAATATTTTTATCAAAGGTCAAATCAAATAGACTCAGAGTCTAGATTATCGAGAGATGTAAAAAGGACCTGAAACTAATCAAGTCATCAAAAGGGGGCTGGGATACGTGGAAGAAAAGAAACTTTTTGTGCCTCTAACATCCAAAATCCAAAGTGCCACAGTGTGGCTAACTAAGGGACTACGAATGCAAGATGAACTAGGTATTAAGCATGGATAATAAAGAAAATCCCATGTTAGGCTACCCTACTTGACATAAAGAGATGTGAGAACCTACTTGATAGGAAAGATATACCTTACAGAGGATACAATGATCATCAAATTGCTGGATATGATTAGTACCATGCACCTACACACAAAATCTAGATTGCATTCATACAAGCATAACCACACACCTACATGCAAGCATCACATACTTGCTCATCAAAATTACTTACTTTTGAAGCACAACTTGCATTAAAGACATAACAATGGTTGCTTAAGGCATATGATTGGATATAGTGTTTGGAGAATACTCAAAAGGAAGAACTGATGGCATAGATAAATTGTGCGTAGGTAACATGCCAATTATTGATATTTCTTATGTTAAAGGATTCAAGTATAATCTATTCAACATCGGTTAACTTTGTGACAAAGGTTACACTTGGAATTTTCTAACAATTTCTACACTGTTAACATCTATTTTGTTAAACTAAAATTAAAATTATTAACAAAGGTTACACTGAAATTGAATTTGGTCATGTTAAACTCAATAAATTTGCAAAACGCAATATCTACATTGTTGATTAGTTATTATCCTTTACTACTAACCCCATCTATTTTGTAGCAAATAATTCATTATAACAGGGCCAGTTACGGCATAAACACTTAAACTACATAAACTTCAAGATAATTGCAAAGCTCTTCAAACATAGTTTGGTTAAAGGACTTCAAACAGAAATATATCAAAAGGACAGAGTATGCCAAAAAAATGGGTAAACAGACAAAGTTAATATTCATGAGCAAGAATCATCTATCAACCACCAGAGTGTTGGAGCTACTCTACATAGACCTATTTGGACTACTGCAGACAGTCAACCTAAGCAATAAAAAGTACACCCTTATGATTGTAGATGATTACACTAGATATACCTAGGTTGTACTTCTGTAGAGCAAGGATGAAACCTGCAACAAGCTCACTGAACTTATGAAGAAAATCTAAACATAAAAATGTCAAGCCATTGTACATATTAGATCAGATAAAGGCACTAAATTCATGAACAATGAAATATAGAAATATTACTCTGAAAAGAGAATCAGACATGAGCAATCAACAGCTAAAACTCTGCAACAAAATGGTGTTGCTGAGAGCAGAAAAATAAATTTTAAGAAAATAATATGAATAATGTTAAATAAAGTAAAACTTCCTAAGAGATCTTGGGCTGAAGAAACTAATGATGCATGCTACAGTCAGAATTGGTGTATGATCAACAAGCATCACAACAAGACATCATATGAGTTATGGAAGGAAAAGAAGCCCATTATCTCCCACTTTCATATTTGTGGATGCAAGTGCTATATCAATAATAAAAAAAAATCCACGTTTATTATGCCAAGGTAGATGGAGTTTTCCTAAGTTACTCTAGTATGAGCAAATCATACAGAGATTTATAAAAAATATTAGTTGTTGAAAAATCTATTCATGAACAATCAATACGATACTTCAATAAATGGACGTGGAGAAGAACTAAGCAAAGTAGACATTCAGAAGATGGTTAATCCAATTGCATGAGGATCAACTTGAAGAAGTTATTCTAAATATTAATAAAGAGTCAGATGATGGAGAAGATGACACCTAGCCAAATATTCTAGTTCTAACAAAGCAAAGTAATCAGAGAAATGAGTTAACTGGAGATCAATCGACTGAACTTTAACCTAACTTGAGATAGCTTAGAGACCACCCACCAGAGTTGGTTAATAGATCAGCAACCGTAAGAGTCAAAATTAGGTGTGCAACATAAAATGAAGTAATGTTCCTTGCATTCTTATCACAAATAGAGCCTAAAAGCAATAAAGAAGCTCTAAGAGATTTAGGCCTATGCAAGAAGAACACAGTCAATTCAAAAAAAGTAAAGTTTGGACACTAGTTTCTAAACTAACACATCAAGGACTCATTGGAACTAAGTAGGCCTTTCAAAATAAGATGGACGAACAAGAAATCATGGTTAGAAATAAAGTGAGATTGGTTGCAAAAGGATATTCACAAGAAAAAGGCATAGATTTTGATAAACCATTTGCTTATGTGGCAAGACTTGAAATAATTAGGATATTTCTTGCTTATGCAGCTTTCAAATATTTCACCGTCTATCAAATGGACTTCAAGAGTGCGTTCTTAAATGGAAAGCTACAAGAAAAAGTTATATAGAGCAAACTCCAGGATTCTTAATCAACTTACCGATTGACTTTGTCTACAAATTAGACAAAGTGCTCTATAGATTGAAACAAGAACCATAGGGCTGGAATGAAACACTCTCAATTTCTTATACAGAAAAGGGTTCATCAAAGGTAAAGTAGACAAAACTTTATTTAAGTTAAAACATAAATTAGATATTTACTCATTCAAATTTATGTTGATGATATTATTTTTGGTTGTACTAAGAAAAGTTGTGTGAGAAATTTTCAAAGATGATGATAATAAAATTTGAAATAAGCATGATTGGAGAACCAAGTTTCTTCGTTGTACTGTAAGTCAAGTAGCTAAGTGAAGGTATCTTTATTAATCAAGCTAAATACACAAGGGATGTTATGAAAAATTTTAGTCTAGAAAACTTCACTCCAGCAAAATCCCTATAGGGACATCCACCAAGCTTGACAAAGATGAAAATGTTAAATTTGTGAATGTAACTGTATATTGAGGTTTGGTAGGCTCTCCACTTCACCTGACCTAATATAATATTTTTCGTTGGTAATGCTGTAATGCTGTAAAGAGAATTCTAAATTACTTAAAATGATCACTTAAAGTAGAACTTTTGTACCCTAAGTATTCTACTTTTAATCATATTAGTATTCAAATACAGGGTATGCAGGTTGCAAAATTGATAGGAAAAGTAAGTTGTATATTTCAAATGCTAGGAAACCAACTTGTGTCATGGTTCAGTAAGAAATAGACCTACATTCCCACATTTACGGCAGAGGTTGAGTATATTGAAGTAGGAAGTTGTTATGCTCAGAATCTCTAGATGCATTAATAGTTAAGGGATAATGGGATCAACACAAAGCTAACACCAATCTACTGTGACAATATAAGTGTTATTGTAATCACATGCAACCCAATGTTACACTCAATGATGAAGCATATCGACATCAAACATCATTTTATCAAAGACTATGTGGAAAAGAAAAACATACTCGTTGAATACATCAACATTGAGAATCAATTGGGTGATATATTCACATAACCCCTTTGTGACTCCATGTTTGTCTTCTTGCGACAAGAATTAGGTATGCTTGATTTAGATGATTAATCATGATTAAGTCATGTTATTTAGGGGAAAGACATATGATATAGGGGGAAGATATATAACTTAGGGAGAAGAATTTTAATTTTTAAGTTAGTCTTTGATCTGTTGAAATGTTATTATGCCTACGATCTAAGTTTATAGATAGTCAAGTTGTAATCATTTCATAAATTATATATTTTATTGGCTTAAATTATGTTTAATTGATTTTCAACTTTTCACACAAAACTACCGAAAGTGCATGTTTTCAAAGCTATATCTTTAATTAGGCACACTAAATACTAATATGTCTATTCGAACCATCATCATATTTAGCTGTCAGTAAGTTTTGATAAATCTACCCATTAGGAAGATAATGATAGATTTTAAGTTGTTTTGTCTTTTCCAAAAATCATCTTTTCAGATTTCATTGTGAGAGGAAATATACGCATCTTTTTTCATCTTTAAATATGGCAACTCAGACTTAAAACTCTCATTTAAATAGCAAACATTATTTTTTCATATATGTGAAAAATCTCATATCTAGCACATTGCTTCACAAGACAAAAGTTTTTGTTTATAAATGTTATCATTTCTCAAATGCCATAAGGAAACACTATTTCCATTAACAAGTCTTATTTTTTTTAGAATTTCTACTTTATAATTGAACTTATAGGAGAGCCAACTAGAAGAAAACAAGAAGTTAGGGAAACACAGAAGAAGAATAGAAGAATTGGTGATGCATTAGAGCCAATGGATAAGAAACTGAAAGATATTTCAAAAAAACTAAATTGGGAGTGAACGATAATGATGAAGAGTAAGGACGATCTTGCAAAGAAAAGTTAACACAAACAAGTAGTTGAAATTAGAAACCAAATTAGTAAATAAAAATAATGGAAAATACAGCTCAATCCAAGAAATGGCTATAGTTCTCGATCCTTGTAAAGAAAGCACTTTCGTAATGGAAGATTTTTAAATCCTATATTATCACCTAAAACACAGTACGTAGAATTCCCATGAAACCTCCATACCTTCTCTGTTGCAATTGATACTGGCTCCAAATAACAATGGACAATATTTAAGGAGCTATTATGAGAAGATAAACAAATTGCCTATTGCTCCAGAGTCGTCTAACACATAGAACTCCTATGGAACCTCAATTTCTACTCCAGAGGGACAAATAGGGGTGGCTTTTCTAGGACAAAGAAGACACTTTGTGCAAGCACAACAACCTTTCACCACGTCATCCTCCCCCTCCTCCCACAGAAACAAAAACTTTAATTGATGATGATAAAAAGGAAAAGGGCAACGGAGAACAATAAGGACCTTCTTAGAATGAAGGAGACATAGGAATCTAAATTGAAGTTGAAATGCCATTTGGATCCTGATGAGCAAAATAGATCCCCTGAGGGAGCACACGAAGATGAGGAGTAAAAGTCCTTTGAAGAGAAGAGCCCATACCCCTCCCAACTTAACTCCTTAAAGGGAAAAAATCAATATTTTTCCTTAATTGTTAGTTGACTGTCATTAAAAGTTAATAGAGGAACAATTAAACTATGAGCCAAGCATTAACATAATATAGGATAAGAAGGGAACTGCACTAAAGACTACAATAGTTGTAGCCTACAATTTTCATTATAGATTTGTACATGCTTATTTGTAAAAATTCATAATCGAATGAAAAGAACAATGTTAAAAATTCTTGGTTATATATCTCATCATTCACAATCATGAAATAATTTCTTGTTGTTTCAAGAGTTTTATCATCATAAAAAATGGGGAAGTTGTTAGGATCAACTTGTATAAATTTAAATTAAAAATAGGTTAGTCAAGGATAGACCCTAAAACTTTAAAAACAATTATGTTTATGTAGCACCTTTGTAAAGGCTACAGTACTAGATAGTACTTGAAGAAGAATTAGCCTACAAATAGAAAAGATAAAGAAGAGGACCTGACGATCAAAATAATGACGAAGAGTTCAAAATTGAGATGAAAAGTCCATCACTGGAGCAAAAGGATTTAGGCTAAGGGCTTCAACAAATGCAAGGACTGAAGTAGCCAAGTGAGAATTTAAAGTCACTAGGAGATCAATCGAG
>CM033109.1:13975378-14200393 GCA_019321725.1 Paulownia fortunei | reverse complement strand
CAGAAATTGACAAAAAACATTATGTTCCTAAAATCAAGAAGTTAATTGATAAGAATATTGAGAAGCTGGAAAATTATATTCCCTTAAAGGTAGATGACTATAATTACCAAATTTCTTACTTTGATAAGGCACAATACAGTGTTGATTTGAAGAATAGAACATGTGGATGTAGAAAATGATATTTGTGTGGAATTCCATGCAAGCATGCTATAAGTGTTATATAGTGCTAAGGTTCGAACATAGAAGAATACACTCACAAATGTAACTATTTGGACACTTGCAAGAAGATGTATGCCCAAACCATTATGCCCATAAATGGCATAAATGAGTAGAAACCATCAGACTTCATTTCTCTTCTACCCCTATGTGGGTTTGTATATCTCGGGATAAGTACAAAGTGGAAAATTTAAAAAGTTAAAAAATACATATTAGATATAAACATGCAATCCATGAATCGATATGATCATTCAGTTTACATTTGAATTACTCGCTTAATTGTATTAAACGTAAATCACGAGATTACCTCAATCAGCACTCCAGTTGATGTAGGGTTTAAAGGAATTCAATTCCTAATCCTCCTCACAAACTTTTCATAGGAATTCCCAAATTTATCCACCAAGGGAGTGTATCCCATCCAACGGTATCTACACTTCGAGCAAATCCACAAGCCTTGAATCCTTGCTACTAAATCCAAGCTTCTTGTTTATAATCTTGTTGTTTGGGAGTGAGGTTTAATTCTTTAATTTAGTAAGATGAATCAAGACTTGAACCTTGAACCTTGAAGGTTTGGAACCTTCTTTATGGAAAATAATTTTCTTTCAAATAAAGAAAACAAAAGACAAAAGAGAAATAAGAGAGGGGGCTGAATTTTTGGCTTGCAAAAACTTGTGTAAATCGGCCCCTATGTGTGTATCTATATATACACCTTGATCCCTGCCCTAATCCCATTAGGATTCCACCATTTTCCTTTTCAATCTCCTATTTTCCATCTAAGATGAGGATTTAATGTCATATTTTCTAAGACTCCTAGTTGGGCCTCCCCTACGAGACCATTACCCTTGGCTTGGACTTAATTTATTTATATAAGTCCAATTAATTGATCTCCATCAATTAATCAAGCCCAATTTAAGTAATTGATTTAATTAATTAATTAGTTCACTTTCAATAGCCCCTAATCTTAATTAGATCCAATTAAATAATCTTGTTATTTAATTAAATGAATTAATTTTAACTCTTTTGAATTTATTCTCGCTCAAGTCAATTATTCTCTATTAATTAACTTAATCCGATCCTTTTGGTCAAATTCTAAATTAGAAGTGGATTTTCTTGATTTGTATGTGATCTATTAGATTCACAACTAAGCTAGTAGTAAGTTTGCAACTTAGTGAATAAATTAATATTATGATTAATTAATCCGCTTGTAATTAACTCCTTAATTCCTAAAACCTCACAAGTCAAGGGAAGCATTTAGTAGTGCATCATGACTACCTAATTGTAATACCCAATCCTCACACTACTCACTTGGCCAATGTGATTCATGTATTACATGCTACTTATATGTTAATTTGCATTAACATTTACATGGCATCTTATGTAGCATTCTTAATTGTTAGACCTCTAATGCTATCATATGATATTAGTGGTTGAGATCTTATAACCTAATTAATAAATTCTATATTTAAATAAGAAAAAGAATAGATTGGTCGATATATTGGATATTCATAGGCTATATGTTATAATTTTGGAAGTGTTAAAGGTATTACTAGTAAGTGTATATGATTCGATTTAATTAGATCGATGTGTTTTAAAAGTATACATACATGAATTAACATACTTGGGATATTGGACATGATATAATGTGATTTAAGTGTCATAATACAAGGTCCATATGTGCATATAATTTTAGAAATGCAAACTAGACAATCATTTAAGAATTGGATGTCAATCGGTTTGGAGATTGAATGAACGAACATAGGAATTACCTATGGGAATGAATGGTAACTAAGATAGATTGCAACCAAATAAGAATATATGAGACACACAAGATTAGGGCTGCAAGATAAGGGAGAAAATCAGATTATACCATTACATGCCACCTCATGCTTTCTTATTAAGTTTAAGCTAACATATCAAGCTAACACCTCAAACCCTTCACCTTTAAGCCACGACCAGACCCTCATTTCAGCCATTTTCATCTTCCAAACACACACCTTAAGGTATTCAAGTGCTCCAAATTGATCCCAAGTTGAAATAAAAGCAGAAAAAGCAAAGGAGAATTGATTACCAGCAAGTTTAACCTCAAAATTTATATAGGTATCACTTATCTACGGTTTTGCCTTTGGTTTTCAGATTATTCTGAATGGTTTTATTGTTTACTAAGCTTTCAATATCTCTTATAAAAGTTTTAGAAAGTTTTTAGTTAGACTTTGGTGCACAAAAAAATGGTTTTTGATGACAAACACTTAATAGGAAATATTTGTGGCAGAAACTGTCACCTTACTATTTTTTTGTGTTTTAGGCTTCAAAAGTGTATGGTATGTTGAATAAAATCTATACTTATTACCATACATGTCCATATATGAGTTCAGAGTATTGGAATGAATTTTGATTGATTAGAAATTGAAATAGAGAATGATATTGGAGAAACACTCAAACTGCCAAAGTAGCAAAATTTATCTTGGTGTGCTATGAAGGAGATTGAATTAGGGAAGCTAAATCCATTAGTTTTGGCAAGAATATAACCTGGTTGTCTCTATTTATATGTTATATATTTTTTGTAAAAATTTGGGAGAGATGTAATATACATAAGGGTGCCAAAACCATAATGTCATGAAGTGTGTAAAATGTCACCGTAGGAAAAATATGTTTCAGTATACTGTGAAGGGAGCTGAACTAGGGAAGCTATATCCATGAGTTATAGCTATTCTATGACATGGTTACATTTTTTTTTATGTTAGCTAAGTGTGATAAAAATTGGGGAGTGAATGAATATGTCTAAGGGTTTTAAAATCATCATGCAAATTAATGTGGCAGCAAGAAAATGTAAAGTGCTGAATCTGTCCCATTTGGTTCATTAACATATTCCAGCATAGATGTGGTGCATTTGATCCCTAACATTTAGGGAAATGTTGTAAGAGTTATAATATATCAATTAAGTGAGGTTAGTATACATTTAAGATATGGAACAAAGGTACATAGAAAGTTGTATTCAGTTATAGTTTCTAAGTGGTGAGGTTGTTTAGTTAAATTGAGATTCAAGATCTTTATACTACATTAGGTATAATGAACTTGTTAATTGAGGATGGTGATTGATATCTTGTATTTTTATAGATTGTTTCACATCTAGGGTTGGGGAGTAATACTTAAGAAACCTAGAAGTAACACAACCGATCAAAGGTAAGTAAAGATTCATTTACAACTACAATGCATAGACATAGTAAATGTGTAATTTATATATAATATCATAGATCATATGTGTGTAGCAGAGGGCACGCATTACTGTCATTCATGTCCATTGAGCATACATACATGGGCATTGGCACATGCATGCATCATATACAAGCATTGTGATAAATCTTGCATTGCACGGCATGATTCTGAGAAAGGAAAATATTTTACTGACCACTACTAGTGCACCGAAGCATGCATGGATTTGCATGATTATATGCATGGATTTGTAGGTTCGCGTGCATAGATTTGCATGCGTACGAGTGTGTATGGATTTACATACTTGTATGATTATTGGCCATTGGATTATGGCGATGTGCAGAGCTCTTTTCCGGTACATGGGAGAGTAGCATTGGTTAGGGGCCCAAGAAAGAAATAATTTTGAGATAAATGTTTTGATGCATGAAATTGCATTGTGGGCATAGCATTTTGAGATGCATGACTTGATATTGTGGATTATTCTTTGACATGCATAATCTTTACTTGCTGAGCGTTAGCTCATATAGTTTATGCATTGTAGGTGAGTCTGGTGATACTTGATACCACGGACTTACTGGGCAAACTGTTGGGATTCCTACAGGTTTTGAGGATCAGTGTACATGGATGACGACCTGTTGGATTGTGTTGTGGGCATATTCTAATTTTTACATTCATTATTATTATGTAAAGTGCTGACTATATATAAACAGTGATTTTTCTATATACAGGGTTATATGTGAGAAAATACTTTACTGTTTCTCAAAATGCTACATTTGACAAAAGTAAATATATATATATATATATATATATATATATATACATGCACACCCATGTGCTACCTTGTCAAAATTATTGTTATACCAATATCTATATTTAGTTGAGCGTAGGAATCGAACTTTGTTAGATATGGTTCAGTTCATGATGAGTTTCATAAGACTTCCTCTCGCATTCTAGGGCCATGCTCTAGAATCGACGACATTCTTACTAAAAAGAGTGCCACTTAAATTGATGCCAAAAAAGTCATATCAAATATGATGTGGGAAAAACCCCTTATATAAATACCTAAGGGTATGAGGGGGTCTGCTTATGCAAAATAACTAGTGGGAGATAAGTTGAATACGAGATCCACCTTATGTAAGTTTGTGAGATATTTGAGTAATCTATCCAATACCATTTCTATGACCTCTCGGAACAAATGGTGTTTGTTTTTAGGAACACCACCTTCTTGTCGAAGGAGTTTCTATAGAAAATGCTAGATTATATATCTTGAAGAAATTCAAAAACCATAAAAATCTCTAACACAAAATAGTAGTGCATGAATGAATTACTTAATTCTAAGTACACAATAATCAAAAGAGATCCAAAAGGGTCTCAAGACCATCTATACGATATCTTGTTATTTAGCAATAAAAAGGATTTCTATTTGGATATTGATCCAAGGAACTAAGGAGTAAAGATAACATGAACTCCATGTACTCCTACACAATATAGACCTTGGTGGACCCACCATAGGGTATTATATCCATTGGTTGCAAATGGGTCCACAAGTGAAAGCTTGGAGTACAAGAGGAGGTGTCGACCTATAAGGCATGACTGATATCAAAGGGTTATGCTCAAAGTCAAAGTGTTGACTATTGAGGAAACATTTTACTAGACAATGTTGAAGCCTATTAGTATCTTGCTGGCCATTTATGTGCATTGTGATTACCAGAAATGGGAGATGGATATGAACATTGCCTTTTTCAATAAGGGTATTGTGAATGAGATATTTATGAAGCAACATAGGGCTTTATATCCACAGAAGGCTAGAAAAATGTTTGCAAGGTTTAGATGTCCACTTATACACTCAAACAAACTTCCCAAAGGTGGAACATTCAATTCACTGAGGCAACCAAATAGTTTGATTCCCTCAGGAATACAGATAAACCAAGTGTGTACAAGAAGGTCAGTGAGAGCATAGTGAGGTTTATTGTGCTTTTCATTGGTGACATTCTACTTATAGGGATGATATTAGAATGTTGCAGTCATCTAGAACTTGTCATCTAGTAAGTTCTCCATGAGAGATTTGAGAAAATCATTCTAGAGATTGGGGATCTAGATCTATAAAGAGTTAAGAGGATGCTCGAACTAACCCAAATCAATGTACATAGATAGATGCTAAAAAAAGTTTAGCATAGAGGGATCTAAGAATGGATTGTAACTTATGAGTCATAGGTTTTCTCTTTCAAAGTCTATGTCCCCAAAGACTTCTGGAAGAAAGAGAAAAAATAACTCATATACTATATGCATTTACTGTTCGAAGCATAATGTATGTAAGTTTACGTACAAGATGAAATATCATAAATGCTCAAAATGTCATGAACAAATATCAATCTATTCCACGCATAGAAAGCCTAAGTACTTAAGAAGCACTGAAGATGTCTTCTTGGAGTATGGTTATAGATAACTGAAACTAAGATATTTTATCTAGCATTTTAGTCCAAAATAAATGACTCAAAGTTTGTGTTTAGATTTTAATTCATCCTAAATGGTGGGGTGGTTAGTTATAAAGAGTTCCAAGCTTGAAACAAGTGTAGAGTCCACCATTGAACGTGAATACATCATTGCATATGATGCAACAGGAGAGGGTGTTTAGATAAGGAACTTCGTCCAAGAGTTGGGCATAGTTTTGGCTATTGTTGATCCAATTGCCGTCTATAGTGATAACAATGGGGCTATTGCACAAGTAAAGAAACCAAGATCTCATCAAAGATCCAAGCACATCACGAGGCGATACCACCTGATTCGAGAAATCATTGGTAGAGATGATAACATAGTGAAAAAAGTTGTCTCAATAGAAATTATATCACGTCCATTAATTAGACCCCTAGTGTAAAGAGTATGCAATGCACATCTTGGGAAGATAGGCCTAAGATACTGGGTAATTGACTCTAGGACAAGTGGAAGATTGTTAGAGTAGTGCCCAACGTGCCAAATACTAGTCGTTTCTATATTAATAATGTGAACAATCTCATTCAAAATATATTAATTAATTAGTATTTCTTTATCTTCAATTGGATTTAGTTAATTAGATTAAGTTCCCAGACCATAGATAACTATGGGGCAAGGTCATGCACATGATGACGATCATTGAATATGCCTCAATAGCTTTATCTAAAACACATTCCTAGTCGAGGTTCATTGAGATGGGACATCGATAAACCCAATAGACTCGTACACATGATACATGCTTGAAAAGAGGATGTCTCAATCCATAGGCATCAATGTGGGATGCTAGTACATGTGTGTGGGTGCTTGTTGAAGAACAAGTACACCAAACTAGCCCATAGAAATTTCTTAATTGAAAACCTTGTTCGGCGAATGAGAACTTCCTAATTACGATAGTATATTAACTCGTCCTTATACTTGAGGCACCGTGTAGCCTTATGCACGATATCATACACTTTGATATATTTTCCAATTGCATGACAATTACAAGGGGTTTATGCTGGTGTATGGTCTTCGTGTTTGGAGGTTAATAAGTATCCAACAAAGGATTCGTCACTTATCTTGAAAAATAGGTAAATCTCCTATGTTTTTATAGTCCTCTAATACCTTAGCCAAGACAGGATGTATATTAGATGAGGGTTTTCTAATGATTCATCTTAGAATTAGTGTGATTTGAAATAAAATCATAGTTGTTAAGTCAAAATAAGGTTTTGACTAATAATTCCTGCCCTAAATTTAATTGGGAGATTAGCTGATGAAATGACCATATTTGCATGGTACTCGTAAATGAAATAGGTTTGCTTTCTATTCACTAAAGACTAGTGTAACATAGAGTAACAGGCAGAGTCTACTATGATAGAATCTAATTCTCTCTTAGTTAATCAAAAAACTTTGACCCTTAGTATTCGCTTCCTTGATCAGATCAAGGAACCTTAATACTTTGCCAAGTTTGTTTCTTTACTTCAAGCCTAAAGTCTTTTGAACCTTTAAAAGGCTTTAGACTTGTATCTCAAAAGATACACATGCCCATACCTTGAAAAATCATTGGTAAAGATAACGAGATAGTAGTAGTTTCCTTAGACGCTAACACTTAGTACATATATCTGTATTGATCAAATCCAAGGGATTTATAGCATCTCCACTTATTCGACAAATGGTGATTTGGTCATCTTTCCCTTAAGTCAAGATTCACATATTGACATTTCTTGCTTGTCCAAAAGATCAAGCAATTGAGCATAATATGAACTCTTTTCTTAGAGATATGTCCTAATCACGCATGCCACAAGTATGTAGAACCATGATCATCTAATTTATGTTTATTTTGTTGAATGAATAGCATGGAATTTGTAATTATATAAATCATTTGTAATTGTATCAACATCAAGAACCATATAACATTTTCATCCTTTGATTTTTAATCAAACTTTCTCTGTTTAGCAAGATTCTATTCTTAGTATCATTTTGATGCCAAAGGCAAATAAATAAAACTACTGCAATTCCATCCAGAGCTAAGTGGATTATTCCTTTAACTAATAAAGTAGCATTTGCTTCACTTCCAAGCTTAAGGGTTGTCATTTCCTCTTAGTGTCTTTCTTCTTGTCACTGTTGCAACCCCTTATAGAGATAGAATCAATACCTTAATATTTAATACCCTAGAAGAATTGCCAATACCGATGGTATTCTTCTTGTCATCTTTTGCAACCCTTGCAGAAATAGGATCACTATCTGGATCTAATGCTCAAGAAGAATTAGCAACATCGACAGTTGACTTCAGCATTATATAAGTTTGAATTAGAACCGTTTCTAAATCTTTGAGCAAATCAATGCTTGCATTCATTTTTCAATGTCCCAATATACTAAAGTCATGGAATGAAACTATCTTATCTAGATTAATGCTTTGCCCAATTTTAAATTATATTTCTATTTGAGAACTCTTTCTTATTTCTTCTTTTTGACCTTTTATCCAAGAGTAGGTAGAACCAACAATCAAAAATGGGCTTTGACAGCTAGAAAATCTAATAACTTTTAAATGAGCTTTTCCTCAAGAATTGTGAAAGTTCTCTACAACTGTTTGTTGAATGTCTAGTTGCTTCCACAACTTTTGTGGGAGTTGTTTCTATAACTATTATAGAAACTCTCTTTTTGAACATTTATAAATTTCTTAAATTCGAGAATTATTCTCAAATTTTTAAGATCAATTCGTATAGATTGGAGTTTAGTAATGTTTATTGTTGTTGAGAATGATTTAAGTGATTCTAAAATGATAACTATTATCCTAAGCAAGGTAGAAAACTAAGTTTACTGTTGTCGAGAATGATTAAAGTGATTCTAAAATGATAACTATTATCCTAAGTAAGGTAGAAAACTAAGCATAAAGCTAAGCATCTATTCAACAATATATTCATTTATAATATGGTCTTCAATTAAAAATATTTCCTACTATTTTATTCAAATCTCATCACCTACTAGATGGCAATTCGGGAAATCTAATTTTCTAGTGGGCATGAGGTCCAACTAATATTTTGTATGCACAAGTTTTTGAGTCCGTACAAAAATAATAAAAGGTCCCTAATAACATTAGCAATTGCATCACCATAAAACCCTCAAGCTATTTTGCCTTATCTCTTCCCATATGTCTCAATTTTATGATCACATATGGTACCAAGTGTCAAGCATGACCCACCTTCATGTAAGTGGACCACCTAAACATCCCACGACACATGATGATGATAAGATGAGTCCATCCATGCACATCTTTATGCTTAGTAGTGACCACAACTTTCTATTATTTAGGCATCCCACGACTCATGGACAATATTATAAATGAGGTAGCATCATCACGTCAGCTACTTTCGATGGAAGACATGGACGATTAAGTCCAGCTCAATTTTGCCCATATTTGCTTGATATGGAATTTAGTTAAAAATTCCTAAAGTTTACTTTTCAAGTGATGGTCCAATTTTAGAATTCCAAGACATCATCTATTACTTATGTTGTTAATTTAATGTTACACTATTCCTAACGATTACAAGCATAATTATAGAAAAACATTAAACAAACATGCATGCATCATCATACATACATTAGGGATAGTCTTAAGTCATATCCTATGCGATCCACTCGAGCCAAAGTGAATTAGGTCAATCTACGTGTAATAATTAAAATAATAATAGAGGATTTTCTTACATTCCTATGCCTTCAATTCTTTGCTCTTTCTCTACCTTGCTCTTTCTTCTTGTCCTTTAAAAAGAAACTACTCTCGTTATATTTGTTATCCTAATAAGAGACCATGGAATTTTTTCCAAGGGAAGGGTACATATGAGGAAGATAAAATTTACATTTAAAGAAAAATAGAGAAAAGACAAGACTCACAGGCCTAATTTTAATCAAAACCTAAAGTAATAAAAACCATCACACACAATATAAACGGTTCAACCTCCATAATCATCTACACCATACATGCTTAATTTAATCATCCAATGAACTAAATTCAAAGCATGCAAATTCACCCATAAAATTAAATTGTCATTTTTAAGTTTGTGAATTAATTCATGATTTTTGAAAAAAAAATTCATTTTTGAAATTTTTAAAATTAACATTTAATTTTAAACACAGAAAAATCATAATTTTGCACGTTAGACGATGATGGGTAGCAATCCAAACATTGCCCATCCAAAATACACACACACACTGCACACCGAGGTGATGGGCTACCTTAGCCCGTCGCCCCTGCCTAGGCATGTCCTAGCATCAAGTAGCAAGACCTGATGCCTGCCTGGGCGATAATCACCCAAACTACATGATCTCAGCATCGAGTGATCATGCACGATGTATATGGATTACCCAACTGCTAGGCCAGCAAGGCTGTGTGGTTTCTTAATCCCCAGCACGGCACTGTCACCACTAATATTATTCTTTTTGGTGATAGAAGAGTTTCTAAAGTAGCCCCACTGCTCGCCTGGCCTACCTAAACACAGGCCAGCCAGTTGTCGTGATTTATCAAGGCAGTCAGCAATAGTGATCATGGCAGTCCCTTTTTTTGTGTTTTGCGTAAGATTTAAACAATCTAAATCTACATACAAGAATTTTCAAAACAAATGTTCCCAAAAAACACAATTAAACTATTCAGTTCTTTATATGAATATCAGGAATTTACTCACAAAAGTAACAGAACGCATAACATCAACTCTAATACCACAATTTGGTTTGTATATCATGGGATGGTTGTAGAGAAAAAATGAAAATTTTAAACATGCATATGATAAATAAACATGCAACCTAGGGAATCAATACAATTATTCAGTTTGAATTTGAATTAATTGCTCAATTGTATTAAATGCAAATCATGAGATTACCTAAATCAATCATTTTAGTTGATATAGGGTTTGAAGAATTTTAAATTTCTAATCTTCCTCACAAATTTTTCGTAGGAATTCCCAAATAGATTCGCCAAAGGCTCCAAGTGTATCATTTCTAATGGTCTTCACACTTCGAGCAAAGCCACAACCCTAAAATCCTTGCTAGTGAATCCAAGCTTCTTATTTCTAATCTAATTATTTGGGAGTGAGATTCATTCTTTAATTCAATAAGATGAATAAAACCTTGAACCTTTTCAAAGAGAATTTAAAACCTTCTTGATGGAAAATAACTTTCTTGCAAGTGAAGAAAACAAAAGACGAGAGAAATGAGAGAAGGGGCTGAATTTTTGGCTTGCAAAAGCTTGTGTAAATCGGCTCCTATGTGTGTGTGTATATACACACTTTTATCCTTGCCTTAATCTCATTAGGACTCCACTACCTTCATTTCTTATCTCCTATTTTCAATCTATGACTAGGACTCAATGTCTTGTTTTCCAAGACTCCAAGTTAGGCCCCTCCTACTAGCCCATTATCCTTGGGCATGGACTTAATTAATTCAATTAAGACCAATTAATTGATCTCATCCATTAATCAAGCCCAATTTAATTAATTTATCTAATCAATAATTAATTCACTCATATGAGCCCCTATTCTTAATTAGGTCATTATTTAATTGGATGAATTAATTTTAACTCTTTGAAATAATTCTAGCTCAAGTTAAATAATCTCTATTAATTAACTTCATTTAGTCCTTTGGATCATATTCTAGATTAGAAGTAGATTATCTAGATTTGTATATGACCCATTAGGTTAACAACAGCTAGCAGTGGACTTATAACTTTTATAACTTAGTGAATAAATTTAATATTATGACTAATTGATCCACTTAGAATTAACTCCTTAATTTATAGAACCTCACAAGTTATGAAACCTAGCAGTGCATCAAGACTACTAGCCTTAGGTAAATAGTAAGCGAACATATTTTTGGTTATGAGTACCATGCAAATACGATCCTTAATTCCATCACCTAATCTCCCGATTAAGTTTACACCATGCATTATTAGTCAAAACTCCATTTTGAATTAATAAGTCACATTGATCCTATGATGAATTATTAGAAAATCCTCATCTAATATTTATCCTACCTTGTCAAGGTCTTCAGGATCAAGGGCTGTGAAAAATAGGAGATTCACTTATTCTTTTGGATAGTTGACGGATCCATTGTTGGCCACTCATTAACTTCCATACACGAAGACCATACACCTAACATAAACCCTTGTGATTATCATGCAATCAGAAAATACATCAAAGTGTAGATTGTGCACAAGGCTACCATGGTGACTCATGTCTAAGGACTAGTTAATGAACTAACATAACTAGGAAAATCTCATTCAACAAACAATGATTCCAATTAAAAATTTTCTATAGGCTGGTTCGGTGTACTTGTTCTCCAATAAGCACCTACACACATGCACTAGCGTCACCACGATGATGCCTATGGAGCATGACATCCTCTTCTAAATCATGCATCATGTGCGTGAGTTTATTGAGCTTATTGATGTCCCATCTCAATGAACCCTCAACTCAGAATGAGTTTAAAACCAAAGCCATAGTTTTTTATGATCGTCATTTTATGAGCGACCATGTCCTGTAGCTATATATGGTCTGAAGACTTTATCTATTTGACTAAATATAATAGAAGATAAAGAAATATGAATTAGTTAATATATTTTGAATAAGATTATTCATAGCAAGAGTATAGAAGCAGCCAGTAATTGGCACGCGGAGCAATACTCTAACACCCTGAACCTTGGTTGGCCTACTGGTAGGCCAACAAAAGCAAGAAGAATGGAACTAGATGAGACTCAAGAGAAATAGAAGGAAGAACAATAAGTAAGCCTAAGGTGCCATCAAATCCACAGAAGCTGAAAAGGCAATAGAAAATAGTAAAGTATAACCATTATGGTGGTGAGGTACACAACAAAAAAAAATTGCTCTTTGAAATAGGCCTCAAAAAATACAACACAAGTTGAGGCATGAAGTCAAGTAATCATTGAATTAGGGACTGCAAGTGATATATTTTGCCCCAAACTAGGCCTCATGAATTATAAGTATCATTTGTTACTTATTTATTAGTTGGGAATAGATATCGTATGTTTTTTTGGTTCTTAATTCATATATAACTTGTATGTTAGGTGAGGAGAAAAGTTTCACAAGATCAATAGGGCCAGGCTTAAGGTGTGAGTTAGACGGCACTTCACTTAGAAGGACAAGAAGTGTAAGTTCAATACTTATTTATTTTTAACTTCATTTCAATTTATTTTTACTCTAATAATTTTAATTGGTTTTATTGTGGAATAGGACAAGGTCCCCATTCCTAGAAGTACATCATCTAAGCCACCCACTTAAAATCCAAAATGTAAACCAGCAAATTCTGGAAGGACAAGAAGTGTAAGTTCAATAGTCATTTACTTTTACTTAGCATAGGTTCCATTTGATCGTAATTGTTTTGACTGTTGAACAAGGCAAGGTTCCAACCCCAACAACACAGCAGGAGACAAAGATCACTTGGAAGTCAGTCATAATGATGATGCATTCAACCCAACTTAGATTCTGGGTAGCAAAAGAAGATTGCACCAACTGAAGCAATGTCATCACTAACTCCACCAATTTCAGCTGCAACTCCGACAATGTCAGCTCCAATTCCACCAACATTTAGACCTACACCTTCTATATATCAACAGGTCCAACAAGGTCAATTGCCTATCCCTAAAGTTAATATCAGGGTAGCAGCTCCATTCATTAGAGGACAATTCATCTCAGGTATTAAAAACTGCATCACACAACCATGTATAAGTTCCAACTCAATCATAATAAAAGGATGGAAGAAGCATGTGACCATCTCCAGCCTCAATTCTTCTCTCTCTCAAATCAAGGATGTAATTTGGAATCCAAAGAAAAAATGAAAGAAACCTACATAATGTTTTGTTGCTGCACTATTGAACTTTTGAGATTTAAGTGAATGGTTTTTGAATGAATTATTTTTTAGAACAATGATTAGGAACATATGTTTTGCATCTATTGGAATTGTGTGTTTGAATATTCACATATATTTAATTAAATTGTCAAGACCGTTTACAATGTAATGTACATTTTGCAATGACAAAGTTAAGATTCTTTTGCAAGTTTATTTTTTCTTGCACATGTTCAATGAAATTGTCAAGTACCATTTGCAATGATAAAAGCAAGATGCAACAAGTAATAAAGTATACGAGTATATGGATATCGTGTCCCTAGAGAGTATGTGAGCAACTATTGAAGTATAGATAATCTAACTACATTTAACCTTTTGAAGGTTTGATTGATTGATTTGAAAACTTAAAACTAGAAATTAACAAGAAATAAAAAAATAAAGGAAAACAGAGGATTTAGACTTAGGTGGAGAAGTGCCAAGGCATTAGATTGTCGTACTATTGCATTGTGAATTCTTATAAATCAGTGAGTAGGATTGACTTAAATTGTGTGATAGTAGGAACTCCATTTTTTTATGATACTCTTTTCCAAGTTGTACCATACTCATTATCCAATAATGCATTAGGCTTTACGATTTCCTCTAGCTTTCGACGATCAGGTCTATGACTACAACATATGCTAACTCCTATATTTCTATAGTGACCTAACCTATGACTTACACTATATGAGCACTTATTGTGACACTACCTCCCAGTTTTAATCACAACAATAAGGTTTATCTCAAGACTGGCTAAATTTCAAGAAGTATTAAACACATAGTGCATGCTCATCATAAATCAATAATCATCCACATCACATACAAGTTAACAATTCACAACTTCATAGAAACAACTTTGCAAGCCTTGGCAAAGTTGAGTTTAGTTCATGATGAAATAGAGCAAACAATACTTGTTTCTCAATATCATGCCTTTACAATATTCTTAGACTAAATAAAATAAAATAAAAACTAAAGTAAAAGTTATAACCCCTTTGAAGAGTCTTCACTTCTAGCTTTTGATTTTCCTTACCCAAGATAGCTCTTTCTTCCCTTTATCTTGAATCCCCAGTTTCTTGATGATAGTACTGTGTGTTTTTGGTTAGTGTGTGGAGAAATATGGAAGAATTGGTGTTTTTGGGTGGAGAGAAAAAGTATGTGAGAATTTTGGTGTAGAGTGTGTGTGGGTGATGAATTGTATGTTAAATTATATGTATCTAGTATGTTGTTCAAGAAATTATATGTAAGCATGCATGTATCTCCCATTTGTGTGTTGTAATTATATGTATATAGTGTAAATAATAGAGTGTCACATGGTATATAAGGGTATAATGATGTATAACAAGAAAGATTCCGTGCCATGGATTAGATTGCTACGAGTCCCTCAAAATCCACACATATTTTTTTCAACATTGGACAACTCGTACTGCGGCGCCAAATGCCCTATTCTTCGGGCACCGCGGTGCCAAATGGGGGGTGTCGCAACACTTCTCAAAAGGGGACTCTCTACCAAATTTTTGACCCTCGCGCCGCGGTGCGACCCAGGAGGGTGTCGCGGCACAAGGTCTCCTTTATCAGGAGCCATAACGCTAAATAGGTGGTGTCTCGGCGTCTCCAAATGCCCCAGTTACTGCCTATTTTTAGCCTCTCATGCTGCTGCGCAACCCAGGGGGTGTCACGGTGTAAGACTATTTTTCTCCAATTTTGTCATTTTTCACCATGTCTTCACTCCATTCTTCATTCTTAGTCCTTAAACATAATTATCACAAAATAAGGCACAATTGTATCAATTGTAAGGCAAAAACATGTAGTGGTGCTCATGTAGGTGCCGAAAATATCACAATTTGTGAGCTTATCAACTACCCTAAAACTTTTATTTTGCTCGTCCTCGAGCAAAACTCAAAATCAAACAATCCTAGGCTCATACTTTGATCATGAATTACCTAGCTTGATCAACCAATTCAAATGCCTCATCAATCTTTATTTCATATGAATCCAAAGGTCAGTCACAAAGTTAATTGAATGACACTAAAAAACTTGTGTTTCATTAATCTAGTCATGAATTCAAAACGTATGTGTGTGTAGTGTCAAGCTCAAGTTTCATGCATGCATTTTAGGTATGAATTTCACAACCAACGACCCCCTTGGTCTAAACAATAAATCTCTTTAGTGCTCCATAGGCTTGATTTTCATACACCTTCTCCACTAATGTAGACACCACACAAACTTAAATTAAAAGGACTTTAATAAGCTTGTAAAGTAAGGCCTAGGTTTTGGCTTATAAAGAAAGGGTACGGACAACACAAAACAAGAGAGCTAAGTATTTTTGCACTTCAACATCTTCACTCTCCTCTTTTCTTCTTTCTTCCCCAATTCTCTTCATTTTTCTTTGGAATTTATGCTTTTCATCATGTTTTTTTTGCTTGATATATATATATATATATATATATATTATAATTTTCTTTCTTTTCTTTTCTTTCTATTTTTTCCTTCTTCTTTTTTCATTTTTATCTCTGAATCACAAGGCTTCATTTATTGTTCTTTTGTTCTCACAACCCCAAAATTTAATTCTTTTTGTGGTTGTGGTGTTCCCCTTACTTGCATCACTTGCTCATACACCCTTATTTTCCCATTCATGTACCCTCATCAAAAGCTTATAATGTGTCACACACTAAGCTCCCTTAGGAACAAGTTATGATTTTTTGGGTTGGTTGCATAAGGTGGATGCAATGAGCTTACATGAAATGAAGTCGATTGGTGGTACTTCATATGCCTTGCATATCCCATTCTTTTCAATAAGGCACAATAGGGTGACTAGTGTTAAATATGTACTCATGGTAGGCTTAAATGAGTCAAAGATTGCCTAAATCATTTTCGAGTTTGATAGTTATCTAGGATTTTGCCTCAAAGGGTAATCAATCAAGTTCTAAAACACCATAAAATGGCTAAAAAGACTCATTAGAAGCAAAATTCAACAGCAAGTAGCATGTAATTCACAAGATTTTGACACAATGTGCTCAATGAAAATTTGCCAATCATGACAAAGATTAAATACACATAAGAATGTTATGTCACAAGACCAGCAATCTTTTTTTTTCTTTATATTATATACAATATCAATTAGGTATCATCATAGGCAATCAGTAATCAAGATATTCATTCAATCACAAAACATGAACTCACTAAGTTTGTTAACAAAACTTGCTTGCTCTTGGACTCTCATCACACAACATATGTAATTCACACACAAAGAATCAATAAAAATTGAAAAAATTAGCTCAATTTTTCACATAAAGCTCAAACACACAAAATACGAATCCCGTCCCCAACCTTAAAATTAACATTGTCCCCAATGTTAACAAATTAAAACACATAGGATGGGGAAATAGGAAACTCCCCTTTCAAATAGATGATCTACTTTGAGTCCATGGGAGATCCACACATATCACCAAGGAGATATCCATCTACACAAGAAAGACATGAAAGCACATGTGCAAAAGCAACAAAAGTGAGAACACAAACATAAACAAAGCACAATAGCTAAACAAAAAAAACTAGACATGCCTAAATCTAGAAAGGGAACATACTTCAAAAACTAACTAAGAAATTATTCAAAAGCAAAGAAAACAAAAGAGTTAGGTTGCCTCCCAAGAAGTGTTTGGTTTATAGTCATCGGCCCGACTTTATTACCTCTCTTTGGGAAAAAGAAAAGATAAAATTTAGACCTCTCACACTCATTACCTCCTCTGAAATAGTCCTTGGATCGGCGTTAATCATCCCATATCAAGGGGTTTGAATTTCTCCATGTAGGTCTCACCTTGAACGGTTGATCGTAATCTTGGTTGTGGTTTGCCTAAAAAATTTGATTTCACTTGAAAATGCTTCTTAAAGGGTAATTTGGCATCAAAGTATGCAAGGGAAACCACCAAACTTTCATCCTCTATCTCTCCTCCTTTTAAATTTTTCAGAAGTTCTTCCAATTCTCCCCTCAATCTATTTTTTTGCACATGGTCAACAATAAAGGGATCAAAAATATCTAATTGATTACACTTAGGTTTTTACACCCACAATTCAATCCCTTAACTTCATTCACATCAACATGTGTTTCACCTTTTTCATTTTCTTTTAAGTTCGTAATGCATGCATCAACTTTTTTTCTCACAATTTATTTTTTCTCCTAATCCAAGCTTCCTATAAACTGACAAAGGCATAACTTTAGTACTTGTTCCCAAATCTCATTATGCATTAGGAAAAATGATTGAACCAATAGTGCAACGGATAGAGAAACTCTCAGGGTCCTTAAGCTTAGGAGGAAGCTTGTTTTGCACAATGGCCGAGCATTCCTCGGTCAAGTTCACCCTCTTATGCTCCTCTAATTTTCTCTTATTTGACAAAATATCCTTCAACAATTTAGCATAACTAGGCATTTGAAGTAAAGCATCGGAAAATGGTATGTTAATATACAACTTTTAAAAACTTCAAGAAATTTAGAAAATTGCACATCTAACTTTTGCTTTTTCATTTGCATAGGAAAAGGGGGAGGAACACTTATCGCCTCATTAAGGATGACTAGTTTGGATGAAGTGTTAGGCTTTGATGTTAACTTGTCTTCATTTTCTTATTGAGGTTCCACTTCGTGTATTTTGGTATCTATCTCCTTCCCACTTCTCAACATGATTGCATTTACTTGTGCCTTAGGGTTTTTCTCTGTGTCACTTGCCAATGTCCCTTGAGCATACCCTGAGACCATGCTTGCAATTTAGCCTGCTTGAGTTTCCAAAATTTGTAAGGTTGCCTCATTACTTTGGAATCTCACTTTTATATTAGCAATGAACTTGGCCATAAGGCCTTCCAAATTTGATTTCTTCTCTTGGGGTAGGTAATTGGGTGGTGGAGGTCTAGCCATGTTTTGATTACCTTGGCTACCTTGACCTTCCCATGTAAAATTTAGATGATTTTTCCATCTAGGATTATATGTTCAGGAATAAGGATTGCTTGCTTGCCTATTAAAATTCCCAACCTAATTGGCTTGCTTGGATGATGATGAAAATGGATTCCAAACTTGACACTCAGTGCTACAATTTCCACCTATACATAATTCGCATGCGAGGGTTTATACCATCATCACCGAAGTATTCATATTATCAATCTTCTTGTTCAATGCTTTAATTTGAGTCGAAAAGGATGGAGAATGTGCCGACGGTATGCAATCTTGCTACATTATTTCCCATACTTCTATCAGTTTGCCATTAGTAACTTATAGATGTTATTTCCACTAACAACTCGTATGCCTCCTCTGGATTTCTTCTTTATGATTGTGTCTCCCGCCGCTACATCTATCATAGCTTGATTAGCAGGTGACAAACTATTGTAGAATGTTTGCACTTGAAACCTATAGGCAAACCATGGTGTGGGCACCTCCTTAATAAATCCTTGAACCTCTCCCAACCTTCATACAATGACTCCAACTTAAATTGCACAAATGTAGTGATGTCGTTCCTTATTTTTGTTGTTTTTTAAGATGGGAAATATTTTGCAAGAAATGCTTGTGCCATGGCCTCCCATGTGTTGATTGATCCGACGAGCGATGAATTAATCCAACTCTTAGCTTTGTTCCTTAAGAAAAATGGAAACAATCTCAGCCTAGTAGCATCATCAGTCATGCTATTGTGCTTAAAAGTGTCACAAATTTCCAAGAAGTTTGCAATGTGGATATTAGGGTCATCATTAGGCAAACCACCATATTACACCAAGGTTTCTAGCATAATCCAACAATGATCTATTCTCCACGCCTCACTCATTGTTGGCCATTCTTTCCTCTTTTGATTCTTTTATCAATAAAAGAAGAGTTCTCTCTATTTTCAAGTCGTATGGTTTAAGATCCTGTGTAGATGACCCGCTCATGCATTAATAACACATACAATGATAACAAGAACTTTCAAAGTAGCTTGCACAAAAAGAAATAAACTAAGAAAGATAAAAACCAAAACAATGAAATAAAAATAAGCAAATAAAATTGTCAAACTATACCTAGATAAATCAACCTCAATATAACAAAAACATACTCCCTAGCAACAGCGCCAAAAACTTGGTGTGGCTTATAATTAAATTCAAACTAATTCCACAGGTGTATGGGCCAACAAGTAATAAAGTGTATGAGTATACAGATATCGTGCCTCTAGAAAGTATGTGAGCAACTACTTAAGTGTAGATAATACAATTATATTTAACCTATCGAAAGTTTGGTTGATTGATTTGAAAACTTAAACTAGAAATTAACAAGCAATAAAAATAATCAAGGAAAATAGGGGATTTAAACTTAGGTGGAGAAGTGCCAAAGCATTGGTTTGTCATTCTATTGCATTGTGAATTCTTACAAGTTAGTGAATAGTATTGACATTAAATTGTGTGACAGAGGGAACTCCAATTTTTTATGATACTATTTTCCAAGATGTACCGCACCTTTTACTAGAAAGCAACCAATATATTCCGATACAAGTTAAGCTATCTGATAATGCATTAGGCTTTGTGATTTCCTTTTGCTTTCGATGATCAAGTCTATAACTACTACATGTGCTAACTCCTATATTCCTATAGTGACCTAACCCATAGCACGAGCACTTGTAGTGACATTACCTCCCAGTCTCAATCACAACAATAAGGTTCTTCTCAAAACTAGCCAAATTTCAAGAAGCATTAAACACACAGTGCATGCTCATCACAAATCAATAATCATCCACATCACATACAAGTTAACAATTCACAATTTCATAGAAACAACTTTCCAAGCCTTGGCAAAGTTAAGTTTAGTTCATAATGAAACAGAGCAAATAACACTTGTTTCTCAACATCATGCCTTTACAATATTCTTAGACTAAACAAAATCAAAAGAAAACTAAAGTAAAGGTTACAACCCCTTTGGAGAGTCTTCACTTATAGCATTAGATTTTCCTTACCCAAAGCAGCTCATTCTTCTCTTTGTCTTAAAACCCCAATTCCTAGATGATAGTAGTGTGTGTTTTTTATGAAGGGTATGGAGAGAAAAAGTGTGAGAATTTTGGTGTAGAGTGTGTGGGTACTGAATTGTGTGTTGAACGATATATATCTAGTGTGTTGTTCAAGAAATTATATGTAAGCATGTGTGTATCTCCCATTTGTGTGTTGTAATTGTGTGTATATAGTGTATCTAATAGAGTCTTGCATGGTGTGTGAGGGTGTAATGGTGAATAACAAGAAAGATTCCATGCCATGGTTTACATTGCCACTTGTCCTTCAAAATCCACACAGATTTTTTTAGCATTGGACCACTCGCATCGTGGTGCCAAATGCCCTATTCATCAGGCGCCACGGTGCCAAATGAGGTGTGTCGCGGCACGAGGTCTCCTTCATTAAGAGTCGCGGCCCCAAAAGGGGGTGTCATGGCGCCTCCAAGTCAACTAACTATTACCGATTTTTAGCCTCTTCCGCCACGGTACGACCTATGGGGTATCGTGGCATTAGACTATTTTTCTCAAAGTTTTGCCATTTTTCACCATGTCTTCACTCCATTCTTTATTCTTAGTCCTACACACAATTATCACAAATTAAGGTATAATTATATCAATTATAAGGCAAAAAAATATGAAATGGTGCTCATAGAAGTGTTGGAAATGTCATAATTTATGAGTCTATTATTGATATACAGTATAAATTTGTAAAGTATAATATAATACACTCAAAAATCAAAATGACAACCTACAAAATATCCCACAGGTCATCCTTGTAGAATGATCTCTAGAAGCCTGCACAAGCAGCAGCCAGCCCAGTACGCTATGGATCTCAACAATCACCTTACTTACCTATAATGCATAAACTATGTGAGCAAACGTCCAATAAGTGAAAATCATGCATGCTAAAAGTATGATATGAATTTGAAACATCATAAAATTCATTTCCAAGATATCATGCTGGAAATGTGTTCTTATGTATCAAAATATTTCACTCAAAATCATTCTTTTTATAGGGTCCTTGGTCCACCTACTATGCACCAGAAACAGCTTTGCATAATACCAATAATCAAATGGACAATCTCAATTTGACACAGTCAAGTGGGCCATCCTATTGTGATCACCAAAGGTCCACCTCCTATCTTCTCTTGTAATCCTCCAAGAAGTAATCCCACCCGTGGGGTCAATAAGGGAGCAGTCAAGTGGACCATCCTCTCGTGACCACCAAAGATCCACCTCTTGTCTCCCTTGTGATTCTCTGAGAAGTATCCTACTTGCGGGGCCTAAGAATATCACATAAGCATGCCTTACATGCCTCGGTGCACTAATAGTGAACAAAAAAGCATTAATTTTTCTTTCTCAAATTATGTCGTGCATGCAAAACCTCAAGCAAGATCTCAATTGTGGCCATATATCATGCATGCACATGCAAATGCTCATAAATTGTATGTTCGATAAAATGTAAGTCATTTAGTATAAATACCTTTCAAGCATCATAAGCATCACAAGTTACATAACATACTTGTATTCCAATTCATGCAAATGTAATCAATACATTAGTTATAAGTATTTTATGGCATACTATGATCCATGTATTGTAGTTATAAATGATTTTTCACTTACCATTGATCTTGTTGTTTGCTTACTCTAAGTGTAATAAATCTTCCTTCCCAACCTTAGATGGATAATGACCTGTGATACCACCCAACATCATGCACCATTTCCTATTAATAATTTCCAAAACACATTGTCTCATACTAAGACCTTGAGCACCAAGGTTAACTAGATCAAAATGAAACTTTTCAAGTTACAACTATAACCTAAAATAGTCCCATAACTATATCTTGACAATTTTGACCTCAATAACATATAGAGGTTGAAAATTTATGGAATATTACAAGATGCAGATTTAGATTTTTCACTTTACCTTAATGTCCACTTGAGTTCCATGAAGCTTTTCACACCCTTAAACATATTCAATCACTTCTAAATTTTTACCAAACTTAGACAACACTAGGTAAAGGTAACCATGTCATAAAACTGTCAAAAATAATAGATATAGCTTAGCAAAATCAGCCCACTTCCCTACCTACTAAAACTGACTGCCATATCTTGACAGTGTTGAGCAAGTCTCAATTGTCATGCCATATTTCATCTTTTAGACTATTACAATTTACATTCACAACATAGACATATAAACACATTTATGGTGATGAATATAGATTTTAACCATGGTATCATGCATATTTGAAGTCTAAGAAATCAGAAATCAACATATACACATATTCCATCCTTAGTGGTTTCTACTAATGGCATGATTGGTATGTGGGAATAGAGTGGAAATGGAATGGTCATTCCCAAGTCTATTCCAAAACACATGATTGGTATGTTTTAGGGTTAGAAATCCCTATTTCCAAAACTATGGGGTTAGTTATTCCTTTACTTACCTATGGTTTTATGTGTTCCCAATCACCCAGTAATAAACTTATATTAAATTTTTATGAAACTATCCTCACATATATCTAATTTTAACAAAATTATCTCCTAGCTTAACAAAAGAGATTGATAAAATTAACCTTACACAAAAAATCTATCTTCTACTTCGTCTAGTTCTTTCTAGCCACCACCATTCTTCCCAGCCACCACCAGGTTTGAACATTGAACTTCTCTTCATCTCTCTTTATTCATTGGGTTTTTTTAATTAAGGTTGGTCTTTTTCCTTTGATTTCTAAATCCAAGTGCCTCTTCTCTTTAGCGCGTACTCAATATTCAATAAGTTTACATATTTAATAGGTTAACATACTTTTTATTTCTTGCCTCATCAGTTTCTATAACCTATTTCTCAATAAAAAGGATTTCAGAATCCTTCTACCATAATTGTTTTTATGTGAATTAGTAATATATTTCATCATTTTCTGTTAATTTACTAATAGAAGTAACCCATTGGAAAGCATATAATGTTCACACTGTTTGACCCCATCCTGTCACTTCTTTGGTTGTGTGTGCGTGTGTGCATGTGTGAGAGAGATCATCATGTTCGAATTGAGTTCTTTACATCATCACTATTACTATGATGTATGAAGCCAGAAGCCAAACGAACTTATGTTTTTATCTTTTGATTAGTATCTTTGATTTGTTTTACCGATGAGATTTTGTTTATATGGGTTTGGGTTAATCTCCTCATGCACTCATAATTATTACTAATTGGGCTTTGGGTTTTACTCCAGCACAAATGCTCTTGAGTCTTAGAGCAGAATACGCTATTTTTTATTTCTAAAACTGACTAGCTACAAGGTTTTAAAATTTAATGACTCTCAACCACACAAAAAAATAAAGAATATTAGTGAGAAGATACCTAAGAATATGTATCTAATGAATTTGTGTTTTTAACTATCTTGATGTACACTGGATTGCGCATGAATAATTTTTTTATGGAGTATTAATTGTAATTGATTATTGTGTTTTTGTCATTTTTGGATCTATTTTGTAATTCCTTTGATTTGATTTGCATGAATCCTGAATATGCTTTTCACTTCATTTTTCTCTTTTTTTTTTCTTTTGTGGTTTTTTCGGTATGGGCAAAAGATTAGGCCCTGATTAGAGTGAAAAATCTAGTTCTACCCAAGAATGGTAAACCTATATGATGGCAATAAAACTATTAAATGATGATTTGGTTTTATGTAATTGTGATCAATGTGAAATGTTATAGATTTAAGTTTGGGAGGCACGAATCAAGATTTGAACTATGCACTTCATAATAATATAAAGTTACATGTATACCATTATTCCATACTTTTCCATGTCCTTTATCATCTGAGGTACAATGAAAATTATGAAATTTTGTTAAACATTTTATTATTTACTTTTATTTGAATTATTTTTGGAAGAAATATTTTTATCTATTTGAATGCTTAAACATATTCTGTGTATTAAATTTGCAGCTATGGTAGCATTAAGTTTAGCAATAAGAAAAATGGGCAAGTAGAAAGAAATACTTGGTAGTGTTGACATTTGGCTGAATATAATGCATTTAGTAAACTGGTTTTAGCTCATTGTTCACAAATGTAGAGAAAATCATAATAAGTTTATTATTTTAAGACCAATGTATCAATATAATTTTTATGAGAGGAGAAAACATATCCAAAAAATTATTTATGCGAGTGATAGCGTATGCAAAAACATAATTAGGATGAATAAGCAAACTTTTGTCTATTTATTCTCCAGACTTGAAGTCACTGGTATAGTATCCTCAACTAAGAATATGCTAGTGGATAAACAAGTGGCTATGACAGTTCACATTTTGGCTCATCACCAAAAGCAGAGAATTGTAAATGTTAATTTTGAATGGTCTGAGGAAACAATTAATAGGCATTTCAAAGAAGTGTTAAATGTTATTATTACACTTCAAAGGGAATTACTTAAGACATCTGAGGCAGTACCTAATAACTCTACATATGAAAGATGGAAATGGTTTAAGGTATGCTAATTGATTTACATATAAATTAGTTTATACATAACATTGTACTTATTTAGTTTTATAATACTAGGGGTGTTTAATAGATTTAGATGGTACCCATATCAAGGTTCGTGTGTGCCAATAGAAGACAAACCTAGATATCAAACACTTAAAATGAAATTGGTATTATTGTATTAGGAGTGTGCTCGCATGATATGCAATGTTATCTATGTATTGCCAAGTTGGGAAGGACCAGTTGCTGACGGTAGAGTGTTAAGAGATGCAATAAGTAGGAGAAACGGTTTGGTGGTTCCTCATGGTAAGATTCATAAATCACACCTTATGAAAAATTAAAAAAAATAGTAGAATCATATATGATATAGTTAAAACTAACTCATGGTTGTTATATAATTTCTAAGGTTTGTATTATCTTGTGGATGTTGGATATACAAATGGTGATGGATTTCTTACATAATTTCAAGGTCAAAGATACCATCTGAATGATTGGAGTAAAAGACACCAACCTACCACTGCCGAAGAATTTTTAAATATGAAGTATTCTTCTACTAGAAACATAATAGAGAGGTTGTTTGACTTGTTAAAGAGTCATTGGAGAATACTTAGAATTTCATCATATTATCCAATAAAAATTCAAAATCGCATCACCATGACATGTTGCTTACTTTATAATTTTATAAGGCAAGAAATGGGTGGTTACCAAATAGATGATGAGGACAATAAACAAGATGAAGAAAAAGGAGGAGGGGAACACCTAAACATTAATGAAGTTGATGAAGATGATGAAACCATTACTATAGTTGAGCCTTCTAATGAATGGACTACTTTTCGAAAAAATCTTGCAATTAACATATTCAATACTTGGAGAGCACAAAGGAATCCCAGATAACTTGTTGTGGCTTTCTATTAGAAGTTCTTTTAAATTTAATAATTTATTTTCAATGGTTATATTAATCTTTAAAACATTAGATTGGTGTTCTTAAATATTACAGGTGGATTGCATTTAGTGAGATGGAATATTTATTTATTATTATTTTTTATAATTGGTATTGCTATAGCTATTCTTTTCGTCATTATTTGTGTTCTATTAATAATGTCATAATAATATATTTTAAGTTTTGTAAAATATATTTGGTTACCATTTGTTTTTATTTTGTATAATTATCTTCTAAAGAATGGACACTCTAACTCAAGATACGTGAGCTCATGGTAAGAACAAAAGAAAATAGAAGTATGAGGAAGATGCCAAGCTTGTTGAGGCACTTCTTGATATGGTGAATCTTGGAACATATAAAGCTGAAAATAGGTTCAAACCTAGCTATCTGAATTAGGTTGAGGAAAAGATGTAAATTTCTTTGCCTAGCTCAGGTTTGAAGGCTAAACCACCCATTGAGTCAAGAATTAAGACCTTAAAGAGGGATTTTCACATTGTGTATGACATGCTAAATGGCTCAATACAAGTGGTTTTGTTATGGATTCAATAAAAAAATGTATTGCAGCAGAAAAAGTTGTATGGGATTCATATCTTCAGGTTTTCATATTTAACTTATTATGTCTGCTCATATTGTTGATTGTTATTTTATATCAAATATTTTTGAGATTGTATTTTTTTTCTTTTGCAGAGTCATCCTACACATTCAAGTTTTCAAAACAAGTCATTCCTTTTTTATGATGACTTGATTATTATTTTTGGAAAAGATCGAGCAACAGGAATGAATGTTAAAGGTTGTGGTGATATGATGGAAGAAATCCAAAGAGAATAGACTAATAATGCTACTAATGTTGTTGAAGCCACTATGGAAAATTGTCTTGAGGATTTTGATACTTCTATTGCATTCACTCATATGCAATCTTAAAGAAGTGAAGTTCACAATCAAAAGAAGATAAAAAGAAGTAGAAGCAAGCATAGGAAATGGTATGCTCATATCTTTTCTTTCCCATAATCATTCCATTCCTAAATTCATTCCATTTGTGCCTTATTCCATTCCTTCATGCCAATCGCCCCCTAAGTGTTTGCAATCAAAAATCCTTCTTTTGTGCATAATAACACAACTAATAGCACTCTAACATAATTATAAACAAGAATAGAGGCTTTAGAAATCATAAAACCCTCAAAATTATTTAAATTAATGCCAAAACTGTGAGTGAACCTCACCTGTGCACAAATTCAGCTTTAACTTGTCGGCTACTACTTCACTTTGCCTCCATTGCCTTCTCTTTCTATTTAGATCACCTAGGAACAAATTCAAGAGATTAAGGTAGGCGTTTGGAAGGTAAAATGAGAAAGAAATGGTTATGAGTCATGGGTTAGTGCTTAAGAGTGAAGAAAGATTTGAGGTGCTTAAGCTTAGGTAGCAAGAGCTTGAGGTGGCTACTTATGGTAAAATCAGATTTTTCACCCACTTGCAAGCCTAACTCACATGTTTTAAGAAGTACATTTTTGTACTTACAAACTATTTTAATCACCACATGATTCTAGAAATACTTCCAAACCTAATTCCTAATTGTTCATTTAATTTTTAGCCTAATTCACCCCCGATTCTTGCACGATTGATAAGATTGTCCTTTGATAGTATTAGACACTTATGAACCTTGTAATATTACATTGCAATCATAGTATATCATATCTAGTGTCCCAAGTATGTAATTTACCAATATATATACACTTTAAAAATGCTTGATCGAAGCGAGTTACTCACTAAGCTTACTAGTAGCTCCTTTAATACCTCCAAAACTATAGTATATAACCTATGGATATCCAACAAGTGATCCACCTAATTTTTTTTGTTATCACTTTGTAAAATTAGTTACTTAAGTTACAAGATATTGAAACTTTACACTACACGGAAGCTTTAGAATTTTAACAATCAAGAGTGCCACTATAAGATGAAATGGATCATATTATGTTAATATCAATGCAATAAGCATATAAATTACATATAATGTATGAATCATATTGGCCAAGTGAGTAGTGTGAGGCTTGAGTATTATATCCTCCCCTCCTCATAAAAATTTTGTCCAAAATTTTATTTACCCAAATAGTAGCTTCTTTAGTTGATTGATTTTTCCATGGTACTTTAACCAATGGGATTTTCTTATTCCTGAGTTATTTTACCTCTCGTAGTAGAATCCCTACAGGTCTTTCTTCATAGCTCAAATTTGTTTTTAACTCTATTGGTTCACTCTTCAAAATATGAGATAGATTTGCAATGTACTTTCTCAGCATGGACACATGAATTACATTGTGCACTTGGGACATTGATACGGACAACTCGAGTCTGTAGGAAACATCCCCAATTCTTACAATAACATGGAATGGACCAATGTATCTAGGATTGAGCTTTCCTTTCTTCCCAAAATTCATAATCCCTTTCATTGGAGCTACCTTTAAAACACTTGATCTCCCACTGTAAATTCCAACCTTTTTTTTCTTTGATATGCATAACTTTTTTGTCAGCTTTGGTAGTTTGCATGCATTAGCGAATTTGTGCCACAATTTTTGTCATTTCTCAAACCATATCTAGGCCTAAAAGTTTCTTTTCACCAACTGTATCCCAATGAATTAGAGACCTACATTTTCTATCATATAATGCCTCATAAGGAGCTATTCTAGTAGTAGTTTGATAGCTATTATTATAAGAAAATTCCACCAAAGGCAAAAATTTGCTACATTAACCTTGAAAGTCTATTACACAAGCTCTAACCATATCTTCTAAAGTTTGTATTGTTCATTCTGATTGTCCATCGATCTATGGGGTGGTATGCAGTACTAAAAGATAGTTACATTCCCAATGTAAACTCTTCCAAAAGGTAGATAAAGACCTTAAATCTCTATCAGAAATAATAGATAATAGTACACTATGAAGTCTAACCACCTTCTGTACCTATATTTGCGCATAACGATCCATAGTATATGTTAAAACAAATGAGAAGAAAATGAGTGGATTTGGCTAATTTATCAACAATAACCCAAATATCACCATGACCTTTAACTATTTTTGGTAACCCTTTCACAAAATCCATTGTGATTCTTTCATATTTCCATTCTAAAATAAGCAAAGGTTGAAAAGTTCTTGTTGGTCTTTAATGTTCTACCTTTATCTATTGATATGTTAAACATTGTTCTACAAATTTAGCAACATCTCTTTTCATACCTAGCCACCAATAATGCATTTTCAAATTTTTATACATTTTAGTAGCTCATGGATGTACTGAATATGGCATTGAATGTGCCTATGCCAAAATATCCTCCTGAACGCTTTCCGCATTTGGTACATATAGTTATCCCCTAAATTGTAAACCATTATTATTTTATATCTGAAAATTAAAAGACAAACTCTACACTATTATCTTTCTTTACTTTTGCAAGATACTCATCCAATTGTCAGCCCTATTGAATTGAATTAATCAAAGTTGGTTGAAGTGTCAGAGCTACAAATTTGGCCTCTATAAGACCTTGTGGTACATTCGCTATATTCATTTTCTATAAATCCATTAATTCTGGTCTTTGACTCACAATCGTAGTTGTTATATTTTGTGTCGATTTCCTACTCAATGCATTAGCTACAACATTAGCCTTGTCAGGATGATAGTTGATATTACAGTCGTAATCCTTTACCAAGTCTAACCACCTTCGTTTCCTCATATTTAACTCTTTTTTGTAAAAAAATATTTTAACCTTTTGTGATTAGAATAAATCTCACACTGTTCGCCACACAGATAAGGACTTTATATTTTAAGTGCAAACACCACTACAGTAAGCTCCAATCATGAGTATGATAATTTTTTTCATACTCTTTCAACTGTCTTAATGCATATGCAATTACTTTACCATATTGCATCAATACGTATCCCAACCTATTTTTTGAAGTATCATTGTAAACCATAAAACCTCCATGACCTTATGGAATTGAAAGGATAGAGATCGAAGTTAACCTTTTATTCAGTTCTTGAAAGCTTTTCTCACAAACATCTATCTATTTAAATGTTACACCTTTTCTGGTCAACTATATCAACGAAGAAGCTATCTTGGAGAACCCTACAAATCTATGATAATATCCTACCAAGCCTAGAAAACTTCATACTTTTGAAAGATTTGTCAGTTGGGCCAACTATTAATAGCTTCTACTTTACTTGGTCCTACAAGCCCCAGAAAAACAACTCGGTCCAACCAAAATTCGCATTTCTTAAATTTAAAATACAAATATTGCTACAGCATATTATTTTTTAGTGTTAGAATAAATTAGGATATCATCAACAAACACAATAACAAATCTATCCAGAAAATCTTTAAAGATCCAATTCATCAAATCCATAAAAGTTGTTAGGGCATTTGTCAAACCAAATAGCATCACTAGAAATTCATAATGTCCATATCTCATGCTAAATGTTGTCTTAGGAATGTTATCCTCTTTTATCTTTAGTTGATGGTACCCAGATTGCAAATCAATTTTTAAAAATATAGTTACACATTGGAGCTGATCAAATAAATCATTGATTCTAGAAAATGGATACTTTTTTTTATTATAACTTTGTTTGGTTCTTTATAATCTATACACAATCTCATTGTTCCATCCTTCTTACATACAAACAATACTAGTGCACCCCACGGTGAAAAGCTTGGTCTAATGAAACTTTTATCCAGCAACTTTTGCAATTGTGTCTTTAATTCTTTCAATTCAGTTAGTGCCATTCTATATGGAGCTTTAGATATTAGAGATGTTCTTGGATTTAGGTTAATCACAATTCTCATGGTCTGGTGGTAACCCAGTGAGATCATTAGGAAATACGTCAAGATATTCTTGAACCATTGGCATCTCACTAAGAGTCAGACAATGTTGTTCTTCAATGCTCATAACACTTACTAGGCACCCCTCATATCCACTAGCTAATAATCATTATGCCTTCAATGCTGATATAACTAGGAATTTAAAGCTTTTCACAATCCCAACAAAGGTAAATAATTCATCTCTAGAAGGTTGAAAAGTCATTATCTTTTCTGACAATCTATAATAGCATGATATTTTAACAACTAATCCATACCCAAGATAATATCATAGTCATTCATAGCCAATACAATCAAATCATCATAGATTTCTCTATTTTCAGTGGAAATAGCACAAGCTCTTAGAATCTGATTAATTTGTTTTAGATCTCCACAAGGGGTTATCACATTTTAACTAATGTCAGTCATACCAGGCACTCTACCCAACCTCTTTACATACTTAATGGATATAAATGAATGTGTGAGTCAAATAATATAAATGTTGCAATGCCAAAGATAGGGAATTTACCTCTTACTATTAATGGATTTATGTTTGCATGTGTTCTAGTAATGGTGAAGACCCTAGCACTTTCTTCTATCCTATAGGATTCAGATTATTTGCACAGACCTTGGCAATATGTCCACTCTTTCCACACACATATCAAGCCTTGGTGTCTGTAGGGTAGGCTTCACTATGTTGACCACCACATCTAGGGCAAGACGAGGCTAATCTTGGTGCTTTATGTTGATCAACTTTCATATGTTTACTCTAATCCCATTTTTGTTGTCCTTGTCTTAGCTGGAATTTTGGTTTTTGATTCTAAGCTTGAAATGGTCTCTTCTCTTTATTTTTGACCCAATGTTGCCCTTGTCCTTGCTTAACTAACGGCAAGCCTCCTGAGCACGAATAATTCTAAGTTTAGCTTGTTCTGCCACCTATATTCTCTTAGTAATTTATGAATATGTTATTTCTTAACTTTCTGCCATGTTCACATCTCGGTATAGTACTAACCTTAAACCCTCCAAAAACCTTTCAACCTTTAGAGCATCAATATTGACCATATATACGGCAAATCTAGACAACTATTCAGATTTGTGAATATACTCCCCAACTATTATATTTTCTTATCGTACTAAATAAATTCATTCATCTTCATTATATGAACTGAGGCTATGAAATATTTATTATGAAACAACTCTTTAAATTTATCCCAAGTCATAGCATTGGTGTCTTCTATGCTCTTCATTATATCCCACCAATGTCTAGCACTGCCTCAAAGCATAAACGATGCACATATCACTTTCTCTTTCTCTAAAACCCTACTATGCTGAAACATATTATCCAGTGTCCTCAACCAATCCTCAGTACCTGTAGGATCTAATGCATCCTCAAATATAGGTGGGTTTAGTTTCCAGAATCTTTCTCCAGCTATCTCTAATTGTTTTGGTCAGGTTTGTGGTTGATTCTTTTCAATCCTTGGTTGTCCACACATATCCCTCTTCTGGATAAGTTGGTGAATTTGTTGTGATTGGTGTCCAACAAGTTCTGTAAGCTGATTAACATCACGATCGTTATTTGGGATAAATGTCTCATCTCTTGAGGTTTTGGCTCTACTACTACTTTCACCTGATGTTCTCACCATGATTACAATACCTATTTACACCAAATCTTATAACATATGACCAATATAATTCATGGAACATATAATGCATTATACAATGAAATAAAACTTACTAGCATGGTTATGCTTCACAAGTTTCCAAGCTCATATACATGGATAGTCTATAAAATCATTAAAAGTCTAGGCTCTAATACCAATTTATAATGCCCCCTAGTATAATTCATAAATATTCAAAAATAATGGAAAATACAATTCTATGTGTTGTGTAAATATTTTTTTTCAATTGTCGCACCAAAGAAGGGATAAAGTATTTCCATACCCCTAACCTTATGAATGAGTACATAGGCAATATCCATATATAATGACCATCAAGGTCACACCACACTCAGACTTATTTATAATAAGGTTTCAATTATGATATACAGTAAAAACTCGTATAGTATAATACAACAGGCTCAAAAACCAGAATAACAACCCACAAAATATCCCACAGGTTGTCATCCATATACAATAATCTATGAAAGCTTGCACAAGCTTCATCAACAGCCAGTATGCTATGGATCTCAACAATCACCACACTTACCTACAATGCATGAACTATGTGAGCATATGCTGAGTAAGTAAAAATCTTGCATTCTAAAAGCATAATATGAATTTGAAACATCGTACTGTTCATTTTCAAGATATCATGCTAAAGATATGTACTCATGAATTAAAATATTTCACTCAAAATCATTCTTTTCATATGGTCTTTGGTCTACCTACTATGCACCAGAAAGAGCAATACACAATATCAATAATAAAATGGCTAATCTCAAATGTACGTAGTTGAGTGGGCCATCCTCTCATAACTACTAGAGGTCCACCTCCTGTTTTTTCCTATCCTCCAAGAAGTCATCCCACCCACAGGGTCAATAAGCTTGCAGTCAAGTGGACCATCCTCTCGTGACCACCAGAGGTCCACCACCTGTCTCTCCCTATGATCCTCCGAAACGTATTCCACTTGCGGGTCCAAGAATATCACTTAAGCTTGCTCACATGCCTCGATGCACTGGTAGTGGATAATTAAATATTAATTGTTGTTCCTCAAATTATGTTGTGCATGCAAAACCTCAAGTAAAATCACAATTATGATCATATGTCATGCATCCACATAAAAATGCTCATGAATGGTATGTTCGATGAAATGAAAAACATTTTTAGTATAAATACCTTTTAAGCATCATAAGCATCATAAGCATCACAGTTCACAAGTTACATAACATACTTGTATTCCAATCCATTCAAATATAATCAATACAATAGATATAAGTACTTTACGACATACTATGTGCATACATTATAGATGCAAATGGTTTCACTTACCCTTGATCTTGTTTTTTGCTTACTCTTAGTATATTAAATCTTTCTTCCCAACCTTACATAGAAAATCACCTGTGATACCACCCAACATCATGCACCATTTTCTATTAATAATTCATAGTCTCAAACTAAGACCTTGAGCACCAAGATTAACTAGATCAAAATGAAACTTTTCAAGTTACAAACTAGAACCTAAGATAGTCCCATAGCTACTTTAATTTATCATCTTGAATGAAACTCAACATCATATAATTGAAGTATTATAACTCTAATAAAATGACCATAATTATTTAACCTCAACAACAACATGTAGAGGTTGAAATATTATGAAATATTACAAGATGTAGATTCAGATTTTCACTTTACCCTACTGTCCACTTGAGCTCCATGAAGCTTTTCATACCCTTAAACATATTTAATCACTCCCAAATTTTTAACACACTTAGAAAACATGTAGATAAAGGTAACCATGTCATAAAAATGTCAAAAATAATAGATAAAACTTAGTCAAATCAGCCCCTTTCCAGCCTACTAAAAATGACTTATATATCTTGACAGTTTTAAGCAATTCTCAATTGTCATGCCATATTTCATCTTTTAGCCTACTACAATTTACATTCACAACTTAGACTCATATATAGTCACATTCATGGTGATGAATATAGATTTTAACCAAGGTATCATGCATATTTGATGTCTAAGGATTCAAAAATTAACATATGCATATATTCCACCCTTAGTGGTTTCTACTAAGTGTTTGAAACAAAAAGTCCCCTTTACGCATAATAACATAACTAATTACACCCTAACATAATTATAAAAAATAACAGAGTCTTTAAAAATCATACCCTCAAATAATATTTAAATTATTGCCAAAACTGCGAGTGAATCTTACAATAGAAAATAATGGTCTTTTCTGTATACTTTCCCCCAGTTCCATTGCTATCGCGGGCTTTACACAATAGGTCGAATTAGATAGATATCCCTTCAACACAACATAGTTCATTAAAAAGATCTCGGATATCCACCAAAGTACGAAAGCCAGGATCTTTCAAAAAATAGATTCCTATTCGAAGAGTGCATAACTGCATGGATAAACGCACACTAAGCCATCAATTTGGGATCCAATTTGATATTTTCCTTGGGAGGTATCAGTAAGGAATTGGAATGGAATAAAATTGATTCATACAGAAGAAAAAGTTCTCTATTGATTCTGTACCTATGGGATAAGGATAGAGGAAGAGGAAAAAACTAAAGATTTCACATAGTACTTTTGATCAAAAAATCAATCAAATTAATTTCGTACCCTTCGTTTAATGGTCAAATTCTACAAGATCAAACCTATGGGACTTAAGGAATGATATAAAAAGAAATAAGGGAAAAATAAATTAATATTAAATAAAAATAAAGTAGAAGAACCCAGATTCCAAATGAACAAATTCAAACTTGAAAAGGATCTTTCTGTTTCTTGAAGATTGAGGGGCAAGGGGATTGATTGAGAAAGATCTCTTGTTCTTATTATAGAATTATGATTAGATCCATATATGTTTGGTAAAGAGAATAATCTTCTCCTCTGAGAATAATCAAAAATGAAAAGTGTTCAATTGGAACATGAAAATATGACTAAATTGGTCCTAGTTACTCTTCAGGACAGAGTGGAAGAGGGGAGGGGATTTTCGAGCGTGGAAAGGGATCCAATGAATTTGAAAGAGTTGAATGAAGAGCCTACGAGGTGAAAATATCATGTATGGTTTAGTAGAGTAGCAATAAGGGTGACTTATCTGTCAACTTTTCCACTATCACCCCCAAAAAACCAAATTCTGTCTTATGTAAAGTTGCCAGAGTACGATTAATCTCTGGATTTGAAATCATTGCTTATATACTCGATATTGGCCATAATTCACAAGAACATTCTCCAGTCTTAGTAAGAGGGGGAAGGGCTAAAGATTTACCCAATGTAAGATATCATATTGTTCGAGGAACCCTAAATGTTGTCGGAGTAGAGAATCATGAATAAGGGCATTTTAGTACGTTGTAGATTCTTATCTAAGACTTGTATCATTCGATGATGCCATGTGAATCACTAGTAACATGTGAAGTGTATGGCTAACCTAAAAATGAAAGTTTCATAAGGGGACTGGAGCAGGCTACCATGAGATAAAATATATTCTTTCTAAAGAGATTTGATTCAGAACTCTTATATGTCCAAGGTTCACTATTGAAATAATTTCAGAGGTTTTCCCTAATTTTATCCGTGTCAACAAATAATTTGAAATACCTCGACTTTTTTAGAACAGGTTCGAGTCAAATAACAATGATTCAAAGCACTTCTTTTCACACTATTTCAGAAACCTAAGGACTCAATCATATGGATATGTAAAATACAAGATTTCTAATCCTAGCAGGAGAGGGCGGGAAATAAATACTCAATTTAAAGTGAGTAAACAGAATTCCATACTCGATCTCATAGATACATATAGAATTCTGCAAAAGTCGTATTCGATGATGTACGGCTTGGAGGGAGATCTTTCATATCTTTTGAGATCCACCCTACAATATGGGGTAAAAAGACAAAATAAGTAATTTTAGCCCTTATAAAAAGAAAATTGATTCTTAAACCCCATTCACGCTCATGTCATGTCAAGGTAATGCAGAAAAAAAAATAGCAAAATCCAATCCAATTTATCGTAATCGATTAGTTAACATGTTGGTTAACCGTATTCTGAAATACGAAAAAAAATCATTGGCTTATCAAATTATCTATCAAGCTATGAAAAAAATTCAACAAAAAGACATAAACAAATCCGCTATCTATTTTACATCAAGCAATACGTGGAGTAACTCCCGATATAGCAGTAAAAGCAAAACGTGTAGGTGGATTGACTCATCAAGTTCCCATTGAAATAGGATCCACATAAGGAAAAGCACTTGTCATTCGTTGGTTATTAGTGGCAACCCAAAAATGTTCGGGTTAAAATATGGTTTACAAATTAAGTTCTAAATTAGTGGATGTTGCCAAAGGGAGTGCGATGCCATACGCAAAAAGAAAGAGACTAATAAAATGGCAAAGGCAAATAGAGCTTTTGCACATTCTCATTAATCCATGAACAGGATCTATACATCTCGATCAGAAAAGAATCAAGAGAAAAAAAAGAATCGGAATTGTTCAATAGATTTCTCAAAATAAAACAAAAAATGAAACATAAATCATAGATCAACTAAACCCCTCGGGGACATGGAAGGGATTTTTCTATACATCCAAATAAAATATAGCACCAATCTTTGAAAATTGAAAGGAGAATGGATCTTTGGAGATATTTATCACTAATTTGTGCGGGATTTAGTATTAGTCATTTATGAGGATTTATATCCAAAGTGTCACAACACTTCTTCAATAAACTATAGTCCTGTTTATGTTGTTTTATGCACTCTCTCTCTCTAAATTCTCGTGCTTCTAACACTGTCTTGCAGAGAGAAACTTTTGTGTCCACTATGGTGAATTCAGATGAAGAAACACTTGCTTCCATTTTGAGAAAAAATAAAGGGACTTGAAGAAAATTTCTAATACTGCAAGTAAAAAAAAAAAGAATGTTGGGACATTTAGTGCCAACACTGAGTAGAAAGAAAAGGAAGAAGAAGACTAATTGTTACTCTGACTATGAGCCTTGGGGAAAATTTGGTTTAGTTCTAATCTGGTTCAAAGATAAATATGGAGACGAGGTGCCTGTACGTTCTGCCCCCCGAGGTGTGGCTGAATCTATAGATTCCTCATCATCTGAAGAATCCTCTAAATCCAATGAGGATTCCCTTGAAGCCCAGACATAATCCGATTCTGACGTTGCACCGCAAGGCCAGTCTGAACCAAGTGGAAGTGGTACTGACCAAGTGGTGTTGCAGGAGATGTCGCAACACCCACTTAGGCGGAGCAGGTTGATAAAATTGAAGATGATAGTGAGGCGGAACCAGAAGACATGGAGGATGAGGAGCCATCAGCTCTGAAACTGAGATAGGTAAATCTTATATTGTCATATCTTTTATACTTTTGATAATAAGACTCGCAAGGGTGTGATAATCAAGAGAAACATTCATACCGAAAGGAGAATACAAATGGCTGACTATAATAAGGTTGGAATTAGGAACTATCACCAAAGCTACACCTTTTGTGAATAAATGCTATGATTAATGCATTTTTGTGGGTCACTTAGTCTTTAGGATGACTATGTCCCAGATAATATGGATCTAATTGCTGCAACACTGAGTGGCAACACTGTGAAAGCTTGGCCTAAATTGGCTATCAGTAATTCAACTCCATCAACTAATACCACTGTCGTGGTACGAGGTCAGGCCATTTTGGTATATTGCATTAGCACAACGAGACCTTATGATATTGGCAAGCTGATCTTTAATATTGTGATCAAACAGGTTGGGGTAAAAAGCTCTATGATATTCTTCCATTCCCCTCACTCATTTATAGCATATTAACTTCTCAAGGCCTTGTGAAGAAACAGGATGAAGATCAGACTGAACTGAAAGGGCATCTGCAGATTTCACAGTTTAGGATAATGCTGTCAATTCACCCAGTGTTACAACATCCCCTGCCTTTATGGTAAATTTGGAATCTGAACTAGCTGAGGCTCGAGACAAAGGAAATACTGGGCTGACAAAGAAAATGAAGTTCTCCAGCTAATTTGTTAACATAAACAATTTGAATCTGTTGATCCATCTTTGGTCACTTTTGGTCAAAAGGTGGGGAAACCAAGCGCTAGTGTGCTGGTGTAGCACATGTTCAAGGGGAGCAGGATGCAGATACTTATGATAGTGGTGAAGAGGAAAATGCAGGGATAACTAGTGATGATGAAGATGATGTTGAGGTTGAAACTGAGGAAAAAAAGTCTATGGAGGATGAAGAAAGTGATGATGAGGGCATTGATGAGAAGGACGGAGCTAATGAAAATGATACTGATCATCATTATTTTCTAATTTGATTCTACAAAAAAATTATTTTTTATTTGATCTGTTAATAAGTTTCATGGTATAATTGGTTTGCTGCTTTTTGATTTATTGGATATTAATAGCTTTTGGTATTTGATTCATCTAGGTAGGGGGAATAGTACCAATTTAAATTTGTTCTTGACGTGATTAGTAAAAAATACATGTATTGTACGTAAAGACTATAATCGTAATAAAAAATTTAATATTAACTTAATTTTTATTATTATTATTATATTTTAATTTTAATCCTAAATATGTTTTTAACAAAGTTCTAGTCATATATTAAATTATACCATTAATGATTTACTCGCAAGAATAGGAGTAATAAACGATACTATCTAATTGTAACTATTACACGATATATAAATTTAGTTAAGTAATATTTAAAACAATCGAAGGCAACAATGATGAGAAAACAAATCAATCAAAAAAAGTAGACTGAATAAAGTATTTAAAGATATAGAATTATTGAATATTTAAGATGTAAGTAATAATTTTACTCTTTAAACTATAACTATTTAAATTTTTGGTTGGATTGATTCTTCTTTTTGTTTGACTTTGACAATTCGAGTTATTCTCTTTTTATTTGGTTTCATAGAATTTTTTGCAATTTTTTTGTTTTTTGAATTTCTCTCATCTCTCTCATTTAAAATTTATTTGTTGATCTAACATTTTTTCTTCTTTTTCATTGATAAAATAATAACAACAAAATAAAATCATGAATAAAATAGGATCAGTTAATTCTATAAATATATTATAAATCAATATCAATTAAAAAATTTGACAAAATGAAGGTAAAGTTGAAACACTAAATGAAGCGCTTGCTGATTGAATTTCATATACTTTTAAATATCTTGAACAATTGTAAGCCACGAGGAACAAATTATTGTAAAAAAATTTGGTTGACTTTCATAACTCAAAAAGATTTCATACATATTGTTGAATTTGATACTATTATATGAATATAAAGGCGAAAATGTATTTAAATCCTATAACTTTTGGCATGTTTTTATTTTGATCATTTGAAATGAGGGTTAACAATTTACATATATCATCTTTCAAAATTTGGCACATTAAGTCCAAATTTCATCACATGCTCGGTATATGACATATGAATTTGGGGTTTTTTTAGAAATAAATGAACAATTATTAATGTGGATATCTCTACTGGTTGTTTTTTATAAAAACAAATGCTAAAATTTCTATCCAAATCAACTTTCACGTATTTTTTCTTCAAAACATTGAAAATAAACACGAAAAAGGAAGTGAAAAAATACCATTCATTGAAGTGTGTAATTAATGCAAAAAATCTCCTAGTTGAGATCTAAATTTGATCGAGTCGTTTCAATGAAGTATTTTTATCTATTTTTTTAATACAAGCAATATAAAAACAAAAAAAAATCTTATATTCTTTAATAAATTAAATATATTTTAATATGAATCATTTTACATGTCATTTAAGTATTCCTTGTAGATACGCAGTAATACTAGACTTTGATAAAAGAAATTAATTTGTTTAATTTATGGTAAATAAATCTAATAGTAAAATAATTTTAAATCCTTATTGAGAATTAAATAATTAGAAATTTAATGCATATATATATACATATATATCTCATAATACTTTAAAATATTATTGGTCGATGTTCAATAATTAACTTGATCATTGAATTGTATAACAAAATATTTTAAAGAATTTTAATATAATCTAATAAAGATAAAAATGTTATGCATAAGTTTATATATGTATATATACATGATATTTTTAGCTAAATTTCTTATTTGTTTTCATTTCTTGAGGAAAAATAAGTGAAAACTCATTTGGATGTTAGCATTTTACCATCATAAATAATCAATAGATAATATCACATAAGTAATTTTTTCTCATTTTCTGAAAAAATATCCAATTTTAGTTGTCATACTGGGCTTGCTATATTTTCATGCCAAATTTAATTTTTTTTGTTTTGGTGAAATTTGAACTAAATTTGTCAATATTTAAAAATACTATATGTAAGTTAACAGACCACCTGGCTAAGTTATAAGACTAAAAATATTTTTGGTGTAAACATAATTATAAAATTCTGGAAATTGATATTATGATATCCCATATCGGTTGTGGGAGAAAAATTAAAATGGTTTATAAGTCGGTACAATAAACTCTTCTAACAACTTGAATTAACTATTTTCACAGAGCGAGAATGAATATGAAGTAGTTTCTAACGGAGCCTGTTGTACCGGATCTCGCTTCGAAGCCTCCACCCCATGGGTCCGGGGCATGACATATATATTTGGATTGACAAGATTTAATTTTTAAATATTTATTTAGGTATTGTTCATCATTTTGGAAGAATAGAGGATCTCTTATATATATTTACCTTTAAAAAATTAATAATATGTATGTTTAAAACAAGTTGTTTTGAAACTCAAAAGGAAATAAAACTATTATAAAAAGAGTCCATTGTAAACTAAGTAAATCTATTAAACTTTTGCTTGCATATGATTACTACTCGTATATCATCTTAAATAAAATGATTGTGGTTGTAACTTTAAAAATCTATGGTATAGTTTAAAATTATTAAAAATTTAGTTGACGGCCTAATTAATTTGGATTATTTTATTTTGAAAAGATTGTTTAAAAAATAAATTGTATTGCAACCAGTTCAGATTGATCAGTGTTTATGAAAAATATTTCATAATTAGTTTAACATTAATTTTATCATATATGATCAATTTGTAAATAATAAATAAATCAGAAAGCATAAAAATCCACTCTATTTTTCACTTATTCAATTGTACTTTAGTAAAAATTTGAATTTGTATTTTATATTTTCGTAGTCTATAACTTTTAGATAATAAAGTGTCAAAATTAATTTTTCTTAGTGACTTTTCTCAACTTAACTAAATATTCATTAATTAAAAGAGATAAATAAACTAGCATATTAAATTAATTAGAATAATCTAAACTAAATATAAATTTATTTTCTAAAATACTCACTATTGAAGTAAATTACTCGTATTATATATAATTGTAAATGAAATCAATAAGTCAATAATTTATATATTGTTATTATATACCGAAAAGATTTCTAATAATGGATAGAATACAATTTTATAAGTTCAAAATTTTGACCAATCCATATAATAAAAGGATATAATCTAATATCTATTCATATACACGATTCAAATAAATGCAAAATTAATTTTATTTTATTTTTAAAAAAAGAATTAGCAGATGGAATTAATATTAAGTATGAAGATCAAGGTAACTACTAACAAAATAATAATTAATAGATCATATAAAATCAAAGTAAGAACTATCAAAAGTCTAAAAAAAGTTTTTAAAATATATTATTTCATACATAGTTCTTGCAATGCATCAAATCGATTAATTTCACATACTAAGTATTGACAAATATATTTTTTCAATTATTTATACTTATATTTAATTTGCTCAACCAATGTATCTTCTTAGTTAATCAAGAAAAAAATTAAATATTTTGCACACAATTAATTTTAAATAGTATTTCACATATTTAATTCAAATTCAAATTTGCCCAAAATATTAAATTGATAGAATGATGTCCATTTAATTTTTCTTTTAAATATCTTACAATGACACGTTTTAATAATCTATTCACTTTGATTTCTTGTTTAAAAATTGCATATTATATTTTAGTTGGTAAGTTAAATATTTTGGAATTTTCTATAGATATACCTCCGTATAAATAAAATATAAAAATATTATGTTGAAACAAAAGAGATTGAAATTACAATACAATTGAATGAAGAGCAATAATTCTAAAACTAAAATGTATGCTATAATATTTAAACTTTAGTTTTTGAAAGTTATATTAAAATTTACTCAATGGTTAAGTATGATATTTTTTATGCAAGAATTTTTTTAGTCCTTCTGTCATCTTAATTTTTTTTTTAAGATTCCTCATCTGTTTGGTTAAGCCTAATTTAAAAAATCCTAGAAAGAAAATCCAGTAAAGTAAAAAAAATATTTCTTTATTTTTCTACTCTCTTTTTTAATTTCATCTTTCAAAAATTGAATCTCAAATCATAAATTTTAATTCAAAAGTTACTGCTTCTTTCTAAGTGTATTTTGACTTTTTTAATTAACTTTGAATATTTATATATTTTATTAATATGATTATTTATTGATACTAAAAAATTTATTTATATTGTCACAATGATAGGATTTATTTCAATCAGTTGAATGTAACTGAAAAGTTAAATAGATAATTGAAATCAAATTAGGGTTTGAAAATATATATCCATCATTATAAAAGTTTTAGATGAAGAATTTGATTGAACCTATCCATTATATATTGATCTTATATTTATGGCAAAATTCTTAGATACCAATTAGAGCCTCATAAAATTTATGTATCATATTGACATAAATGGCAAAACTTGAGTAGTAAATAATTTTATTCTAACTTTTTAATAAAATCTTAACTCTTTTGGGATTAAAAAAATACAACCATTAAAATATACTATATATAACTTTTCAATTAACTTTAATATGTATAATATTTTTATTTCTATTAGATTATGTAAAGTTTTTTTAAAAATACTCTACTAGATAATTTATAGATTGAGTTAATTATTGAATATAATCAACATTACCTAAAATAATGTGATATGTAATTATCTTTTTTAATTATTTAGGGCAAAAGAAGAACTTCAAATTAATTTACTATTCAAACTTATTATTTGTTATTTTTCATGCTTTTGAAATTCCATACAATTACTCAAAATTCGATTAATATCATCAATACATATTACTTTTCATGCTTTTGAAATTCCAACAAATCAATTTATTTGTTTAATTGGTTGATATCATTAATATAAGTTATTGTTCTTGCTTTTGAAATTCCAATCAATCAATTAAACAAATAAATTGATTGGTATCATTAATATAAATTATTCATTTAAACAAATAAAATGAAAAAATATCAAATTACTTAATTGTCCTTAAAGTTAATTATGTCTAAAAGATATTTTTTTTGTCGGATCAAAATTTTTAAGAAACCTCCAAAGTTATTCAAACTTTTAATAGTAGTATAGTTAAGTGTAGTGTTGCAAAACTCATGTTCTAACATACTGGTACTTGTGATATTTATGAAACTTAAAAACATGCATCTTATTTTCAAGGGGAGTTGAAGTTAGTTTTGACCAAAAATACTAAAGGGGGAGAATGTTAATGTTTGATATTGGCATTTATGAAAAATGTCATTTGCATAGAAGACAGGTGTCGCAAGAAGTATTGCAAGAGATGTTGCAATATTAATAGTACAGGATTTAATAAATTAATTTTATTTAATATGTGCAAATTTTCATAATTCAAATATTTTCGAGATACTTATTAAGTATGCTATGAAATCAACATGGAAATAAACATGCTTAAATTAAAAATATGCTTGATTTGGTTTGATAAGAAACAAGAAGATCTTGGAGGATCTTTAAGACAGGACAACAAATCAAGATAATGATCTATTCCTGATATGCAGCTATCAACAACTAATTTGAGAGAATTTTGACTGAATATAAGCAAGCCTCCAGCTTGAAGAAACGTGTGGATGAACTACATAACGCCACCAAGTGATTCAAGATTGAGACGAATTACATCACATATATTTATTGGGAGAAGAAGCTGAAAGTTTTTGAAAGAAGACATCCAGCAATGCTGATTAACTCACATACTTTCTTTAGGAAAATAAGATGAAGATTTTTGGAAGATGACCGCATCAGCAATCTAAAAAAGTTTAAAGTTGGAGAGAGTCCAACAGTGCTAATTAAAGTCAAGAGGAGCTCACAGAAACAACTAATTGATGAATTGCAAAGAATGATCTTCAATTTAAGAGAAAGTATTTAAATTGATTTAATTTCATATATTATAATTCTTTAAAATTGACAATAATTAGTAGATTGTTTCTTTTTCTGATCGTGTAGAGTACATTATACTTGAAACACGTTAGAAATCCTTGTGTCTATTTTATTTCTGTTGTGAGCGTCTTAACAAGATGTTACAATACTGTTAACAATACTAATCAGTTAATGTTCAACACTAAGGATTTAAGTTTAATTTAATTAAAATTGGGCAACATATTCTATCAAAGATGATGCGTAATTCTTGATCACTGTTGGATGAACTTCTATGCCCCCCACCCCTACTCAATCTAATCTATAGGACTTGTAATAAATACTTTATTTTCTTTTTTCGGGTAAGTTCTTGGTTCATCAAGTTATGAGATGTAAATAAAAGTCTACTCGAAATGACCTACCCTAATAATCTGTTTATGAGTATAAATGATATGTAATGCTGTTAAACGTAAAGATGCGATTTTTCCCAAATACTCCATTTGTCTTTTTTTGGTCTTGTTTTCTTCTTGGGTTGCTTCAAAATAAATATCATTACCTAAAACTGGAAATCAAGACTGACCATGAAAGGAGGCAAAATTTTCTCCAGATCTCATTAGCGACCCGGTAGTAGGTGGTGTTGATGGTGCACCACTGCACGGTTGAAGAGTTAGGCGACAGCAATGAAGTCACGCCTGCATGCCACTTTGTGGCCACTGTGCGTCGCCAACTCACCATTGCTGCCCCGTTTTGCCTTTGCGTTTGCTGCTTTTGGATGCTATTTGTGTAATCCGAGAAGTGAGAAAGTATGTGGTGAAAGTGGTACGGCGGCAACGCAAGCTGAGGTAGGTGTTCGTCGCTGTTGGTGTCTTGTTTGAGGCTAGGTAGATGCTTATGGACAGGATGAATGAAGACATAATTTGCTGCCTTTTCCAATGTCCATGTCCCCAAATGTTGAATATATTGAGGGGCGTGTTAATCAAAAAATAACATGGTGGTTGTGGATGCACCTAAGACTTAAACTTTAATTTGTCACATGAATATATGTGTGTGTGTGTGTGCACATTATAATCCGGATCAGTCGATTTATTAAGATCAAATCAACTGATTAGGCCACTGGCCCAATAACCTAGGCTAGTGGCCCGACGAACGTGATTCATATAATTTATTAAAATAATTATATTATTAGATAACTAAAATATTAGAAGGAATTTTAAGATATTTCTAAATATTTTATTTTAAGTATATATCGATATAAATTATTAAACAAAAATATTTAAAAAACTAAATTCAATGATCATTTAAAAAATAAATAGTAATGTAACCAACTTACATAATTTATAATCACATTAATAATTATTTTATTTAATTATGATAACTGGAGAAGTCTTCTTCTTACCTGATTTGTCAAATTTTCTTTGCATTAGATGCATTATACATGATTAAATCGTAATTTCATATGCTAAAAATTAATAATTACTTTTTTCAACTATTTGCAATAATATTCAATTGTTTAAGTAAATGCAATATTCATAGTTAAACAAGAGAAAATACTAAAAAATAAATACAAAGTGTCATATTTAATCAAAAACTTTTAAGTGAACAAAATTATTTTTTTGTCAAAATTAAATACAATATCATGATATTATTCACAAGTACTAGTGAATCGAAAATAAATATAAAGGGTAATCTTATCCATTGCTTACTTACTCCTCTTGCTCACTTCCTTTGTCTCTCTCATTCCTTTCAATAAAAATATAATCAAAAACAAAAATTGCAATATAGAAGATCCACAAAAGTTATCTTTTCTTTTTTATTTTTCATTCCATTAACAACCACATAAAATATTTTTATCATAAAACTTAAAATTATGGCTATTTGAATCCACCTCTCCTTGGTTTAAATTAACAATTGGTTTAAGGAATACCTAAGTAACGTTAAATCATACGTATTTAAGAAAGTTCTTCTAATTTTTTTATAGTGGTTTATATATAATTTTAGATTATATACAATTTTAATTCTTATTTCAATCTTTCATTTTGTATTTTTGTTTTGTTAAGCTAATTATTTTGTTACTTAAGTTTTATCATAAATATCATATTGATATCTGGATTTACAATTTTTAAGGTGTAATTTTTAAAAGGGCTAACTTTTGTAATAAATGATAAATACATATTAAATAAAATCCTTTTAAATTTTCTTCTAATTTTTTTACAAAAACACGTATACCTTTTTTAATTCTATTTAATTTTAATTATATTTTATTTTTTTGTTTTGTTTCATTTAATTACATTAAATTTTGTTTATTATTAATATTGGTTTAAGATTATCAAACAATATACCTCCATGTATAAAGAAATAAAAAGACTATAATAAAACACCAGAGATTGGAATAATAATATAATTTTGAAACTAAAATTTATGAGGTGCAATATAAAATTTAATTTTCTAAAATCATAATAAATTATTATTTAGAGTTTAAATCTATTTTTATATATATATTTTGGACTTTTTACCTCATTGATTAGACCTAATTATAATAAACAATGATAAGAAAACACAAGAAAATTAAAGAAAATATTTATCTTATTCTATCTACCTTTTTTTTCTTAAATCTTTATAATTTGAAATCTCTTTTACGATTTTATCAACAATCACATGAATATTATATCATAACACTTGAACTTAAAGTTATTTAAATTCATCTCTCCTGAGGTTTACAATTTTACTAAAATATCTTTCTTATCCTATTATCTCAAAAAATTCAAAAAATAATATATCTACAAACAAAAAAAACATTACCTAACAGGTATAAAAATAATCCCATCATTTTCTTTAAAAATCCTATTTCAAGTAAAAATATGAAAATAATAATAAGACATTTGAAACTCTCTTCGACTACATACCAAATATCTTAATTTAGTAAATAATAAAACCATATACAATTTTAAAAAACAAATAGAAGATCAAAATTTTAATTTTGAGGAAACAATCAACAATTACAAATAATATTTGATTAACTTCTATATTTAAGAATAACTTTACAAAATTTAATGTTTTTAAAATGAGTACTTTAAAATAAAAAAATAACTTAAATTAAGTTCTATCTTCTGCAATAATTAAAGAGAATACAGTAATCCAAATATGAGAAAACAATAAATACAATTAAAAAAAATAACATAGTTTTCAAAATGCATAAATTTTTAGAAACAAGTAAAAGACCAAAATTAAAGCTCAAGCATAATTACTAAAGGAAAGAGTATGAATTAACTTTTATATGTTTGAAAGATATATAATTTTAGATCAAAATTTAAATCAGGAGGTTAACAATATACAAAATTTATATTGTTGTTTATCTATGAAAAAAATGCATTTGAAAGTAACTCCTCCTCATTTTTTTCCTAGAAGTGTATGATGTATTACACTATTAAAGATAGCATTTGCAATTGAAGTTGAGCCTTCCATTCTATAATGAAAGTTACGCAATTGCAAAATTGTTATTTATATATAAAATTAATCTATACTTCTTATGCCGTTGAAAAAACTATAAAATTAAACTTTGACCTCGTTCATTTCTTTTCTTTAAAAAATTATTATTTTAAAATATAACTACCAATTAGTTTTTTTAAAGTTATGCCTGTTTTAAAAAATAAACGGATATGGTACATTAATCTTGAAATAAATTTCTCAAATAATTTTTAATCAAATAAGGGGATGTAATTGTCAAAAATTCAAACCTCAAGGTACAAATAACCCCTTATATTAACATAGTAAACTTTAAGGCTAAATTTATTTTATGAATTCTACGTGTATGTCATATTGGTACCTGAATTAACATACAGTTAATAAATACTTAACATTTGCCATAAATGTCAAACTGTTACATATTAAATGAAGTTTTGTTAATTTTTCTTCTTACATGAGCACATATACTACTTTAAATTATTACATGGTGACTTTCTCTTATTCTAATTATCCATTTTTCTTTTTAAATTTCAATATTTAAAAAATTAATTTAAAATCTCTTCTACGATTTCATTAACAATTGTATAAATATAATTATCATATTACTTGAACTTATGGTTATTTGAATCCACCTTTACTGAGGTTTTCAATTTTAGTAAAACATTTCAATAGCCCTATTATGTCAAAAATTCTAAAAAAAAAAAATAGATTTAAAACAAAAATAAAAAAACCTAGCCTAACATATGACAATAATCTATCATTTTAATTAAAATTCAGATTTAAAATAAAATTTAAAATTTAAAACTCTCTTTGATTGAATATCAAATACTTTAATTTAATAAATAATAAAACTATATATGGGTTTGAAAAAGGAATAGGAGACCAAAATTTTAATTTTGACACAATATTCAGTAATTTAAAATTTAAAACTCTCTTCGTTGTATACCAAATATATTTATTCAATAAATAATAAAATTTTATTTAGTTTTAAAAAAGAAATAAGTGACCAAAATTTTAATTTTGAGAAATTATTTTTTAAAAATATTTTAAAAAAAATTTAGAGATGAGCTAGAAAGCTGTCAAAATAAAACGTTAGAATTATAAAAAACTCATAAAATATCAGTAATAGTAGTTTTATAATTTATATAGTCAAATTAAAAGAGTTTATTAAACTTGAGTATATTAGTATTACTCATTAATTTGTCTATAATTTTCTCATGCTTGTTAATGACTTTCCCACTCACCATTTTTTATTTCTTTATTCTACATATATTACTCAGCTTCTTTTTCTTTTTAATCTCTCTCTTTTCTTTTTGATCTTTATGGGATTTTTCCTTTTCTTGTTTATTAATGATTTTTTGTTTTTAATTTCTCCTAAACCTTAACAATAACAACCAAAAAGGTCTCCTTTATTTGTTCTGTGAATGAATTAATTCCAAAGTCTGTTCATTTTCTTGAGAATTACCACTTTCATGTTTATTGATACATTTTCTCTTGCTTCCCCTATCTTTGAATTTATTGATCTTTCTAGGGTTTTGTTATCTTGTTTATTCTAGAAGGTTTTAGATTCTCTTACAACATTATCACTAAAAACAAAAAAGCAACGAACAGAATTACCAATCATCAGGTTTTTCGAAAGACCTGATTGAAGTTACCTATAAAAATTATTCTAGAATTTCGTTCTGGGATAAAAGAAGGATAACAAAATCGATCAAACTAAATCACAATTAAAATTTTGGTACGATAACAAAACCAAACCACGTGAAATTATTTTTTCTATATACTATAAATTAGATTATTATGCATATACTTTAAGATATTACTGCAATCTTTTCTAAAAAAAAATTCAATGTATATCACTTTTTAGAATTATTAAACAAATATTCTACTACTATTTTTTTAAAATTTTGGATTAATAGTTTTAATGTTTTAATATGTTTTTTAGTATTTTTTAATGTTTTAAATATGTTAGATCAATTTTTTGTTAACTAAATATTTTCATAATAAAGTATTTTAGTTGACTTCCTTTAAGAAGAAACTGTTAGATGATCAATGATTTCTTTATCGTCCAACTTTTTTTCATATTCTTTTGACAGCAACCTCATTAATCAGGATTTGTCTTGTCTATCATTTTCATCCACTCTTTGCACACAGATCGAAATTTTAGAATATATTTTTAGGAGTAATTTTGGCAATATCTTTTCCAAGAACGCATAATTAGGAATGCTACGCATTGCTTTATTTTTGTGTTATTGGTAAGGTTTTAGGAAAATTCAAAAAATTACTCACTAAACAAGAAAATGAAAACCCTATAAATATTAAAAAAAAAGAAAAGAAAAGTGTTAGAAAATTATAAAAAAAATTGATAAATCATATTAGTGATAACAAAAATAACATATACAAATTTGATAATGGAGCTCGATCAATTGTGCGTACGTCTCCGGACCTGTGTTTGATAATGGAGTTCGGTCAATTTGATAATATAAGTGTTTACAATACTTACAACTTACAACTCACACAAAAAAAATTCTTCACAAAATTTTTTCACAAACTTTCTCTTAAGTTTTTCTCTCAAACTCTCTATAATTCTCTAATTTTGGGATGATTTACAAATAAGAGCTAATGGGATTTATATAAGCTTCAAAAATATAGGTTGATGGAATTTATACAAGAAATTAGGTAAAAAATTAGGTTAGACACCTTAATTGATAATTGCCTAATTTAGGCATTCTTCATTTTTGACCAAAAAAAATTTGGTCATTTTCTTGACAATCTCCACTTGAAAATTAATTTCAATCTGTCTTCACACCTCAATCGATGAGCAGATCTTTTTGGTCTTATTACTCTTGTAAGCCAACTGAAGTTGAACACAACTTCAGTTGGTCGATAGCCACCGTCTTTGTCAATATATCTGCTGGATTCTTATTTCTGTGGATCTTCTCCAATATTAGCACTCTATCTTTTAAGAAAGATCTGATAAAGTGATAACGAAGTCCAATATACTTGGTTTTGGAATGAAATGTTGAATTTTTTGCCAAGTGGATCGCACTCTGACTATCACTGTACAAAACATTCTTCTCTTGCTTGAATCCTAACTCAGTTAACAACCTTGAAGCCATATCATTTCTTTACTGGCTTCAGTCACTGCTACATACTCAACCTCTATAGTTGATAGACTGACAATTTTTTGTAACTGCGACATTCAACCAACAGCTGTAATTCCAACAGTGAATTTATAACCGGTGGTACTTCTTCGGTGATCGACTTCACCTCCAAAGTCTGCATCTACGTAGCCTTGTACTTTTAATTCTTCTTTTCCAAAATACAAACATTTCTCAACGGTGCCTCGTAGATACCTCAAAATCCACTTGACTGCTTCCCAATGAGCTTTTCCTGAATTTGACATAAACCTGCTAACAACTCTCATTACATGGCCAATGTCTGGTCTCGTACATACCATTGAGTACATCAAACTTCTAATGGTTGAGGCATAAGGAACCTTAGCCATGAATTCTCTCTCTTCCTCCGTCTGAGGGGACTGATCCTTGGATAGGCGAAAGTGACTAGCCAAGGATGTGTTGACTGGCTTGGCATCGCCCATGTTGAATTTCTGTAAAACACGATTGATGTACTCTATCTAAGATAAGTGTAAGAACCCTCCCTACCTATCTATTGTTATTTGCATTCCAAGAATCTTTTTTGTTAGACCCAAGTCCTTCATGTCAAACTCCTTTGACAATTACTGCTTCAATCTTCTGATATCATCCATATTTGAACCTACTACCAACATATCATCGACATATAATAGTAAAATAATGTAGCTAGAGGTATATCTCTTGAAGTAGCAATAGTGGTCGGCGTTGCACTTCTGGAAACCTTTCCTGTGCATGAAGCTGTCAAATTTCCTATACCACTGCCTTAGGGCTTGTTTCAGGCCATACAAACTCTTATTAAGTTTGCACACCATGTTCTCCTTCCCTATTTCTAAGAACCTTCTGCCTGGTGCATGTATATTTCCTCATTCAAGTCTCCATGAAGGAATATAGTCTTTCACGTCCAACTATTCAAAATGAAGATCTTTATTGGCAACAATACTTAATACTGTTATAATGGTATTGAGCTTCACAACGGAAGCAAAAATATCGATGTAGTCAACTCCTTCCTTCTGTTGAAATCCTTTGACAACTAGTCGAGCTTTGTATCTTTTAGAACCATCATACTCCTCTTTCACCCGGTACACCCATTTGTTATGAAGTGTCTTCTTCCCCATGGGTAGTTCAACTAGTTCTCATGTCTGATTAGATATTAAAGACTTCATCTCCTCTTTCATGGCAACCTCCCACTTGCTGGCATCTTCAGTCTGACAACCTTCATCATAGCATTCAGGTTCCCCTCCATCAGTCAACAACAGATAGTTCATGTATCTTCTGTTAGGCACATGAGGTTGAGAAGATCTTCTCAATACAGGAGCTGGAGTAGGAGGCTGTGGTGTGTTGGACTACTGTGCATTGCTCTGTCCAACGAGTTCCTTTAGTTGAGGACTTGCTACAATCAGCTCCGTCGTGGGATTATCTGGGATATCATCAGCATTTACATCTGCAAATACCAGCTCACTCTTCACTGAGTCGTTGAAGTCTCTATTTTATGCATGTTTTTGTACATTACCCTTTCGTCAAAAATCATATCTCTACTATGGATCGCCTTCTTGTTTTCGTCATCCCAAATGCGATAGCCAAACTCATCCTTACCATAGTCAATGAATGTGCATTTCTTGGATTTGGGATCAAGCTTATTCCTGCCTTGATCACTAATATACACATATACTACACAACCGAAAAGTTTTAGATGTAATAGTTTTACCTCTTTTATGCTTCATACCTCCTCTAGTATTTTGTACTCCAATGGAGCCGATGGGCCTCGGTTAATCAAGTAAGCCGCTGCGTTGACTGCTTCTACCAAAAATTATTTCGGTAAACTTAACTGTATGCGAATGCTTCTGACTCTTTCTGTTAACGTTCGATTCATACGCTCAACTACACCATTATGTTGAGGTATACCGGGCACGGTTCTCTCCATTCTGATCTCATACTCATAGCAGAACTTCTTGAATTTGGTGTCTCCATATTCACCACCATTATCAATTCTGAGCCTTTAATTTGAGATTTGTCTCATTTTCAACCATAGCTTTCCATTTCCTGAAAGCCTCAAACACTTTAGACTTATACTTTAGAATGTAAACACATACCTCCGAGAGTGATCATCGATGAAAATCATGTAGTATTTCCCACCAATGAATGAGACAGTTGTTGGTCCCCAAATATCAGAATGAATGAGCTCTAGTCTTTCATTCTTTGTAGTTCTGCCATTTGTTTGAAAGCTTAACCTCTTCTACTTTTCAAGTATGTAATCTTCGCACATGTCTATCTTAACTGACTGTAGATCTGGAAGTTTCCCCTTCGAGTGCATAATTTTCCTCCCCTTTTCACTCATGTTTGGCCTCTAGTGCCACAAATTTAGAATTTCATTATTTGCTGCAACTGCAATCGAATAGCGTACCCCTGCTGTCATGTAAAGAGTATCACTCTTGCCTCGAGCAACCGTCATTACACCATTTGAAATCTTCCAATCATCACCATGGAAGATCGTAGTATAGTCTTCGCTAGCCAACTGTCCTACTGAGATTAAGTTCTTTCTCAGATTAGGAATATGTCTGACATCCTTTAGCTCTCAAATAGACCAATTCAACTTAATATTCACTACACATTTGCCAAGCACACGGTTGATCATAATCAAAATATATCTTTTCAAGGTTTTCGGGGACATACCTTTCGAAGAATTCTTTCTGTAAAATAACATAGAATAATGCTCTAGAGTCTAACACCCAAAACTCTTCATTGCTCTCTAAAGAGCATATCAATGTATCATTTCCTACTGAGATGGAAGTAATATTTATTTCTGTTTTCGCCTCCCAGTCCTTCGGTGCATTCTTGTATTGATTTTTGTAGTGCCTAGTCTTCCCGCAGTTTCAACACTCAATGGTTTTCGAGTTATAAGAACTACTGAAATTCCTGAATTTGGACCTCCAATCCTTTGATCTACTTCGGTAGTTCGATATGCCATGTGCATTTCCTCTAGTTGAATTTTTTCCTCTTCACTCTGTATGCAAAACTGAAAAGATTGATGATTCACCCGACTCTCTCCTTCAGATTTCTTAATTGAGAACCAGATCACGAACATCACCAAATTTCAACTTATTGCTTCCCGACGAGCTACTCACAACCGTAACAGTAGCATTACAGCTTTTTAGTAGAAAAGACAAAAGTATCAATGCTCGTACTTTTTCATCAAATTCAATTCTAACTAAACTTAATTGTGTTGTGACTATGTTAAATTCATTGAGATGTTGAGCTACTAATGCGCCTTCCATCATCCGCAAATTGAACAAATGCCTCATCAAGTAAACTTTGTTTAAGGTCGATGGCTTCTCATACATACTAGAGAGAACTGCCATAAGACCTGTCGTGGTATTTTCCTTTACTATGTTGAAAGCAACAAACATTGTGAGATAACGTTAATCGGATAACTCCAAGGGCTTATCTATCGAGAAAATTTCAGTCTTCTTCTTTCATAGCCTCTGCCTTCTTCCCTAAAAGAGGTTGATATGGGCTTTTTTGATACAGATAATCCTCTATTTATATTTTCCAAAACCCAAAATCTACGCCATCAAATTTTTTGAGTTTCACCCTCCCTTCATCTGTAGCCATCACTCTTATTCGAATCTGACTTCCTCCGGATCGTTTCTGACTATTCCTAGAGCTCTGATACTAGTTGTTGAAAAATTATAAAAAATTTCGATAAATTAGATTAGTTAGAATAAAAATTACACACACAAATTTGATAATAGAGTTCGGTCAATTGTTTCTACGTCTCCGAACCTGTTGCAGATCGTTTTACTAAAGGGAAAAAAAATATAAATGTTTATAACACTTACAATTCATAACCCACACAAGAATTTTTCTTCACAAAACTTTTTCACAAACTTTCTCTTAAACTTTTCTCTCAAACTCTCTCTAATTCTCTAATTTTGGAATGCTTTACAAATGAGAAGTAAGGGATTTATATAGATTTAAAAAATATGGGTTAGTGGAATTTATGTAAAAAATTAAGTTAGACACCTTAATTGATAATTGCCTAATTTAGGCATCCTTCATTTTTTGACAAAAAATTTTTTTTTCATTTTCTTGACAAAAAGAGAATCAAGAGAAATGTACATACAATCAAGAAACATAACATGGTAATAATAGAAACATAACATAACATTTCATTAAAAGAACAAGGGGACTTTTTGGGTTAATATTTAGTAAGTTTTTAGAGAACTCGAAAAATGAATGAACAAACAAGAAAAGGAAAACCCTCATAAAGATCAAAAAGAAAAAGAACCTGAGAAATGTACATAGAATCAAGACAAAAAAAAAATGGCAAGTGGAGTGTGTACTTCTCCCATGAAATGAGCCAAATCAAGAAAACTATTCTAAGAGAATCAAGAACTCGAACTATTTCATAGTGAAAGGGGGCTTCAAGATTTTTCTATTTACTAAATCGGGTTGTAATAAGAACTTAATAAGCAAGTATTTTATTTTATTTTATTTTAAGGCTCTTTATCAAGACTTATTAATAATGAGGAGAAAATTATAGACGAACTAGTCAGTAATTTTTAAATCTGAAATAAAGTATTTTTTTTTTTAAAGGAGCCTTATTTTCTGAATAAAACAATAATATATTTCCAAAAAACCATCATGAAATATGAACAAAAGAAGCATGTTTGGTATCTTTAGTAGTTTTATAAATAGAATACGTTTCCTCAAAATGAACACATACTGCCAACATTTTTTCCAAAACAGCAGTACTCTGTAGAAGTTTAACATAGCACCAAAGGTTTTCCCAGAAAAGCAAATATAAATCAATTTGCGATAACGCTACAGCAAAATAGTTGTATTAACAAAATCCAACTAAAAATGCAATGGAGACACGAGGAAAAAGTTTTTTTCTGATTAATTCCTATCAATATACAAATAAATGGAGTCTCATCCTTCAACTTTCATTCAGTATACCATTACAAGGAAAATGACCCAATCAAATTATCCCTGAGAATGAGAAGATCACTAACGAGTTCACAGAAAAGGAAGCTAGGCCTCTTCCAGAAAGTCAACTGAGAACGTTACAGGAAACCATCTAGTGCTCGTAAGTTGTGGGAAAGCGACCCTAATGCATATTATTAGATCACTTGACTCCGAATGATTCTACACACTAACAACATTGTACAAGAGTTACAAGAAGCATACCTGAAAAAAAATCAGTTCACATCTATTCTTGCTGGAAGGCACAGTCCAGAAGCCTGCGCTTCCACAACAAGGCCATCACAGTGTACTAATTTCATTACAAAATCAGAAGTAACATTGCACCTTTGACAGGCTTCCTCTATGCTCAAACAGAGAACCTGTTCGATCCAATCCTCCAACGCATTCTTTCTGTCTGTTAACCAAGCAGCTGCAAGTATTTGAACCATTACTTCTCGATCAATTTCTAGCAAATGCGTGGCTCCAACTACTTTTTTCACTCGCACATCGATTTCCTTCAATATTTTATGAGAAAGAGAATCAAAATCAAATGGTTTGAATACCACATTTTCATCAACATGCTCAAGCAATTCTTCCAACCACACTTCTGAATTGTCTGAGTTATCATTTTCATCATCACTTTTAACATTATCACTGTCCACTTCCATATCCTCTACAGGTAAGTTTAAGTCAATAATGGATCTGGACAATCGACAAGCACGTTTCGACATATCCGCCTTGGTCAAGTCGTTATTCATCAATTTCCTTTTATTCAAAGGGCATTGATTAGAGATTATTTTACTTGGGGTAACTGAAACATTTGTAGTACTTTTCCTGCTGTAAATTCCATCGACAGATCCTACTAAAATTTGCATTTGCAAATTTTTGGCTTCTAGTATTTTTTCTTCTCGAAATTCAGATGCTACTTGATCAAAAAGCAGATCTTCACTGACCTTTAGGGCAGTCGATGCAAGGACAAAAACATTGTTGTTGATGTTGATGTCCCTACCGTGGGAGTCTGGAAATTTACCCGTTTTGACTGCTTGAGATAAACTATTTCGAACCAAGAAATCTGCCTTTTCTACATTTTCAAGTAGCACAACAGAATGAGGATGCTTGCTCAACTCTTCAGCGAGGTAATCAACTATCATTTTCCTCCCGGACTTCATTTTGTGATATTTTGAGTTATAACAATCAACAATTGAGTTTAAGGGGCTAATCACATCCTCAGAACTCAGATCCAAAGATAGCAAGTGTTCCTTACTGCCAAACACTATCTCAGCAACCGAGGCAGCTATTTTTCTCTTCCCCACTTTATCAGGTCCCACAAAGCTGAGCCAAACATTTCCCTTGTTTGCGCAATGATAACTTCCATTTCCATTTCTGCAACGTGACACAGTTCGACTAATAGTTTGAATGGCTTCCATTTGCCAGTAAACCTTTTCAGCCAGAAATTTCCATGGATTTTCAAGGTCTTTTGTATACATCTGTTTTTCAAGATGATGAGAGCAAGATGAAGATTGGGAAACTTGACTAGGGGAATTCTCATAGCTTCTAGATGATTCAGAATTCTGGATGCCATTGTGATGCTCTTGCAAGTTGGGTTTTCTTCTGCATTCCTCAGCAGAATCATAAAGTGTTCCAAGTGTCAAATCTGTGGTCACAGAAAAAACAGGGGGTGAGGATGTACAAGCAATAGGCAGGCTCATCTTTTGCTGAGAAGCGGATGAGTTCCGAAGGTCATTCAGCTCCAAACCTTGCACTGGTATTTCAGCTTGTGTATTTACAACTGCGCTCAAGACAACAGGCTTAGGAATTTTTTGCTTGGGCAGAGAATTCTCTTGCAAGTCTGAAGGCGTGCAAGGACTTAAATTAGTGATTCTGCTTCCATTAAATACTGAACCCACACCAGCAGTGTCTTTCTGTATAGGAAAATTCTGAAAAGATGGAATACTAGAAGTATGTGGCTTGGCTAGAGTAATATCCTCTTGAGATGCCCAGGAGCAATGAAGCCTCTGGCAGATGTCACTCCATTTCCTCTGCAATGCCATAACTCTGGCATCCAATACAGTTTTGTCTTCTTTGGCCTGCACTGAAATGACAGAGGACCTGTTTACAAAACATCTCCTACCAACTCAAACATAGTTTTAAGTCTATGTATGACTTAGTTGAGCTCAAAAATCAAGTTTGGATTTAAAGGAGCGACAAACCTCTACTGTGAGAGATCTCTTGCTTGTTTCACATTCAGCAATTTGCAGCCAAGAAGATAGATTTACCGACTGCTTATCAGCAACTGAATTAGTTGAAACTCCCTTCAGAACATAAGAAACTTCTTGCTCATACTTTTCTTTGCACAAGTTGCAAAGTCTCAAGGATTTAGTTGCACTGGTGCATGGACTTTCAAGGTCAGATGGCATAGCGAAGAATCCGCCGAATGGAACAAATGACCTCATCAAGCTGCAAGTATATAAGCATGCAACTGTGAAAAAATTGATTGAAAATTCAGAAGCCAAAATGTACATTTGATGCATGACCTCAAATAAACATATTATAGATAAACAATAAGCAGAATAATGCCTATTAATAGTGTACAGATTTAACGGAGATGTAGGGATTATATGGAGTTGAAGATAGACGAAATCCACTTTTTGAGTTTCTTAAGATAGAACATTCAAAACAGAGAAAATTTGACAGTCATATTTCTCTGGAACTGAGAAGAGACATGGCAAAGGCAATTTAATGATTTGCCAAAGGATTAGAGACAGTACAAAAGATGGCAAAAAATTTCCGGAAGAAGCATGCCAGTCAAAAAATTTCAAGCTTAGATTCCAGTCAAACTTCAACAAGTTTTCTCGACTTGACCTAGAAAGTCACTAATTGTCCAATTCCATTTAACATTTAGGCATAAGATACAAACAAGTTATTTCGAAGCAAACTTAGATGCTTCTTGCATGAATTTCAGCTTTAAAACAAATTATCATGTTGTCCCAAGAATTAGGGTAGAATGCCAGGTCTATAATTGACCAACAGAAGGTTCTACTATTTACATATTAAGTAATATTCACACACACAGAGGCACACGCACGAGAGGGAGAGATATTAAATTAATCAAAGAAATAAACTATTTGAAACGATATCACGATGAACATAAATGAAAAAAATACTTAATAAGTTCAGACCAGACACTTTCTTGTTCATGCTGCTCCACAGGCCGAAAGATTTCATTAATGCCCACTTAGATGTACCACATTTCGAGTTTCAATAAACCATAGCTTCTACTGGCTGGGGATATCCATCTTCCTATTTAATTAATAGTAAAAAGTTTTGGCAATTTGTCCCACGCAAATAACAAAATGAAGTATCCAGCACTTACACATTATTATAGAAATATATCTAACAAAGAGGAAGAAACGAATATGAAAAAAGGAACACTGACCTGGATTTGAAACACTTTTCTCCAATGGAAGTAGTAATGGGCAGAAGATGCAAATCCCAGTCCATCTCTATCGAAGGAAACCGCTCTAATAGCTTCTTATAATCACCATCACCTGCCAAAAACCCAATCAACCACAATTTTCCACCAGGGTTGATCAATAATCTCTTCAGCTTCGAAACCATATAATTGACAACATCCACCGATTCGACATCCACAAACGCCTTCAAATCCCCACAGTTTACAATGATCCCGGGCCCTTGGCAATCCTCCACCATTTCATCCACTTGTTTAAACTTCAATCCCATCATCTCTTCACTCAAACCTTCACTGATAAACTTGGAAATCTCATGTTCGATCGAGACCACTTGCAATCCATCAATTTCTTTGGGGAGAACTCCAGTTTCACCCCTCTTTAAACAATCTATGAAATTCCTGTACGCATCACTCGCATAAACACCAATGAGCAACGGATTTCTCCTACTAATCTTCAAAAGAATTTCCCCTATTCTTCTTGAATTTTCATCAACTTTTTCTATAGCAGCAGCCTCGGAGAACGGGAAATTGTGGCGGGGTTTGTTCAGCTCTAAATCACTCAAGCTACACAAAAACGGGGGCGGGGGCCGAGAAGTAGTTGAGGGTAATCTTGACATGGCGAGGGGGTTTAGAATCGCCAACTTGATCTCGTGGGTCCGAAAACCCGCATCACCAAAGACCCGACTGACGATCGGGTCATCCAAAATGGACATTACGAAATGCTTCAACTCAACTTTCACCGCAGAAATCGAAGGAAAATTCTGAGAATTCGAATTCAACTGCTGCTGATACAGATGAAAGGTTTCCGGATGGCGTCTCTGATTGGCTTGGGATCTCTTGATTGCGGCCATCAGGGAATTCGAGACCGGTGGCTCCTCGGCGGTCGATTTGGATACCGAAACCCTATCGAGGGCGACGCCGACGCAGAGTTCTAGAGCGCGGAACTGGATGCGTGGAGAGTACGCGCTGCTCCTGGCGCGTGTGCAAGCCTCCCGGAGGGTGGAGGAAGGTAGAGCTAGTAGGGCGGATACGATGTGCAACGACGTGGTCTGCGCGTGGCTCCGTCGCTTCGCCACTGCTACGGCATCGTCCAAAACAGCAGCCGCCGCCGCCGCCAAGCATTGGCGGGCAACGCCCACGGGCGCTGGCATCGCCGGCAAGCTTATCCGTATAAATATATATATATATGCACAGAAATATGTATACTATGATTTGAAAAAAAATATTCTAATACAAATAAATAATATAAATCCAAGAATGGGTTTTTTCTTTTCAATCTTTTTGGCCCTTTTGGGTGAAAGAGATTTCTTTTTCTTATTTATTTATTTCAAGAATGAAGTTTTCAGGAGCTTTAGAATTATTTATTGAAGTTGCAGAGGTTGAGGAAAAGGAAGGAATTTTTGTTGGTGGGAGAGTGTGGGCCAAAGTTAGAGAAGCGATGGAGCACAAGCAAATGTCTGATGAGCATAGATTCTGTATCGGAATTGGAGAAAGAAAGATCTTCTCATTGTTTATTCATTCCTCAAAGGAAATCGATTAGATCGATAGTATTTGTACTATTTGCATACAAGGTAATCATGTTAGCCACAGAGCTGTTTTGGTGGTGGTCCATTGGAACAATGGCATATAGATCACTCTTTAATATTTATTTTGTTTTTACTTTTTTATTTTAATTTTAGTAAAGAATTATCGTAATTAAGTTAATTAAAAGATTAATTAATTATTCCTTTTCAATTAAAAGGAAAGTGAAGAAACAGTGAATGAGTAACTAATCGAATATAGCATTAAGCATGACTCTATTAACTTTTCAAAAGATATTGCAAATTCCTAGTGTTTGGGATAGTAATTCGTGAATAAATTGGTTTTATGATGGAGAACTTCAATTTGATTTTTATTTTAGTTAAAATTTGATGATAGACCAATAGTGATATATTCAATCTAAATATTCTATAACAATAAGGGATTTTTATAATTATACCCAACAATATTATTTAGCTTGTCACTCATTTCCTAACTTTTCACTCATAAAAAAATTATAGTATTAAAACTCCATATTTTACATTATGCAGCTTATTTATTATTTTTTATTCAACTAGATGACAATTACGTGTATCTCCAAACTGTCGTTCGCTTAGAAAAAAGTTGGGAGATCATGAGTTACATTTTAAAGGTAACTTTGTCTTTGCACATAAAAACCAAGTCGCTACTACCGATCACCTTTAACTTGCAAAGAAATGTAGAGCTCATGAAGTAACTAATGGACTATCAATGTTATTACATTCTTTTGTAATAAAATTCTCTCTTTGTTCCATTTTAAATTGGCACAAGATTTTTAGGTAAGACTTAAAAAAATTAATTTTTGGATATATAATATATAGTTTTTGTCTTTAAGAATAATGGTTGAGACTTTATTCACATCATCACTTTTATAAGAAACTACATTTGAAAGAAAATTGCTGTATTAAAGTTGGACATTATTTACAACTATTTGGAAAAAGATAAATAAAACCATTCAATTAAAACATATGGGGTATAAGTTTATGGTATTTGTATAAACTGAATTATCCTATGAACCTGAATTTTACTCCATTTAAAATTTAAAAGGTAGAACTATAACTTTAATGTTGGAAGTTCACGCCAATTCAACCTTGATTATAACAGAAAATTCGTTCAAGTGTGTGCATTGAAAATGATCTATCTATGTTGATATATTTTCTTGAATCAAGCATAACTTTCCCCCTAATGATTGAAATTAGTTTATTTAAGTTGAAATAAAGCTAACAGATAAATACACAACTTTCATGTTAATCATATTTTCAAAATTAGTTGATTTCATAAAGAAAATATATGTGACAAAATGTAGATCTGACAATGACATGTGGATTTAGAATACATTTAAAATTAATTTGGAAGGCATTTGAATGAATTTGAAAATACCAATTTAGGCACTCTTCTACTATAAATAAGGATTTTTGGATGACATTCAAGACATACAAAAAAATTTGGAGGGGAAAAGAAAGTTTTATTGTTATCTTTTTTTAGGTTAAATTTTTTAATAATAATGTAAGTTTTCTAGTACTACAGGTGTGTTATATTATTATTTTATTTTTTAATTGAAACTCTCCTTATTTAGTAACGATTCTTAATTTATATCACAAATAGTACAATAAATACTTTAGTTCATTTATCTTATTATACGATTCTACCCCACCGACTACTAATATGAAACCTTGATTTATTGTAAATAAATATATACATAAATACTTAATCTCATAAATAAATATTGGCGGTAAAATCCTCCTTATTTTGTGATGATTTTTTATTTATATATTACCAATAACACAACAAATATTTGGGTTCATTTAGCTTATTATACAATTCTATTACACCGATTGCTAACGTAAAACTTTGATTTGTTGTAAACAATGGTGTGTATAAATACTTAATCCCATAAACAAGTATTGATGTTAAAAGATAATTTATAAATAGTAAGACAATATCATAATTACCTTAATGCATAAGCTATTTGATAATATTTTTCCATTAGAACCTTCATTGTGTATGGATTACAATAGTGATATTTAAAAGAGGTAAAAAATAATAATAAATAATCGTTCATATATCGAAAACTCAAGAGTGGATCCCTAATTTTTAATATTTTTATTATTTTAATTTTTTAGTTATAGCATACTTTTTTCTTTATATTTTAAACCTCATTCATTCTATTTTTTATGAAATATAATTTTGAAAATTTCAAACAACTTTCTTATGAATCGATTTCGAGCACAAATTATTATTTGACACAATTTATACTTGAGTTTGCAACCATCAAGATTTTTGTTTTTATATTAATATCTTAATGGTATTGTCTTTATTAACATGTTAATAAACTTTAAAGTAATTATTAATTGTAACTATGTTGTATTTTCCATTTTAATAAGTTTAATTAAACATTTTAGGTACTTTGTGTAAGAATATCATGAATGGTTGAACTAAATAATCATTAAGTGGGAGTATGTTATCATAAGTCAAATATTCTCTTAATTTCCTAATATTTATTTCGCAACAAAAAATTGATTAATACCAAAACAATGTAAATATTAAAGCAATCACCTCTTAGTTGCTTAGGGTTCAACTCGAAAATTTAGTATGCTAAAATGTTATATTGATACTGAACTGAATTAGTTGGAATTAGTCGTTTTGGATCGATTATTATCGACCTTTTTATTTTTAATTTGGTATTTTGGTTAATTGGATTTAAAAAAAAACTAAAAAAAAATGGTTGTTAAAAATTAACTAATAAAATCAAAATAGTATTCCTTATTTATTGTGTTTAGTTTTGGTGAATAAAACATAAAAAAATATACAAAAATAAATAATAAATTTAAATTTTTTATATAAAAGTTATATGTAAAAATGTATAAAAATTTATCATTCGGTATTCATACGATCCGGTAAATCAAACAAAAAATCTAAATCAAACCGATTACTGAATTTTTATAAAATTAAATTTTGAATATCGAATTAAATTTTTAGGTTCGATTTCATATGTATTTAAAAATAAGACATCATTTCCTATGTTTTTTTTAAATATTGCACTTATATATTAGTTTTCATTTGTCTAATGAGGAAAAAGTTCAACTAAGGATATAAACATATCAAGTTGATATGAACAAAGTATTATTCAAACTTTGTTTGAATTTTTTTATCGAATGTAAAATAAATATTAAAAAATTTAAGGTTAAACGAGTATTAATTAAATTTAAATATAAAATTAAATTTGAATAATTTGATATTATAAATATTTTATTATTTTTAACTAATCAACTCAAACTCAATTCTTACTAAATAGATAAAAATATTTAAAATTGATTTATTATACTTAATAAATTGAATTCAAATAAGTTTCTAATGATGAATTTTCAATCCAATCTTAAATAATTTAATTTGTTGTTCAGTCCTCAGCAGCAACAGTTGATTTTTTTATTAGTTTATTGACAAGGTTAGATATTTTCTAGCAAGTGGTATGAATTAGATATGGTTGAGATTAGAATAATGAAACTATAATCCATTGGCTCTTGGAATCAAATGACGTATTACTAATATTTATTTCTTAAAATCATTATTATTGACATAAAGAGAAAATAAAACGTGGAATATAAAAGATTTGTTAGATTTGAGAATATCTTGATCGATAATTGACAAGCACGTGTCGTTATCTTCTTTTCATTTGCTAAATATGTTGAAGATCAGAATATTATCATTCGTTGAATTTTATGTCTGAAAAACCATATAAATTATAACTTTAAGTGTATTAAATCAAAAAGAAACGGTATGATATATGAATACTTTCTGAAAAGGATTTCTACTCGTATGGAGTATTTTGATACTTTGGATATATAATCCAAAATGTGTCAAAACAATTAATAAAAAATAAAAATAATTAGAAAAACATGTCCGACAAATTTAATTTCCAATGCTAATAAAACACAAATTATGTAAAACAAAAACATAACATGTTAATAAATCAGAAATTAATTATGAAATAAAGTACATCACTATTTATGTTTATATTAAATGCATAAAATACATATTTACTATAAAGAATTATTTCATTTTTACCATCACATCACCTATAAGATTTTATTTTACAGAAATTGTCAAATAACATATATCTTAATGTTAATAAAAAATAAAATTAACTATTTTTAGGTACTGTTTGTCGGTCTTGCATTTTTTATTTTTAAAATTTTTGTGTTGATATTCATGGAAAAGTAAATGTGGAAAAAGAGAATTTAACTAAAAAAATGAAAAAAACAAATTGGCTATTAAACAAAACAAGTGGAGAAAATTTAATGTGAAATAGGTTTGTGAAAGATGGAATCAGTTGAAGGAGAGATCAAATGGAGATATGATACATTATGCGGCATCCACTAGAGAATGAGGGTAGTGGGCCAAAACTGAAGAAAGGCACTCAAGTCAATGTCAAACTTTTTCAGAGTAGAGATAAAACTTTTATACGGTCTCATCAATACTCCAATTTTTCTCAACATCATTTTGCAGTATATATATATATATATATATATATATATATTATTAGATGGGAGTAGTAAAATAATAATAATAATATAAATTACACTTTTGCCTCTAAACTATAAGCGAGGTAATATTACCCCCGAACAATAAAATATAACATTCATCTTTTGAACAATGAAATGTGACTTGCTATTATTACCCTTTCTAGGTTTTTTTTTTTTCCTTCTCTTTTACAATTTTACTTAATTTTACCCTCTTTTTAGGAGGCACGATTATTTTTCTTTCCGCTGTTTTTTCTTTTTTCTTTTTATTTTTTTCTCTTGAGGTGGCAAGGATTATGTGTGGTGGGGTGGGATGGTGAGTAGGGTAATCACGATGTCATATTTTTTAATTAATTTTAAATTAAATTATTATATATAAAAAAATTTAAATTATTATTTTTTAAAATAAAATTAAATGAGCGCTTCAAGTAATATCAAGCAAATGTGAATTAGTTTGCTCAAAAACACAACATAAACAAAAAAACAAATAATAATTAAACAAGAATGCTTACAACAAAAAGAATTTTTATAGAAAGTAAAAACCGACTTAATAAATATTTTTTCTTAAATATTAGTTTACAATTACTTAAAAACCTAGTTCAAAATATTTAAGTTACAAAAATACTTAAACAAAAGCTATCAGCCAAATTATCTATCACTTAATGAATAAATTAGATTAGAATTCAGCAGAGAAGTACGTTCAATTTGCTAAAATATTGTGCAAGAGAAACGCAGAATTCAGTTAAATTGGTGGGGGACTGGGCTGGTGTGGCTAGGGTGGGCGAGTTCTGAGTGGCACGGCGAAGGAAGAAAAAACCGTTAAAAATACGGAATAAAATAATAATAAAAAAAGAATTATTTGTTACCGGTATCAAGAGAAATTCCTAATACATTAAGGGTACCCAATGTTACATTTTATTGTTTATGGGGGTAAATTGGTAAAGTGTAATTTACTAAAAAACATAAAAATATTAAATAATTTATGATGTTATTCTCAAAAATATTTGTTGATAATTACGTCCCACAATTAATTTAAGTAAGAGGATAATTTAAAAGAATCTACACTAATTAGTCATTTTAAACTCGTGAACTCCTGTGAGCCGTAAGAAAGGGCTCTAAACTCAAAAATAAAAAATAAAAAATAAAAAATAAAAAGAAAAAAGAAAAAGGAAAAAAGGGTTTGTCTAGCATGAGTAATCTTTGATTCGATTTGCAACTGATAGAGATATTTATTAGAATTGTGGATCCTTGGCAGACTTAATAAAAAATTCCTGCCAAACAATATTCAATCTTAGAAATGGGAGTATAGTTTTTTAAACTTGGAATAATCCAAACAGTACGACTTGACTACATTTTTGACTTCTGGAATTAAATATATCCCATTTAATTACATGAATAACTAGGGGACTTTATACCATTTGCTGAAGTCTCGGTGCCTAGCGTAAGTGAAACTTTTGTGCCATGTGTCCAATTAATAATTACTTTTCAATTATTTTTGTTTTTTTAAAATAATTAACTAAATTAATAGAGAAGCTTCTTTTGTGTCCACTATAAATTAATATAATTTTTTTTTCTCTCAATCTATATCAAACATCACAATCAACCATTGTGCTCCTCTAGCAATTTAGCACCACTCCATATACACATCCGATCAGGTCTCTTGTGCAATGCTGCCTCTAGTATTTGTTTTGATACCATTTTGACATACAAGTAGAATTTGTGTGTAATGGGTTCTACTAGCAAATTTTTTGTATTTATTCTTATTTTATGAGAATAATTAACCCAAATTATTACATAAGCTCATTATAATCATTATACCCACTTATACATTTCTTTAAATTCCCTTCCACAATTTATATGGAACACTGTATGAAATATTCAATTAATTATAGCAATTAGAAAGTTTTATAACTTGAAATATTAACAATACAACTTGAGATAGATATATTTCATATCAAGAAATACGGTTTCAAGGAACACAATTCTAAAGTAGGATGCCCAACGCCCTAATTAAATTATGTGTATTGTACTTTTTTTTTTGTAAAAATAATCTTATTGTGAATTATATTATTAAAAAAATATTTTATTTATCTTATGTTTTGTATCTTTTATTTCTGCACATTAAATAAAGTTTTTAAATCAAATTTAGGAACGGGGTATGGTCGCATATATGATGGCGATCATAGAATATGTTTATAAAGTTTTGGTCTTAAATAAATTTTGAGTCGAGAATTTTTTGACATGAGACATCAAATAGTTCAGTAAGACTTGCATATGCGATGCATGCTTGTGAGACGATGATGCCATATTCTATTGACATTAGTATAGAGACGTTAGTTCATGTACTTATTAGAGAACAAGTATACCAAATATGGCCCGCAAGAAATCCTTAGTTGGAGGCTTTGCCTGTTGAAATAAGAATTTATGTGTTGCGATAGTACATGGTTAGTTCTCGAACTTAAGGCACGATGGTAGCCTTGTGTACAACTGTAGCACTTTGATATATCTTCTGATTGCTTGATAATCACAAAAGGGGTATGTTAGGTGTTGGACTAGTGTGCATGGAGGTTTGTCAGTGGCCAATATAGAATTCGACATTTGTCTTTTTAAATAAGAGAATCTCTTGTATTTTTATAGTTCATGATTCAAAGATGTTAGTCAAGGTAGGATGAATCGTGATTCATCAGCAATTATTGAAACTTGAAATGGGATCACAATTATTGAATCATTTCGGGCTTGGACTTATAATTCATGTCCCACATTCAATCGGGAGATTAGCTTTCGAAAGGACCGTACGTGTATGGTACTCGTAACTGAAATAAGTTTACTCGCTATTTTATCTAAGACTAGTTTGTCATAATTACTTATTAGGTATTTTCATGGATACTGAGGTTTTTGAAATTTAGTAGTTAATTTCGAGTGAATTAATTAATTATAATAATTATTATTCATAAGTTGTAAATATTACAAGCCCACTACTAGCTTAGTAGTGAACCTAAGAGAGTCACATATCTTTATGGAAAGTAACATTTCTAATTTTAGAATTTATCTAATGGTTGGAAATTAATTAATTAATATTAATGAATTAATTAAGGGTTTTATTTAATTTAATGATTAAATTAAATTATTCAATTAAATAATTAGATTATTTAATTGGACCTAATTTGATTAGAAAAATCAATTGGAGTAAATTATAACTAAACAATTGGATTGATTAATTTGGAATTAAATCAATCGGATTGATTTGTGAATTTTTAAGTCCAAACCCAAAAATTAATGTGGATCACTTTACAAGCCCGCTAGAATATGAAGAGAATAAATTAATAAATATGATTTATTTAATTAACATATTTATAAATTAATAAATAAAGTGACCAATTTTTATAGGATAAAAATCGGCCACTAGGATTTATTTAATATATAAATATATTTTTGGTATATATATTTGATATATATCTATCTTGATATTATTTGAAGAGTTCAAATTAATATCAAGAATGTATGTAGACAATTTTGATGACTAATGTAGTTTCAAACAAGTTCACATACGTTGTAGATATACAAAGAGGAGAGTTATTGAAAGATTTAAAATCATTCTAAAATTAAACTTAGAAGTAGTTCAAAATTGATAAACTTTCTAAGAGTTGGAGTAGGAACAAATTTTCAACCCCTATTTATAGTGAGGGCCAAAAATTACCATAGGAATTAGCAAAAATATTATTTTGTTAAGTCTTTTATTTTTCTCTCCAAGAAAAGAAAGAAAAGAAAGAAAAGAAAAGGTATTTTCTTGAATCTTGATTTTCTTGTTCTTAAAAAAAAACTAGTTTCTTGATATTCTCTTTATATATAAGTTTCAAGAACTTAAAGAATAAATCTTTATTATTCTTGATTCATCAATTAGATAAAAAATGCAACATTACTCCGGATCCAGATTAATAAACGATTAAAAAGATACTAGTGAATCCTTTTAATTGATGTTATTTTTTATATTATGGACCTGATAGAGGAAGACACTTGGATTCCTACGAGTTCTGAAAGTTTTGATAAGTAATTAATTGCTTTATTCCCTACAACAATCGTAATGCACGAAAAATACAATTCGAATTGATATATTTATTTTATATATATTCACTTGAATAAGCGCGATCGTTAGAATCACTTTCAAATCGAGGGGATAAATTTATTTGATAAATTTATGTTTGATAAAAATTTAATTTTTCGCTGCGCATGCCTCTGCAATTATAGCGAACCCAACAGTGGTATCAAAACCACGATTTCGCTTATTCAATGAATTTCGAATTAATGTATACATGTTTTTAAATTGTTCAAATTCATGTTTAGTATGTAAAATTTGATTTTGCATAATTTCAGCAATTGATGAATGGGAATTATTTTAATTGCTTATTTAAATTGTTTAAATATTAAAATAAAAAAAAGAACGCAAAGAAACGGGTTGCACGTGCATCAGCAACATGCTTGGCACGTTGTGCGTGCGTGCGTAGGCTGGGAGGCCTGCGAGTTGGGTGCGCTATGCGTGCGCTCACGACGGGTAGCCTTCGTGCTGCTCATCGCGTCGTTTTTCTTGGGTCCTTTTTTATTTTCTAGAATTTTAAAATAAAATGTTAATTTTAATAATTTATGAAATTTTTTTTTTAAAGAAAAAATTTTTTTTTTAAAGAAAAATTATTTTTTTTAAAAAAAATTATTTTTCAAGCAATTACAAATTATCCCAAGTAAAAAAAATTACGTTTAACCACTTGATAAATTTACATATTTTAATTGCATGTGATGTTAATTATGATCATGTATAGGATGATCATGAACTATTGGACCAATGTGATTAGTTTTATTTAATTTTTTTGGGTTTAAAAATGGGGTCTGTGAGCCTTTTATTCCATTTATGTAAGTTATTTAATTTTCTACAAAGAGAGTAGAATAGGTGGCGAGATTTTTCTTTTTCTTTGGAAGATGAAGGAGAATCAAGAAGGAGGTTCCAAAGAACGCACATGTTTGTATGGGATACAATTATGTAATAAAATATATTTTATTCCATTTTATTACCCTTACATTGACATTAGGTCCATTTTTGGATCAAATGGATCGCATAAGACTGGTTCATAATCATTTATTTATTTAAGTATGTATTATATGCATGCTTAGGATTTTATTTAATGCTTCTATACTTGTGCAATGATATTATGATGTCATGTATTAAATAACTAACCTAATTTAAATTATGATGAGGTTTTGGATAAAATTAAACTCCAATTAATTTAAAAAATTAAGTAAAAGATTTTTTTTAAAAAATTCAATTTCAAACAAAAATTGACAAGTTAGATAGGACATATCATTCCATAACTACCATCAAAGGTAGAGACATGATGACCGCTACTGCACCTGATCACTGACCATGAGTTGTGGGGTGGTATAAAGGATGCACAATATAATTGACACGCAGGTTACTACTCTAACTATAGAACATGCCTCTAAGGCTTTGGTCTTAAATAAGCTACGAGTCGAGAGTTTTTTGGGATGGGTATCAAATAGTTCAATAAGACTCGCACTTACAATGCATGCTTGTGAGATGATGATATTATATTCCATTGACATTAGAGTATAGATGCAAATGCATATATTTGGGTGTTTGTTAGGAAATAAGTACATTGAACAAGGCCCACAAAAAATTCTTGGCTAGAGGTTTTACCTGTCAAAATAAGAATTTCTGTGTTGTGAAAGTACACTGCTAGTCCTCGGACTTGAGGCACTATGGTAGCCTTGTGTGCATCCTACAATACTTTGATATATCTTTTGATTGTTTGACAGTTACAGAGGGGGCATGTTGGGTGTTGAAGTGGTGTGCATGAAGGTTTATGAGTAGCCAACATAGAATTCAATACTTATCTTTTTAAATAATAAAATCTCCTGTGTTTTCATAATTCATGATTCAAAGATCTTGGCCAATGCAGGATGAATCGTGATTTATTAAGAATCATTAGAACTTGAAATGGGATCATAGTTATTGAATCATTTAGGATTTTAACTTATAATCCATGCCCTAGATTTAATTGGGAGATTAGTTGTCGAAATGATCATATATGTATGGTACTCGCAACTGAAATATGTTTACTCGCTTGGTGTTTTCATGGACAGTGAGGTTCTTGGAATTAAGGAGTTAATTTCAAATGAATTAATTAATTGGAATAATTATTACACATAATTTGTAAATATTACAAGCCTACTATTAGCTTAGTAGAGAATATAAGAGAAAAGAAAAGAACGAAAAAAAGGTGTTTTCTTGAAATATTGATTTTCTTATTCTTTAAAAGAAAACTAGTTTCTTGATATTCCCTTTATATATAAGTTTCAAGAACCTAAAAATCAATCTTTATTCTTCTTGAAAATTTATTCTTGATCCATCAATTGAATCAAAAAGGAAAAATTTACTCTGAATCTAGATTAGCAAATGATTAAAAGGATACTAGCGAATTTTTTTAATTAGTGCTATTTTACATATTGTGAACCTAATAGAGGGGAGATACTTAGATCCCTGCGAGTTCTAAGAGTTATGATAAGCAATTGATTGTTTCATTTTTTACAATAACCGGAGTGCACGAAAGGTACAATCCAAATTAATATATTTATTTTATATATATTCACTTGATTAAACGTGATCGTTAGAATCGCTTTCTAATCGAAATGATAAATTTATTTGATAAATTTATGTTTGATAATTTTTTTATTTTCTACTGTGCATGCCCCTACGATTATAGCGAACTCAACAGTAGTATCAGAGCCACAGTTTCACTTATTCAGAGAATTTTGGATTTATGTAAACATGCTTTTAAATTGTTTAAATTCATATTTTGTATGTAAAATTTAATTTTACAAAATTTCAGCAATTGATGATTGGGAATTATTTTTATTACTTATTTAAATAATTTAAATATTAAAATCAAAAAGGGACGTGAAGAAATAGGTTGCGCAAGTGTTGGGTGTGGGACACCCGATGGCTGCTAATAATGACTATATAAAGAAAATAAACACATAATATTTTCTACTGTGCACACCCCCGCGAGTATAGCTAACCCAACAATAACTATATAAAGAAAATAAACACATAATATTTACAAAGGAAAAAGATTTACAAATCTGAATACTTACCTTGCCTTCCTTGGCGACAGCACCAAAAACTTGCTATAATTTTAAAGTTGTAAACCCAAGTGTAGGTTGTGTCAAGTAATAAATTTCTCAGGAGTCCGAGGTCGATCAACAAGAAAGTTGTTTGAAGTTTTGGGGTTTATATTCCTCAAAAAATAGGTTGGATGTGGTTTAAATTATAAAGAAAAATTTAGGCTATAATTAAAAAATAAAAGAAATAAATGTATTGAGGATTAGGGATCCGTTCTTGAGTTTTGGATAGAGGAACAATTATTTATTATCTTTTTTACCTCTTTTAAATGCCACTATTGAAATTCATACACAATGAAGGTTCCAATGGGAAGATGTTATCAAATAGCTCATGCATTAAAGTAATCATATTATTGTCTTACTGTTTGTAAATTATTTCTTAACACCAATACTTGTTAATGAGATCAAGTATTTATGCACACCTTTGTCTACAACAAATCAAGGTTTTATGCTAGTAGTCATGGAGTAAAACTATATAATAAGCTAAAAAAACTCACCAAGCATTGAGATACTCGTGGGATGGAATTGTCATTATATTGACCATGAGTCATTGGACATCTTGATGCTCTATCTACACAAAAGTTTGATGGGTATTGTTTGATACTTAGTACCATATGGACTCATAATATTGGGGTATATGTGAAGAGGTAAGGCAAAACAAACTTGAGGTTATATAGTGATAGTCAAAGAGTTAACTACCGATAGAAATATTTCATGGACTCATAAATTAGGGTGTGAAATATTTTTGTTGGACCTCAAGCCCATTAGGAAATTCGATTTCCCAAAATTCCATTAGGGGTAATGGAATTCCAAGAAAATAGTGGGAGACATTTAATATTAAAAACCTTATATTAAATGAATATGTTTTTCCATAGTTTACTCATTTTCTACTTCGTGCATATTTTGTAGATTTTTCTACTAAAATAGCAAAGAATCCACTTACGATAATTCTTGAATAAAATAAATTAACTGGACCTAACTTTGTCGATTGGTTAAGAAACCTTAAGATAGTTCTTCAATCTAAGAAGAGAGCATATGTCCTTAACACTGCGCCTTCTTCAATTCCACTGGAGGATATTGCTTCAGAGGTTTATGCATATTATCTATATCATGTTGATGAGAACCTGTAGGCTTGAGGCTACATGCTGGCATCGATGTCAAATGAATTGGAGAGGCAGAATGAGAATCAAGATACTGCTTATGGGATTCTCTTTCACCTACAAAAGTTGTATGGTGAACGAACTCAGCATACAAGATATCAGATCTCAAAAGAGCTTTTCAGATGTCGTATGACTGAGGGCTCTTCAGTCCATGATCATGGATTGAAGATAATAGCCCTCATTGAAAGGCTAGCATTCTTTGGAGTCATTATGGAGAACGAACTCTATACAGACCTTCTGCTGCAGTTTCTGCCTCGCTCATTTGACACCTTTGTTGTCAACTTTAACATGCATAATATGGAGACTAGTCTTGTTGAGCTTGTGAACATGTTAAAGATAACTGAGTCCACCATGAAAAAAAACAAGCCGATTCTGCTTGTTAGATCCTCTTCTGGATCAAAGGCTAAAAAGCCCAAGAAAGGAAATAGGAAAGAAAAGGGTTTCTCTAAGCCTAATAAGCTGAAGGCTAAAGGCGGTATCAAGAAGGTTTTTTCTCAAGCCAATGATAAGTGCCATTTTTGTGGCAAACTAGGGTATTAGAAGAAGAATTGTGAGGAGTATCTTGCAAGTTTGAAGAGTTCAGGTATATATTTTGTTGAAGTTAACTTGTCTATTAACAATACTTTTTCAGTATTAGATACCGGTTGTGGCTCACATATCTATAATGATTTGCAGATGATAACAAGAAATAGGAAGCTAGATAGAGGAGAGATGGTCCTTAGGATGGGGAATGGAGTAAGAGTTGTTGCATTAGCTATAGACACCATTAATCTAACTTTTAAGAATGGTTTTGTAATAGTTTTAAATAATTATTTTTTCATTCAAGATATTATTAAGAACATTATCTCTATTGCAGTTTTGGATAGAGAAGGTTTTATATTTATAATTAAGAATAAAAATTGTTTCATTTTCAAACGTTCTAATTTTATCTATTTGGGTTCTTTGACGAATTGTTTATATACTGTTACTCCCCATAAACATATTTTCACAATTTAATAAAATAAAAGAAAATTAGATAATCATAACTCGATGAGCTTATGACATGCAAGATTAGGGCATATTTATAAGAAAATGATTAACAAGTTGGCACAATTACTTGATCTAAAGCATGAGCAAGAACTGCCAACATGTGAATCCTGTCTCAAAGGAAAAATGATCAAATCTCTATTTGTAGGACAAGTGGAGCGAGCCAAACATCTATTGGATTTGATCCATATAGATATATATGGGCCACTAAATATTAGTGCCCACAGGAACTATAATTACTTATTAACTTTTATCGATGACTTTTCTAGGTAATGTAATGTGTACCTTTTAAGGTACAAGTTTGAAGTATTTAAAAAGTTTAATGAATTCAGAACCAAAGTAGAGAAAAAAATTGGCTTAAGTATAATGACTCTTCGATCTGATCGAGGAGGTGAATACTTAAGCACAGAGGTTTTGGATTATCTAAAAGAGAATGGGATTCTTTCACAATGGACCTCTCTTGTTATTCCATAACTCAACGGAGTTGCGGAATGTAAGAATTGAACCTTATTGGACATGGTTCAATCCATGATGAGTTTTACTTACATTGCCTCTTTCATTTTGGGGCTATGCATTGAAAACGATGGCATACCTATTAAATAGGGTGACATCTAAAGTTGTGCCCAAAATACCATATGAGATGTGGTGTGCAAAGACATATTCCTACAAATACCTCAGGGTATGGGGGTGTGCTGCTTATGTGAAGCAACAAGTGGGAGATAAGTTGGATATGAGATCCAACTTATACAAGTTCATGGGGTATCCAAAAGAGTTTATTGGATACTATTTCTATGACACATAGGAACAAAGGATGTTTGTTTCGAGGAATGCCACATTCCATACAGAAAAATTTCTTTTAGAGAGAAGTGGTAAATACATGAAACTTGAAGAAATTCAAGAACCACAGAATGCCCCAACTGTCGCAGTAAATAACACATCAGCTGATGCTGGGCCATCTGAGGCACAACCACTTCAAAGATCCAAAAAGATCTCAAGTGTACCTAAGAGGTACAACTTGTTGTTAGAGAACAAAGAAAAGGGACTCCCCTTGGATAATGATCTAAGAAACTATGGAGAGACGATTTCTAACATCGACTTGGAGAAGTGGCAAGAAGCTATGCAGTCCGAGATGGACTCCATGTACTCCAACAAGGTATAGACCCTGGTGGACCCACCATAGGAAATTATTCTCATTGGCTACAAATGGGTTTACAAGCGGAAGCTTGGAGTAGATGGAGAGGTAGCGACCTATAAAACACGTTTAGTTGTGAAAGGTTATACTTAGAAGCAAGGAATTGATTATGAAGAATTTTTTTCACCAGTAGCGATGCTTAAATCCATTCGGATACTACTAGCCATGTTTGTATATTATGACTATTAGATATGGCAAATGCAAGTGAAGACCACTTTCCTTAATGGAAATATTAAGGAAGAAATCTATATGAAGCAGTCAGAAGCTTCATATTCAGTGGGATCGAGCAAAAAGTTTGCAAGATCCAGAGATCTATTTATGGACTCAAACAAGTTTTGAGGAGTTGGAACGTTCGGTTTGATGAAACAATCAAAATGTTTGATTTTTATAAGAACCTGGATGAACTATATGTCTACAAGAAGGTTAGTGGGAGTGCAGTTATATTTTTTGTACTGTACATTGATGACATCCTACTCATTGGGAATGATGTAGGGATGTTATAGTCAACAAGAACTTGGATGTCTAAACAGTTTTCCATAAAGGATTTGGGAGGTTCATCTTTTATCTTAGGGATAAAGATCTATATAGATAGATCAAGAAAGATAACCGGACTATCCTAGTCCATGTATATAGACAAAGTGCTAAAAAGGTTTAGCATGGAGGAATCTAAGTGAGGATTCCTGCCTATGAGTCATGAGATTTCACTCTCTAAGGCTATGTCTCCCAAGACACCTAAAGAGAGAGAAATGATGGCTTGCATACCTTATGCTTCCGCTATAGGGAGCATAATGTATGCAATGTTGTATATAAGGCCTGATATAACACATGCTTTGAGCATCACGGGCATATATGTAACACCCTCATCACTACATAATCATATATATTGTATAATTTGACATGATAGACCCTGTGTACACATGAGAAATTTTTTTTTGTAACACTTTAAGAAAAGATAAATCACTTTTTACATGCAAAACCTTATTTAAAATACTTTCTCACACATGTCATGTATATAGCAGGATTAGTATTTATATAAAAGCACAAGACCCACAACGACCACAATATTTACATACTTATTTATAGTAAAGTTTTAAAAATAAAATATAGTACCAATCCAAAAATATAAATAGTCCAACAGGTCGTCATCCATGTACACACTCCCTCACACACCTGTAGGACCTCCAACAACCGCCCAGCCAGTAAAAGATGCTTCAAGCGTCGTTATACTTATCTACAATGCATAAACTATATGAGCTAATACTCAGCAAGTAAAGATTATGCATGTCAAAGAATAATCCACAATATCAAGTCATACATCTCAAAATACTATGCTCACAATGCAATTTTATGCATCAAAATATTTTTCTCAAAATTATTTCTTTCTTGGGCCCCTAACCAACGCTACTATCCTATGCACCGGAAAAGAGCTCTGTACACCGCCATAATCTAATAGCCAATAATCATATAAACATGAAAATCCATGCATACTCATACGCATGCAAATCTATACACGCGAACCTGCAAATCTATGCATAAAACCATGCAAATTCATGCATGCTTCGGTGCACTAGTAGTGGTCAGCAAAATATTTTCCTTTCTCAGAATTATGCCGTGCAATTCAAGATTTATCATAATGATCGTATATAATGTATGCACGTGCCAATGACAATGCCCATGTATGTATACTCAATGAAGATCCCTCTACTATGCACATATGATTTATGATATTACATATAATTCACACATCTACTATGTCTATGCATTGTAGATGCAAATGAATCTTTACTTACCTTTCACTTGGTTGGTGGATTAGTCTACATTTGTTTAGTATTTTTTCCAACCTTAGATGTAAAATCGCCTGTAATATCACCCAACATCAAATACCATTCCCAATTTAGCAAGTTGAAAGCACAAAATCTCATACTAAGACCTTAAACACTAAGCTATCTAGGTAATAATTAGGCTTTCACAAACTAGAATCCAATATAGTCCCTCAAATACCTTAATTTCTCATCTTAAATACATGTAAACATCATGTAATTGAAGTATTATCACTCTAATAGCATGTACCTAATTTTTAGAACTCAATAGCAACATGTTTAGGCTAAAACATACTAAGTTATTAAATGGGATAGATTTTCAGCTCTAATTTCCTTGTTGCCACATTAGGTTTTATAGACATTTTGACATCCTTAGAAATATTTATTCACTCTAAATTTTTTACCACACTTAGATAACATGTAGAAAAATATAACCATGCCATAAAGTTTCCAAAACACATGGGTCTAAGTTCTGTAATTCAGTCCTCTTCACAGCACACCAGAATAGATATTCTTACTTTGACAGTTTTGAGTGTTTTCTTCAATATCATGTCCAATTTCAATTTCTAACCGATGAAAATTTATTCCAATACTCTTAAACCATATGTAAACATGTATATGATGATAATTATAGGTTTTATTCAACATACCATACACTTTTGAAGTCTAAAATACAAGAATACAGCAAGGTGACAGTTTCTAGTACAAGTGTTTTCAATCAAACATTTCCAATCACCAACCCTTTCTTTATGCCTCAAAGCCTATCTAATAATATTCTAACACATTTATAAAGAATATTCAAAGCTTAATAAGCCAATAAACCTCAAAATAAATCTGAAAGTCATGCCAAACCCATAGGTTAAGCTCACCTTGAACAGTTTTCTACTTGAACTTGGTTATTTTTCCTTCCCTTTGCTTGTTTTGCCTTCTTTTTCGGTTGGAATCACTTAGGACCTATTTAGAGAGATTTTCCCATGTATTTAGAAGCTGAAATAGTTCAGAAGAAGGTTCAAGTCGTGGTGTTAGCTTAAGAGTGAAGAATAGGTTGAGGCACAACTTGATAAATCTAAGCATGAGGTGGCATAAGCTTGAGGTGGCATAAGCTTGAGGTGGCATGTAATGGTATAATTTGATTTTCTCCCTTATATTGCAACCCTAATCTTGTGTGTCTCACATATTCTTATTTGATTACAACCTATCTTCGTCACCATTCATTCCCGTAACTAATTCCTATGTCCATTCATTAGGTTCTTCACCTTAAAAATCAACGGTTCTTGCCCGATTGATAAGTTTGTGCATAGTGTTACAAAACTATGAACCTAGTTATATAACACTTAAATTATAGTATTGTATGTCTAGTTGTCCCAAATGTTTGATTTAAATATACATATAATATTAAAATTCATGATCGAACCGACTCACTTTCTATAAACTTTTTGGTGACACCTTTCGAACTCCTAAGGTTACCACGTGTAACCTAGCACTATTCACTATATTGATATCTAAATTTCTTTTTATCTCAATACAAAATCAACCACTTAGGTTAGGAGATTCGATAATCAATACCGTGCAAGAGCTTCAAAATTAAGTTTAATGATTAAGTGGGAGATTATTAGAGTAGGATGTCTAGTGCCCCAATTAGATTGGGTGTATTATACTCTTTTTATTTTGTAAAGATAATCTTATTGAAATCATATTAATAAAAATATATTTTTTTTTATCTTATGCTTTGCATCTTTTATTTCTGCACATTAGATAAAGTCCTTAGACCAAATTTAGTTAAGGGGCATGGTCTCGAATATGATGACGATCATGGAATATGCCTCTAAGATTTTGGTCTTAAATAAATTCCGAATTGAGAGTTTTTTGAGATGGGACATAAAATAGCTCAATAAGACTCGCACATACGATGCATGCTTGTGAGATGATGATGCCACATTCCATTGACATTAGCATAGAGATACAAGTGCGTATATGTGGGTACTTGTTAGTGAACAAGTACACCGAACATGGTCTGTAAGAAATTCTTAGTCAAAGGCTTTGCCTGTCAAAATAAGAATTTCTATGTTGCGATACTACATGACTAGTTCTCAAACTTGAGGTATGATGGTAGCCTTGTGTGCTTCCTGCAACACTTTGATATATCTTCTGATTTCTTGACAATTACAAAGGGGTATGTTGGGTGTTGCACTAGTGTGCATGAAGGTTTGTCAGTGACCAACATAGAATTTGACACTTATTTTTTAAACAAGAGAATCTCATGTATTTTCATAGTTCATGATTCAAATATATTGACCAAGGCAGGATTAATTATGATTCATCAGGAACCATTGAAACTTGAAATGAGATCACAATTATTAAATCATTTATGGTTTCGACTTATAATCCATGTCTTAGATTCAATCAGGAGATTAGCTATCGAAAGGACCGTATGTGTATGGTACTCGCAACTAAAATAGGTTTACTCACTATTTCGCCTAAGACTAGTTTGCCATGATTACTTACTAAGTGTTTTCATGGATAGTGAGGTTATTGGAATTAAGGAGTTAATTTCAAGCGGATTAATTAATTGAAATAATTATTATTTATAAGTTGCAAATGTTACAAGCCCACTACTAGCTTGGTAGTGAACCTAAGAGGGTCATACATCTTTATGGAAAGTAACATTTTTAATTTTGGGATTTATCTAATGGTTGGAAATTAATTAATTAAGGATTTTATCTATTTAATTTAATGGTTAAATTAAATTATTCAATTAAATAATTGGATTATTTAATTAGACCTAATTTGATTAGGAAACTCAATGAGAGTAAATTATAATTAATCAATTTGGGATTAAATCAATTTGATTGATTTGTGGATTTTTAAGTCCAAACCCAAAAATTAATGTAGATCACTTTAGAAATCCACTAGAATATGAAGAGAATAAATTAAATAAATATAATTTATTTAATTAACTTATTTATAAATAAGTAAATAAAGTGACTGATTTTATAGGGTAAAAATCAACCACTAGGATATATTTTATATATAAATATATTTTCGATATATATTTGATATATATCCATCTTGATATTATTTGAAGAGTTCAAATTAATATCAAGAATGTATGTAGACAATTGTAATGACTAATGTAGTCTCAAAGAAGTCCACATACATTTGAGAGAGAAAAAGAAGAGAGTTATTGGAAGATTTAATATCCTTCTAAAATAAAACTTTGAAATAGTTCAAAATTGATAAACTTTCTAAGAGTTAGAGTAGGAACAAATTTTCAACCCCTATTTATAGTGAGGCCTAAAAGTTACCATAAGAATTAGCAAAAATATTATTTTATTAAGTCTTTTATTTTTCTCTCCAAAAAAAGAAAAGTAAAGAAATAAAAAAAGGTGTTTTCTTGAAATCTTGATTTTTTTGTTTTTTAAATGAAAACTAGTTTCTTGATAATTTCTTTATATATAAGTTTCAAGAACTTAAAGAATCAATCTTTATTATTCTTGAAAGTTTGTTATTAATTCATCAATTGATCAACAAGACAAAATTTACTCCGGATCCAGATTGTGGACTCGATAGAGGGGAAACACTTGGATCCCTGTGAGTTCTGATAAGTACTTGATTGCTTAATTCCCTATAATAACTGGAGGGCATGAAAAGTACATTCTGAGTTGATATATTTATTTTATATATTTTCACTTGAATAAGTGCGATCATTAGAATTGTTTTCGAATCGAGGGCATAAATTTATTTGATAAATTTATATTTGATAAAATTTTAATTTTTCGCTGCGCATACCCTTGCGATTATAGCGAACCTAACACACAATACACATAGATTTTACTAAATCTTGACACATGGAATGCAACATGTGGTTTAATTTAATGTAAAGCAAAGAATCTTACCAGCTGTGAATTCTCTTGAAAGAGAGGAGTGCCTTCGGGAATGCGAACAGAGATGGTGCATGGTAGTCGGTAGCTCATGCCATAAGGTATTGGGTTAAGTCCTGCAACGAGCACAACCCTTGTGTTTAGTTTCCATCATTGAATTTGGAAGCCTAAACATACTGCCGCTGATAAGCCGGATAAAGTGAGGATGACGTCAAGTCATCATGCCCCTTATGCCTTGGGTGACACACGTGCTATAATAGCTGGAACAAAGGGTCACGATCCTGCGAGGGGGAGCTAACCAGTTTTAAATGATAAATATAGAATACAGAAAACTTATACGTAAATCATTTTATATTCACTAATGTTAACAACAAAATAATTTGAGATAAAATGTAATAGTAATAGCTAAACTCATATTAGATTGGAAACTAAAGATTGCAGGTATTTAAATTGGCTGATTCAAAAATAAAAATAGAAAGTTATTTTATTTAGGTTAAATGATGGGCCAAAATATCTCAATGGGTTGCTCCATATTCTCAACTCAAATATATGACACACTTCACATATTTCACTTATGATAGAGATTTACTATTCTTGCACAAAAAAAGTTATGGTGAAGTCATTAAGAAACATTAGCTAGTCCCGCTTGCATACATAAACTCTTTTAGTTAGGAATCATTAATGATGGGAATGATACAAGTCCTTAAACGTTAACTCATTGTAACTTGTCAATTTTTAAGTTGGTTATTGCCTGCGATATACATAATTAGGCTGTTTGGATTATCATGACAAACATCTTTCGACGCTTAAGTCAAAACTAAAGCGAGTGATAATAAGTTAAGAATAGAAAGCTATAAATGCCGAATATAAATAATGTACCTTGAAATAATGGGATATGAGCTATTTATAGTTATTTTTAGAAGGATTATGTATTGGGTTCGCATAATCATTGAATATTATTACGCAACGTAAATTTAAATTTTTTAATAATTTAAATAAAACATATATCATATGTAAAAGAATATACCTGATTAGTAGCAATTGATCGATTTATGTGTTAGATGGATCGCTTAATCTAATTAAACAATTGAGTTTCGTGAATCAGACCTTTACAGGGACTCTGACTGAATAGGGTGTGAAACAATTCAAATTGGTATCTTCCTCATGAACTATTCATAGAAACTCCAAGATATTTTTTGAAACTTCAGCACGGATTACAAACTGATTCGCCAAGGACTCCAAGCGCTATCTCTCTCACGATATCCACACCTCAGCAAGTCCACGAATATTGAATCCTTACTAGCGAATCCAAATTCTTTATTTCTAATCTAGAACTTTGGGAGTGCAATTCAATTCTTAAATCAATTAGTGATAGAAGAATTAAATTGAATCAAAAATGGATAAAACCTTTTTATGGAACAAGAAAATATCAAAAGAGGAAGAGGAAGAGAGAGAAGTCGTCTTGGAGCTTTCTCAAAGCTCCTACACATTTTTGGTGGGAGAGGAATATTCATGTCTCTCTCAAACCTAATCACATTGGGTATGTATTTTCTTCATTTCTTATCTTATCTTGTTTCCATCTTTGACTTAGATTCTTTGAATTTCTAATGATGACATCTTAGTAGGCCTCTTACGAGCCCATCAGCCATTGGGTTTGGACTATAACTAACTAATTAAATTCATTTAATTAAACATATTCAACTTAATTAATTAATTAATTTTATCAAGGCCATCTAATTAAATTAGGCCCAATTAAAGATAAATTAATTTAAAATCTTAAATTAATTTATGCCTAATATTAATTAATACATGCTCCATGATCCCCTAATCTTAACTAGGTCTAATTAATTAATTTTATTATTTAAGTAAATGAATTAATGACCCTTTAAATTAGTTCTAGCTCAAGTTAATTAATCTCTATTAATTAACTTAATCCAAATCCTTGGATTACTTTCTAAATTAGAAGTGGACTATCCTGATTTAAGTGTAAACCATTAGGTTCACAACTAAACTAGAAATGACTTGCAACTCTTGCAATTTAGTGAATAAATTAATATTTTGATTAATCAATTCAACTAATTTTTTTATTTTAAAATTAACTTCTTAATTCCAATAACCTCATAAGTCAAGAAAAATACTACCTAGTCTTAGCTCAAATTAGCAAGTGAATCTATTTCAATTACGAGTACCATGCAAGTCCAGTTCTTCCATCAACTAATCTCTGATTAAGTGTAGGGTAAGGATTATTAGTTGAAATCCTAATTAACTTAATGACTATGATTCCATTCCTAGTCAAATTTATTGGGTTCGCGTGATCTCGGGGTCTGTGCAGCAAAAAAATAAATTTTTTAAAAAACAAACATGCTATAACAATTATAGCATCACCTTGGATCCAATGTGATTTATCGATTTCACAATTTCCAATGATTTAATAAATAAATTAAAATAGTTTTGGTTTACACCTTTCAATGCACTCCGGTTGTCGTAGAGTTTGAAGCAATCAATTGCTAACCTTTTTTTGAATTCTGGTTCATAGGGATCCAAGTGTCTCCCTATAAAGTGGTCCACACGTTGAGCAGGAAGACGGAATCAAAACTCCATTAGCAATTCAGATTCTTTTACTAAACTAGTTATGGAGTGAATTTAGTGAATATTAATTCTTAGTATCAACTTGTGATAAAATAAATAATATTTTGAAGAAGGATGATATTTGCTTGAATAAAAAATGGAATAAAGAAAATAATTTTTCTTTTCCTTTTCTATGGTGTTGAAAATTGAAGGAGTAAAAATTACTCCTTGAATTTTCGGCCCTCTCCTTTAATAGTGGTGACCGAAAATTCCAAGAGTCACACTCTTGGTATTTTCGACCTCCTCTTCTATTGGTTGGTTGGTTTTTGGTTGATCACATGATCTCCCAAAAATCTCCAACTCTATCTCTATTATCTTCCAAAGATATTTAGAGACTTCCAAGAATATCAAACTCTTGGGTTTCCATCTTTTTTCAAACAAACCTCGTAGGCCTCTCCTAACGATTTCCAACTTATTCATATAATTGACTAAGACCAAATTTAATTATTTAATTCCATATAGCCCATCTAATCAAATTAGGCCTAATTAAATAATTTAATTATTTAATTGAGTAAATTAATTTAATAATTAAATTAATTTATGATCTACAAATTAACTGATCCAATTAAATATTTTTTTCACTCCAATTGTGCTTCCTAATCTTATTAAGTTCAATTAAATAATCTAATTATTTAATTAAATAATTAATTCAACTCCTTAAATTAATTTAAGCACCAATTAACTAATCTCCATTAATTAATTGGGTCCTATTCCTTGGATCAATTCCTAAGTTAGAAATATTCCATCTCCAATTGTATGTGATCCTTTAGGTTCACAACTAAGTTAGCAGTGGACTTGAAAAATTTACAACTTATGAATAATAATTATTCTAATTAATTAATTTAATTAATTAATCCACTTAAAATTAACTCCTTAATTTCAAGAACCTCACAAATCATGGGAAACACCTAACAAGTGTATCATGACTGCCTAGTCTTAGATGAATTAACAATTGAACTTATTTCAATTACGAGTACCATACACGTAAGGTCCTTGTGTCATCTAATTTTCGGATTGAGTCTATGGTATGAATTAATAGTTGAAACCCTAATTGCTCCATAAATATGATTTCATTTCAAGTTTCAATGACTCATGATGAATTGTTAGAAAACCCCCGTCTAACATTCATCCTGCATTGGACAAGGATTTTCGAATCATGAATTTTGAATACATAGGAGATTCACTTGTTTTGCCAGACAAGTGATTGATCATTTGTTAGCCACTCATTAACCTCTACACATATAATGCAATATCCAATGTACCCCTTTTGTGATTGTCAGACAATCAGAAGATACATCAAAATGGAACACGACATGCACAATGCTACCACGGTGCCTCAAGTTTAAGGACTAATCGTGTATTATCATAATATGAAAAATTTTATTTTGATAAATAATATTTCCAATTAAGAATTTCCAGTAGGCCTATCAGTGTACTTGCTCTCTAACGAGCACCTGTATACATGCACTAGTGTCACTTCACTAATGTCCATGGAGCGAGACAACCTCCTCATGCGAGCATGCATCGTATGCGCGAGTCTATTGGGCTATTTGATGTCCCATCTCAATAAGCTCTCGACTTAAAACTAATTTAAGACTAAATCCATAGAGGTATATTCCACAATCATCATCAAATGCGTGACCATGCCCCATAGCTAAGTTTGGTTAGGGACTTTATCCAATTACTATATGCAATTAAAGATAATTTTTTTTCCTATTTTATTAATATGATTTGAAAAATATTATTTTTATAAATATAAGAGTATAAAAATGCTCAATCTTATTGGCGCTTTAGGCACTACTCTAACAATCTCCCATTTGCCCTGATGCCAATTGCCCATGTACTTTAGGCCCATCTTCTCAAGATATTCATCAAATTTCTTATGCGCTAGGGGTTTAGTCATTCGGTCTGTTACTTTTTCTACTGAAGTGACTCTATCCACTACAATATCGCCTCTACCAATGATCTCTCTAATTAGGTGGTATCACCTCATGATGTGCTTTGATCTTTGATGAAATCTTGTTTTTTTTTTCTTGTCCGATATATCTCTTGTTATCACAGTATATCAATATAGGATCAATAATGGATGGAACCACACCCAATTCTTGGATGAAGTTCCACATCCAAACAACTTTCTTTGCAGCATCACAGTAACAATGTATTTAACTTTGATGGTAGAATTTGCGGTTGTCTCCTATTTGGAACTCTTCCAGCTGACCACACCACTATTTATGGTGAATACGTATCTAGATTGAGTCATTTATATTGGACTAAAAACTAAAATCAGTATAGCCTTCAAGTTTTAGTTCTCTAGAGTCGTATACAAAAAAGATATCCTAGTTTTCTGTCAAGTATTTGAGGATGATCTTCACAGCCTTCCAGTGTTCCTCATTTGGATTGGATTGATATCTATTTGTGACACTCAGAGTATATATGACATTAGGTCTCTTACATAACATAACATACCATATATTATATTTCTAATGGGATATGTATTATGTATTTGGGTTATTCTTTCGCTCTCCTCAGGAGTCTTAGAAGACATGGCCTTTAAGAGAGAACTGCCATGACTCATTGGCAAGAATCCTCATTTAGTTTTCTCCATGCTAAACCTCTTTAGCATTTTATCTATGTACATAGATTGAGACAGTCCCATCATGCTCCCACTAACTTTCTTTTACTAACCTAGTTTTGAAAAGCCTTCTTAAGTCCATAAATGGATCTCTAGAGCTTGCAAACTTTTTGCTCACTCCCTCTTGATATGAAGCTTTCTGGTTGCCTCATCTCTCATAGTCATAATATGCTAATATGACCAGCAATATCTAGATGGATTAAAGTATCGCCACTAGCAAAAAGGTTTTCTTATAATCAATTCCTTATTTTTGAGTATAACCCTTCACAACCAGTCATGCTTTCTAGGTTACTACCTCTCCATTTACTCCAAACTTCCACTTATATACTAATTTGCAGCAAATGGGAACTTTTCCCTGGTGTAGGTCCACCAAGGTCTATACCTTGTTGGAGTCTATCTTGGATTTCATGGCGTCTTGCCAACTTTCCGAGTTGATGTTAGGCATTGCCTCTCCATAAGTCCTTGGATCACTATCTAATAAGAGATTCTTCTCGTTGTTCTCTAACAAAAAGTCATACCTCATAGGTGGCTTTGAGATCATTTCGGATCTCTAAGAAGGTTGTGTATCCAAAGGCCCAACCTCAGCTTGTTGGCCCGTTATTGCATCTGTTGGGAGGTTTTGTGGTTCTTGAATTTTTTCAAGTTCTATGACTTTGCCATTTCTATCCAATAGAAACCCCTTCTCTAATAAGCTGACATTTCTTGAAATAAACACCTTTTATTTCAAGGAGTCATAGAAATAGTATCCAATGTATTCCATTGGATACCCCACAAATTTACATAAAATGGATCTCATATCCAATTTATCTCCCACTTGCTGCTTCACGTAAGCAGCACTCCCCTATACCCTAAGGTATTTGTAAGAAGGTGGTTTCCCACACCATATCTCATATGGTGTCTTAGGTACTGACTTTGATGGCACTCTATTTAGTAGATATACAGCCATTTCTAGAGCATAGCCCTAGAATGAAAGTGAAAGTCCAGTGGAAATCATCATCGATTGAACTATGTCTAATAGGGTCTGATTCCTACGTTTTGCAACTTTGTTGAGTTGAAAAGTAGCATAAGGGGTCCATTGGGAGAGAATCCCATTCTCTTTTAGATAATCAAGCAATTCTATACTCAAGTATTCACCTCCTCAATCTGATCGAAGAGCCTTGTACTTAACCCAGTTTGTTTCTATACCTTGTATCTAAATTCTTTGAACTTTTCAAATTCTTCATATTTTTACCTCATAAGTTAGATATAACCATACCTATAAAAACTATCGACGAAAGTTATAAAGTAGTGATAGTTTGTGATACCCGTGCCTCTTACTACTCACATGGCCAAATATGATTCATGCATTACATATTAATTGCGTGCTATTTGTATTGATATGACATCATATAATTCATTTTATTTTATACGGCATTCTTAATCATTAAAATTAATTTTGAAGCTCTCGTATGGTATTGATTATCGAATCCCCTAACCTAAGTGGTTGATTTTGTATTGAGATAAGAAAAAATTTAGGTATCAATATAGTGAATAGTTCTAGGTTACACGTGGTAACCTTAGGAGTTCTAAAGGTGTCACCGAAAAGTTTATAAAAAGGGAGTCAGTTCGATCATGAATTTTAATATTATATGTATATTTAAATCATATACTTGGGACAACTAGATATACAATACTATAATTTAAATGTTATATAACTAGATTCATATGCTTGTAACACTATCGGTGCACAAACTTATCAATCGGGCAAGAACTAATAATTTTTCGGGTGAAGAACCTAATGAACGAACATAGGAATTAACTATGAGAATGAATGGTGATGAAGATAGGTTCCAACCAAATAAGAATATGTGAGGCACACAAGATTAGGGCTACAAGATAAGGGAGAAAATCAGATTATACCATTACATTGTTAGAGTAGGATGCCCAATGCCCCAATTAGATTGGGTGTATTATACTCTTTTGCTTTTGTAAAGACAATCTTATTGGGAATTATATTAATAAAAAGGCATTTTCTTTATTTTATGTCTTGCATTTTTTTATTTCTGCACATTAGATAAAGTCCTTAGACCAAATTTAGCTATGGGGCATGGTCGCGCATATATGGCGATCATGGAACATCCTCTAAGGCTTTGGTCTTAAATAAGTTCTGAGTCGAGAGCTTTTTGAGATGGGACATCAAATAGCTTAGTAAAACTCGTACATATAATGCATGCTCGTGAGACGAGGATGTCATATTCCATTGGCATTAGCATAGAGACGTAAGTGCATGTATGTAGGTGCTTGTTAGGGAACAAGTACACTGAATATAGCCCGCAAGAAATTCTTTGTTGGAGGCTTTGCCCGTCGAAATAAGAATTTTTGTGTTGCGGTAGTACACGACTAGTCCTCAAACTTGAGGCACAATGGTAGCCTTGTGTGCATCCTGCAACACTTTGATATATCTTATGATTGTTTGATAATCACAAAAGGGGTATGTTGGGTGTTGCACTGGTGCGCATGGAGGTTTGTCAGTGGCCAACATAGAATTCGATACTTGTCTTTTTAAACAAGGGAATCTCCTATGTTTTCATAGTTCATGATTCAAAGACCTTGGCCAAGGTAGTATGAATTGTGATTCATCAAGAATCATTGGAACTTGAAATGAGATCACAGTTATTGAATCATTTAGGGTTTCGACTTATAATCCATGCCTTAGATTTAATCAGGAGATTAGCTATCGAAAGGACCATACGTGTATGGTACTCGCAACTGAAATAGGTTTACTCGCTATTTCACCTAAGACTAGTTTGCCATGATTACTTGCTAGGTGTTTTCATGGATAGTGAGGTTCTTGAAATTAAGAAGTTGATTCCAAGCGGATTAATTAATTGGATTAATTAATTAAAATAATTGTTATTCATAAGTTGCAAATGTTGCAAACCCACTACTAGCTTAGTAGTGAACCTAAGAGGGTCACACATCTTTATGGAAAGTAACATTTCTAATTTTAGATTTTATCTAATGGTTAGAAATTAATTAATTAATACTGATCAATTAATTAATTAAGGGTTCTATTTAATTTAATGGTTAAATTAAATTATTCAATTAAGTAATTGGATTGTTTAATTGGACCTAATTTGATTAGAAAGCCCAATTGGAGTAAATTAAATTAATCAATTGGATTGATTAAATTGGGATTGAATCGATTGAATTGATTTGGGGATTTTTTAGTCTAATCCCAAAATAAATGTAGATCACTTAAGAAGCCCACTAAAGTATGAAGAGAATAAATTAAATAAATATGATTTATTTAATTAACATATTTATAGATAAGTAAATATAGTGACCAATTTTATGGGATAGATTTAATTTATGTATGAATATAATTATAGTATATATATATGATATATATCTATCTTGATATTATTTGAAGAGTTCAAATTAATATCAACAATGTATGTAGACAATTTTGATGATTAATGTAGTCTCAAATTAGTCCACATACAATAGGAGAGAGAAAAGAGAAGAGTTCTTGGAAGATTTGGAATCCTTCCAAGATAAGGTTTTGAAGTAGTTCAAAATTGAAAAACTCTTCAAGAGTTGGAAAATGATTAAAATTTTCAGCCCTATATATATGAGGGATGAAAATTACATAATCAATTCAAAATTTTTTTGAGCAAAAATTATTTTGTTTAAAATCTTCTATTTTTACTCTCCAAGAAAGGAAAGAAAGAAAAAGAAAATCAGTTTCTTGTTATTCTTTTCATATTATTGTTTCAAGAACTTAAAGAATCAATCTTTATTGTTCTTGAAAATTTACTCCGATTCTAGATTAGTAAACCATTAAAAGGATACTAGCGAATCCTTTTGATTGGTGTTGCTCTTCTGTATTGTGGACCTGATAGAGGGGAGACACTTGGATCCCTGCGAGTTCTGATAGTCCAGGATAAGCAATTGATTGTTTCATTCCCTACAACAACCGGAGTGCATAAAAGGTATAATCCGATTTTATATTTATTTATATATTCACTTGAATAAGCGCGATCGTCAAAATCGCTTTCAATCAAAGGGGTTAAATTTATGTTTGATAAAAATTTTAATTTTCTGCTGCGTATACCCTTGCGATTATAGCGAACCCAACATACATGCCACCTCAAGCTTATGCCACCTCATGCTTAGACTTATCAAGCTAGCACCTCAACCTATTCTTCACTCTTAAGCTAACAGCCACGACTTGAACCTTCTTCTGATTTAAGCTTCTAAATACATGGAAAAATCTTTCTAAATAGGTCCTAAATGATTCTAACTGAAAAAGGAGGCAAAACAAGCAAAGGGAAGGAGAAATAACCAAGTTCAAGTAGAAAACTGTGCAAGGTGAGCTTAACTTACGGGTTTGGCATGACTTTCAGATTTATTTTGAGGCTTATTGGCTTATTAAGCTTTGAATATTATTTGTAAATGTATTAGGAAGTTATTAGATAGGCTTTGATGCATAAAGAAATGGTTTGTGGTTGGAAATATTTGATAGAAAATACTTATACTAGAAACTATCACCTTGCTGTATTTTTATGTTTTAGGATTTAAAAGTGTATGGTATGTTAAGTAAAACCTTTAATTATCATCATATACATGTATATATATGAGTTAAGAGTATTGGAATGAATTTTGATCAGTTATAAATTGAAATAGAGAATGATATTGGAGAAACACTCAAACTGCCAAAGTAACAAAATCTATTTTGGTGTGCTGTGAAGGAGACTGAATTAGGGGAGCTAAATCCATTAGTTTAGGCAAGAATATAACCTGGTTATCTCTGTGTATATGCTATCTAAGTGTGGTAAAAATTTGGGAGTGATTGGATATGTTTAGGGATGTCAAAATTATCATGCAACTAAATTGGACAACAAGTAAATATGAAAATGTGAATCTGTCCCATTTGATAATTTAACATATTTCAACCTAGACATATTGCTATTGAGTGTTAACAATTAGGTACATGATATTAGAGTTATAATACTTCAATTATATCATGTTTACATGTATCTAAGATGAGAAATTAAGGTATTGGAGGGACTAGTTTGGGTTCTAGTTTATAAAACGTAGATAGCTTGGTATTTAGGGTTTTAGTATGATATTTTATGCTTTCAACTTGCCAAATTGGGAATGGTGCTTGATGTTGGTAATATTACATGCTATTTTATATCTAAGATTGGAGGGGAACAATAAACAAATCTAGACTAAGTCACCAACCAAGTGAAAGGTAAGTAAAGATTCATTTACAACTACAATGTATAGACATAGTAGATGTGTGAATTATATGTAATATTATAAATCATATGTGCATAGTAGAGGACTCTCTATTGAGCATACTTACATGGGCATTATCATTGGCACGTGCATACATCATATACGAGCATTGTGATAAATCTTTCATTGCACGGCATGATTCTGATAAAGAAAAATGTTTTGCTAACCACTACTAGTGCACCGAAGCATACATGGATTTGCATGGTTTTATGCATGGATTTGCAGGCTCACGTGCATGGATTTGCATGGATTTGCATGCTTATATAATTATTGGCCATTGGATTATGGCGGTGTACAAAGCTCTTTTTCGGTGCATGGGATAGTAGCATTGGTCAGGGGCACAAGAAAGAAATGATTTTGAGAGAAATATTTTGATGCATAAAATTGCATTGTGGGCATAGCATTTTGAGATGCATGACTTGATATTGTGGATTATTATTTGACATGCATAATCATTACTTGCTGAGCGTTAGCTCATATAGTTTATGCATTGTAGGTGCGTACGGCGATGCTTGAAGCATCTTTTACTGGCTGGGCAGCTATTGGAGCTCTTGCAGATGTCTGAGGGAGTGTGTACATGAATGACGACCTGCTGGGCTATTTTGTTGGCTTGTTATATTTTGAGTCTGTTGTATTATATTTTTAGACTAGTTCTATATTTTGCTTTTAAAACTTTACCATAAATAAGTATGTAAATATTGTGGTCATTGTGGGTGTTGTGCTTTTATATAAATACTGATCCTGCTATATACATGACATATGTGAGAAAGTATTTTAAACAGGGTTGTGCATGTAAGAAGTGATTTATCTTTTCTTAAAGTGTTACAAAAAAAAAATATTCCATGCATACACACAGGTTTTTTGATGTTAAATTATACTATAAATCTAGTTGTTGAGTAGTGGGTGTTACAGAGTGGTATCAGAGCCAGGTCTTGATTTTGTAGACTGTCCATGTACATGATTTTAGAACTTGCGGAGCGCAGCCACACCAGTAAGTTTTACATTATCATATTCCATGAATTATATTGGCCATATGTTGTTAAACTTGTGTAAAACAGCGCTGCAAAATGGTGAGAACTCGTGGTAAGAGCAGTGGTGGTGCGAGAGCGCAGAGAAATAAGACAACCACCCAAGTTAATGATCGAAATACCATGATTAACCAATTAACAGAGTTGATTGAACAACAGTCCAAACAAATTCAGCAACTAATTCGGCAGAGGGATAATGGTGAGCAACTGCGGGTGGAGGTAAACCAACAGCGGGTGGACTATATATATATGGTAGGAGAACGATTTAGGAGGCTGGATCCCCCAATATTTGAGGGTGCAATTGATCCTACCACTGCAGAGGACTGGTTGAGGACCTTGAAAAATGTGTTCCAGTATAGCAGGGTGCCAGTAGAGGAGAGGGTAATGTGTGCCACTTTCATGCTTCACAGTAGTGCAGGCCATTAGTGGGACATGATCAACAGCATAGAGGACATTACTATCATGAGCTGGGACAGATTCAAGAAGTTATTCCAAAATAAATATTTCACGGCCCCAGTTCGCATGATGAAGATGAATGAGTTTATATAACTGGATAAGGAGCGATGACTGTTGGGGAATATATTCGTAAATTTGGACAACTGTCCAGTTTGCTATGCATATAGTCAGCACTGAAGCACTGAAAGTAGAGAGATTTTTGAAGGGTTTGAGGCCAGAGTTATATCGGGATGTGAATATAGCAGGTACTCAAGGAGTGACATTTTCACATGTGGCTGAGAGGGCAGTAGTGGTAGAATCGCTCGTGCACAAGAAGCTCGACAGCAATTCAGACAGTAGGGACAGAGATGGACTGTGGGGTAAAAGAGGTCGGTTCAAATACAGAAGCCGGGATTTAAATTTTAAGGAGAATAAGGCCAACTATAAGAAGGTCAAAGTAAGAGGCTACGGGTCAAACAAGGAAAAACACTGATGCTAGAAGCTGTATGTAAAACATATGGTAATCGATATACTAGAGGCTGTTATGTAGATACCAGAATGTGCTTTCGATGTGGAATGCTGGGACATATTACTAAATTTTTCCCAGGTAAACAAAATCAGACTGGCCAAAGGAATGTACCAGCTAAGGTGTTCACCATGACTAGGGCGAATGCAGAGGCAAATCCATCGGTGGTGACAGGTAAAATTAATATTTCTAGTGTTCCAACACTTGTATTATTTGATTCTGGAGCCACGCATTCATTTACATCCACTAAGTACGTAAAGATGATGGGTAGAATACCAGATGTAGCATAAATCAATTATAGCGTAATAGTCCCCTCTGGAGATGCTAGACAAATCGATCGGATTTTAAGAGCTTGTGCCATACTTGTTGAAGGTAGAGAATTACATACTGATTTGATTATACTGGATATGAATGATTACGATGTTATTTTGGGCATGGATTGGTTGTCAAAGTATGGGGCTACTATCGACTGTAAGGAAAAAACAGTGACATTTCAACTTTCTGGGAAAGAGTCTTTCACATTTGTCAGCATTGTGAAGAATTTCAGATTCCCAATGATTTTAGTAGTGAAGGCACAACGATTACTCGATGATGGTTGCGAAGGTACTTGGTGAGTGTCATGAACATTGAGGAACAACACCCACCAACTCTGAGTGAAATACCAGTGGTGCGGGAATATATTGAAGTATTCCCAGATGATCTCCCAAGACTGCCACCAGATCGTGAAATAGAGTTTGTTATTGATATACAACCAGGAACGTCTCCAATTTCTAAAACTCCCTACAGAATGGCTCCCTTGAAGTTGAAAGAATTGAAAGTACAATTGCAGGACTTGTTGGATAAGGGATTCATCAGACCGAGCTTTTCACCTTGGGGAGCACCGGTTCTGTTTGTACGTAAGAAGGATGGCACCATGAGACTGTGCATTGATTATCAAGAGTTGAATAGAGTCACAATTAAGAATAAATATCCGTTACCCAGAATTGATGATTTATTTGACCAGCTTCAGGGTGCCGTAATATTTTCAAAGATTGACTTACGGAGGGGTACCATCAATTGAAAATAAAGGAAGAGGATATCCCCAAGATGGCATTTAGTATAAGATATGGGCACTATGAATTTTTGGTGATGCCGTTCGGATTGACTAACGCTCCAGTAGCATTCATATATCTTATGAATAGAGTGTTTAAGGAGTTTTTGAATAAATTTGTTATTGTGTTCATCGATGATATTCTAGTTTACTTAAGAACTAAAGAAGAGCATGCCGCACATTTAACACAAGTACTAGAGGTCCTGAAAGTGAAGCAGTTATACGCCAAATTCAAGAAATGCGAGTTCTGGTTGGATTGCGTAGTATTCCTAGGACATGTTATATCAGGAGCGGGAATATCAGTAGATCCAAGTAAAGTTAAAGCTATCAACAATTGGATGCAGCCTACTAGTCCTTCGGAGGTGCGCAGTTTTTTGGATTTAGCTGGATATTACCGAAGATTTGTGGAGGGGTTCTCCAAGATTGCTATGCCATTAACATAATTAACCAGAAAAGGGGTGACGTTTAGATGGACGGATATGTGTGAGCGAAGTTTCCAAGAGCTGAAAAGGAGGTTGACTTCAGCACCTATTCTCTCAATTCCATCAGGTACTGGAGGATTCATAATTTACAGTGATGTGTCGAAGAATGGATTAGGATGTGTACTGATGCAGAATGGCAAAGTAATTGCGTATATGTCCAGGTAATTTAAAGAGTATGAAAAGAATTACCCCACGCACGACTTGGAACTTGCTGTTGTAGTATTTGCGCTTAAAATATGGAGGACACTATTTATATAGTGAACGGTGCGAGATCTATACTGATCACAAGAGTCTCAAATACTTCTTCACACAGAAAGAGTTGAATATGCGGTAGCCGAGATGGCTGGAACTGGTAAAAGATTATGATTGTGTGATCAATTACCACCCCGGTAAAGCCAACGTTGTAGCTAATGCATTGAGCTAAAAATCCACACAAAGTATAATAGGGCTTTAATTCAAAAACCGAAACTGAATGAGTTGCAGAAAATGAATATAGAGATTTTACAGACAGGAGTAACAGAGGCAAAGTTGGCAGCCCTAATGCTTTAGCCTACGCTAATTGATAGGATCAAATAGGGACAACGTGATGATGAATATCTCATAAATATGATAAAGTATGTTGTTGCAGGGAAGTCTCTTGAATTTAAGATGACTCAGAATGATATTTTACAATTTAGAGGGCGTTTTGTGTGCCAAATATTGATAACATTCGGGAAGACATTTTAAAAGAGGCACATTCAACCCCTTATTCAGTACATCCAGGGGCTACCAAGATGTATAGAGACTTGAAAATACATTATTGGTGGCTGGGTATGAAAAAGGACATCACCCAACATGTGGAATAATGTCTAACATATCAGCAAATAAAGGCCGAACATCAAAGACCCGCAGGGACTTTACAACCTCTACTTATTCCAGAATGGAAATGGGAAAAGATCACCATGGATTTCGTAACTGGTTTGCCAAAGACTACTAAGGGTCATGATGCTATTTAGGTTATCGTTGACAGATTGGCCAAGTCTGCTCATTTCCTTCCCATATGTTCTACCTATTTCATGGATTGCTATGCCCAATTATACGTTCAGGAGATTGTCAGACTTCATGGAGTGCCATTGTCTATAATTTCTGATAGAGATTCAAGATTTTTGTCTGCTTTTTGGAGGAGTTTACATAAAGCTTTGGATTACAGTTATCATTCAGTACATCATATCATCCTTAAATGGATGGGTAATCTGAACGAACAATATAAATGTTGGAGGATATGCTCAGAGCCTGTGTATTAGACTTCCAAGGTCAGTGGAGTAAATTCCTACCTTTAGTGGAGTTTGCATACAACAACAACTATCAGACTAGTATTGGAATGGCTCCCTATGAAGCATTGTATGGCAAAAAGTGTAGGTCTCTGATACACTGGGATGAAGTTGGTGAGAAGAAACTTTTAAGCCCAAATATGATTCGAGAGATGACAGAAGTCGTGTTACAGATTCGACAAATAATGCAAACTGCCCAAAATCGACAGAAAAGTTATGCAGATCGACGAAGAAGGGCGTTGGAGTTTGCGATAGGAGATTAGGTGTTTTTGAAAGTAGCACCAATGAAGGGCATCATGCGGTTTGGGAAGAAAGGAAAATTGAGTCCAAGATACAGCCACATTCTCGGTGATTGAAAGAATTGGTGATGTTTCTTACAGACTGGATCTGCCAATATCTATGTCCCAAATACATAATGTATTTCATGTGTCTATGCTGAGGAAATATATTGCTAATCCCTCTCACATTCTGAAGAATAAACTAGTGGAATTAAAGGCAGATTTGAGCTACGAAGAAAAGCCTATATAGATTTTGTTACGAGAAGTGAAGCAACTAAAAAATAAACAAATTCCATTGGTTAAAGTGTTATGGAGAAACCAATTGGTAGAAGAGGCCACTTGGGAAAGGGAGGACGAAATGAGAACTAAGTATCCTGAACCTTTTCGGTAAGTGAAATTTCAGGGACAAATATTTATAAGGAGGGGAGGATGTGACATCCATGCCTCTTACTACTCACATGGCCAGATATGATTCATGCATTACATATTAATTGCGTGCTATTTGCATTGATATGACATCATATAATTTATTTTATTTTATACGGCGTTCTTAATCATTAAACTTAATTTTGAAGCTCTCGCATGGTATTGATTATCGAATCCTCTAACTTAAGTGGTTGATTTTGTATTGAGATAAAAAGAAATTTAGGTATCAATATAGTGAATAGTACTAGGTTACACGTGGTAACCTTAGGAGTTCGAAAGGTGTCACCGAAAAGTTTATAGAAAGGGAGTCGGTTCAATCATGAATTTTAATATTATATGTATATTTAAATCATACACTTGGGACAACTAGACATACAATACTATAATTTAAATGTTATATAACTAGGTTCATAAGCTTGTAACACTATTGGTGCACAAACTTATCAATCGGGCAAGAACCGATGATTTTTCGAGTGAAGAATCTAATGAACGGACATAGGAATTAACTACGGGAATGAATGTTGATGAAGATAGGTTGAAACCAAATAAGAATATGTGAGACACACAAGATTAGGGCTGCAAGATAAGAGAGAAAATCAGATTATACCATTATATGCCACCTCATGCTTAGACTTACCAAGCTAGCACCTCAATCTATTTTTCACTCTTAAGCTAACAGCCACGACTTGAACCTTCTTCTAAACTATTTAAGCTTCTAAATACATGGAAAAATCTCTCTAAATAGGTCCTAAGTGATTCCAACCAAAAAAGGAGGCAAAACAAGTAAAGGGAAGGAGAAATAACAAAGTTCAAGTAGAAAACTGTGCAAGGTGAGCTTAACCTACGGTTTGGCATAACTTTCAGATTTATTTTGAGGCTTATTAGCTTATTAAGCTTTGAATATTATCTGTAAATGTGTTAGGATGTTATTAGATAGGCTTTGATGCATAAAGAAAGGGTTTGTGGTTGAAATATTTGATAGAAAACACTTATACTAGAAACTGTCACCTTGCTGTATTTTTGTGTTTCAGGATTTAAAAGTGTATGGTATTTTTGCTGTATTTTTGTGTTTTAGGGAGTGTGTACATGGGTGACGACCTGCTGGACTATTTTGTTAGCTTGTTATATTTTGAGTCTGTTGTATTATATTTTTAGACTGATTCTATATTTTGCTTTTAAAACTTTACTATAAATAAGTATGTAAATATTATGGTCGTTGTGGGTGTGTGTTTTTATATAGTATGTAAATATTGTGGTCTTTGTGAGTGTTGTGCTTTTATATAAATACTGATCCTGCTATATACATGACATGTGTGAGAAAGTATTTTAAACAGGTTGTGCATGTAAGAAGTGATTTATCTTTTCTTAAAGTGTTACAAAAAAAATTTCCATGCATGCACACAAGTTCTATCATGTTAAATTATACTATATATCTAGTTGTCGAGTAGTGGGTGTTACATAGTTCCCATGAGCACTAACACTTAGTGGCATGCGTACATCTGAATGAATCAAATACAATAGGTTTTTGTCTCACTCCACTTGTCCAACAAATAGTGATTTGGTCATCTTCCCTTTGAGACATGACTCACATGTTGGCATTCCTTGCTCTTTCTAAAGATTGAGCAATTGGGCCAACTTGTGACTCTCTTCTAAGATAAGTGACCTAATCTAGCATGCCATAAGAGTTTGGAAATATGATTATATAATTTTTTTTATTTTGTTGAACGTGAAAAAAAGGAGTTATGGGGAGCAATCGAATATAAACCATTCATCAATATATTAGAGTTAATTAAAACTAAATCTTTAAAAATAGACTAACTTCCATATTTTATTGAAAAAATAAAACCTTCTCTATCCAAAACAGACATGGAGATACTGTTCTTAACTATCTCTGGAACATAAAGACAATTGTTTCAAACTAAAACTACTCCATTTTCTAAAGCAAAGTTGACACTTCCTATGGCTAATGCAGCAACCTTTGCTCTATTCCCCAGCCGCAGAACCATCTCTTCTCTACTTAGTTTTATGTTTCTTGCCATCACCTGCAAATTATTGCAAAGATGAGACCCACAGCCGGTATTCAATACCCAAGAAACATCATTAACTAATAAGTTAGCTTCAACAAAATAAATGCCAAAACTCTCTGGGCTCGCAATGTACACTTTGCAGTTCCTTTTCCAATGCCCAGTTTTGCCGCAATAGTGGTTATCAACTTCAACATGTATAAGATGGAAATTAGCCTTGTTATGCTAGTTAACATGTTGAAGATGACTGATTATTCTAATGATTCATCATGAGTCATTTAAACTTTAAATGGAATCATAGTCATTGAGAAATTACTGTTTTGACTATTAATCTCCTAGACTCAGTCAGGAGATTAGTTGACAAAAGGACCTTATATATATAGTACTCATAATTGAAATAAATTCACTAACTATTTCACTTGAGTGTAGGTAGTCATGATACACTTGCTAGTTGTTTCCTATGACTTGTGAGGTTTTTGAAATTAAGAAGTTAATTTCAAGCGGACTGATTAATTGAAGGTGTCAAACGATGGAGTCAGAGACTGCAGGATGAGATCTAAATAGATTTTGTTGTCCATAACGACTCCAAGTGACTCAAACCTTTCTATCAGGTCTATCATATTCAATCCATGATCATGGACTGAAGAACTCTCCTTCATATAGGTCCTAAAAAGCTCTTTTGAGATCTAATATCTCACCTACCTAGTATGTTCACCATACAACTCTTGTAGGTGAATATAGATATCATGTGCATATGCATATACCTCGTGTTTCCTCTGCAACTCCTTTGGCATCAATGTCATCATATAGCATCGCACTTGTAGATTATCATCGACTATTTTTCAATATTTTATAAGATCCTCCTCAGTCCCATCTACCAGCAGACCCGTTGATGGAGGAACATCGAGGACGTAGGATCTCCTCTCAGATTGTAAAAAAATCTAGAGATTCCTAAGCCAATTGATAAAGTTGGGTCCAATCAATTTATTGCTGTCCATAATTTATGCAAGTGGATTTTTAGTCATTTTTTAGACAATCTACAAAATTTAAACGAGGTAGAAAATTAACATTCTTTCAAAAATAATTTCATTGATAACAAGGTCTTTAGTAATAAATATCTCCAACTATTTTATTCAAATTCCATCACCCCTAATAGGAATTTAGGAAATCATATTTCCTAGTGGGCTTGAGGCCTAATCAATATGTCGTATGCCCCAATTTTATGAGCTTATGAAATATATTAAAAGGTAGTTAACTTTTAATGATTGTGTCTCCATACAACCCTCAAGATATTTTACCTCACTTCTTCCCATATACCCCAATTCTATGAGCCCATATGGTACTAAATATCAAGCAAGACCTATCAAACCTCCATGTAGATGGAGTATCAAAACGTTCCATGACTCATGACCAACATAAAGATGAGTCCATCCCATGGACGTTGTCATGCTTATTAGAGATCACAACTTTCCACTACAGAGTTATTTCATGACAAAGGAAGGTAGCATCATCATGTCGTCTACTTTTGATAGTAAGCATGGATTATTAGGTCCAACCCAATTTTATTCATATTTGCTTGAAATCAAAATTTCAAAAATTCCTTTACTTGATTTTAACTCAAGTGGGGTTAATTTATTTTAACTAAGACCTCATCATTTTTAATCTTAGTTTATTTAATGTGTTTTCATTCAATTGATTGCAAGAATATTATTTGAAAATAATAAATAAACCTTATGCATACATCTAATGCATATATAATTTAGATGTCATGGCCAATCCTATCTGATCTATTTTGAGTAAAAAATGGATATAGGTCAACCTAAAGGTAATAAAATAAAAATAGAAACTAATTTATATTACATGAATATATCCCATACATTCATGGGTCTTTTCTTGATTTTTCGTCTTGGTCCTTCTTCTTGTCCACCAAAAATAAAAAAGAAAAAGCCTCATCCTATTCCACTCTTATTTCAAAAATGTAAAGTACATACAAGGAAATAATAGGAGACTCACAGATCCCATTTCAAAAACCCAAAGTTAAATAAATCCAATCACATTGGTCCAAAAGGCTCTATCATCATGTCATACATACCAATAAATACATCACATGAATTTATTAAAGCATGTAAATTTACCATCCACTTAAATTGTAATTTCACAACTTGGGATAAAATCTTGATTTTTCACAAAAAATCCATTTTTCAAAAAATTCAAATTAACAGTTTAATTAAAATTTTAAAAAATTGAATTTTGCAATTCAACACGATGAGGATGTCCAACACCCCCCAGACAGCGCGCGCACACAACGCTTAGTGCTGCAGCAAGTGCAACAGTACGCAGGTACGGTGCATGCTCACATAGCATTGCCAGCGTGCACAGTGCATACTGTAGTGCACACAATGTGTGCGTAGAACAGATAGAGCGTGCAAGCACCCAAGACGTGCGCAAGCACGTGCCGCTGCACGCGATCTACCATGTATTTTTCTCCTCCAATTGAATCGGATATTCAATTACACATGTTCTATTTAAAAATTAAATAAATTACAAAATAATTTTATCCCAATCAGAAATATAAAAAAATCAATCAAAATTTAGCAATTAAATTCACAAGCATAAATCGAATTCGATTGAAATTATGCAAATCGTGGCTCTAATACCACTACTGGGTTTGCGTAATCCCGGGGTGTGCGCAGTAGAAAAATAACAAATTTAAAAAACAAATATGCCATAATGGTGGCCGAAAATTTCAAGAGTTCCACTCTTGGTATTTTTGGCCTCATCTTCTATTGGTTGGTTGGTTTTTGGTTGATCACAAGATCTCCCAAAAATCTCCAACTCTATGTCTATTATCTTCCAAAGATATTTAAAAACTTCCAAAAATATCAAACTCTTAGGTTTCCAATTTTTTTTAAACAACCTTCGTAGGCCTCTTCTAACGGGCCTAATTGAATTGAACTTGGACATTAAAATAAATTCTACAATTAATTCAATTAATTGACTAAGGACAAATTTAATTATTTAATTCCATCTAGCCCACCTAATCAAATTAGGCCCAATTAAGTAATTTAATTATTTAATTGAGTAAATTAATTCAACAATTAAATTAATTTATGGTCTATAAAATTAATTGATCCAATCAAATAATTATTTTACTCCAATTGGGCTTTCTAATCTTATTAAGTCCAATTAAATAATTTAATTATTTAATTGAATAATTAATTCAACTCCTTGAATTAATTTAAGCCCCAATTAGTCAATATCCATTAATTAATTGGATTCAACTAATTGGATTAATTTCTAAGTTAGAAATATTTCATGTCAAATTGTGTGTTACCCTTTTGGTTCACAACTAAGCTAATAATGAGATCGCAATATTTGCAGCCTATTAATAATAATTATTTCAATTAATTATTTTCATTAATTAATCTACTTAAAATTAACTCTTTAATTTCAAAAACCTCACAAGTCACAGAAAATACCTAACAAGTGTATCATGACTACCTAGTCTTAGGTGAATTAACAAGTGAACCTATTTTAATTACGAGTACCATACATGTAAGGTCCTTTTGTTATCTAATCTCCCGATTGAGTTTGGGGCATGGATTAATAGTCGAAACCCTAATTGCTCAATAATTATGATTCCATTTCAAGTTTTAATGACTCATGACAAATCGTTAGAAAACTCCCGTCTAACATTCATCCTACCTTGGCTAAGGACTTTTGAGTCATGAACTATGAAAATATAGAAAATTCACTTATTCTGCCAGACAAGTGATGGATCTTTTGTTGGCCACTTATTAACCTCCATAAATGTTAATGCAATATCCAACGTATTCTTTTTGTGATTGTATGGCGATGGCAATCACGACATGTACAAGGTTACCATGGTGCCTCAAGTCTAAGGATTAATCGTGTACTATTGTAATATGAAAATTCTTATTTCAACAAATAACATTTTCAATTAAGAATTTTCAGTGGGCTTATTCAGTGTACTTCTCTCTAACAAGCACCTATATACATGCACTAGCGTCACTACACCAATGTCCATAGAGTGAGACATCCTCATATTGCGAGTATGCATCATATGCATGAGTCTATTAGACTATTCGATGTCCCATCTCAAAAAGCTCTCGACTCGCATCTAATTTAAGACCAAATTCATAGAGGCATATTCTATGATCACCATTAAATGCGTGACCATGCCCAATAGCTAAGTTTAGTCTAAGGACTTTATCTAATTACTATATGCAATTAAAGATGAAGAAATTTGCCTATATTAATATGATTTGAAAATATTATTTTTACAAATACAAGAGTATAAAAGACACTTAATCTAATTGGCGTGTTGGACACTACTTTAACAAAATTGATTCTTGATAAATCAGTAAAAAATCCTCATCTAATATTCATCGTGCTGTGGCCAAAGACTTTTGAGTCAGGATAGTGGAATGCATAAGAGATTCATTTATTCTACCAGATAGGTGACATATCATTTGTTTGTCATTTATTAACCTCTATGCACGAAGATCATACACCTATTGTAAATCCTTTGTGATTATCATGCAATCCAAAAATATATCAAAGCGTAAGATATCGTGCGCAATGTTACCATGGTGCTTCAAGTCAAAGGACTAATTCATGCACTATTATAACTAGAAAATTCTCATTCAACTAACAATATTTCCAAATGAGAACTCACAAACAAGCACTAGTGTATCTAAGTCGATGCCTATAGAATGAGATATCCTTCTTTCGAGTATATATCGTGTGCGTAAGTCTAACGGGCTTATCAATATCCCATCTCAATATATTATAGACTCAAAACTAATTTAAGACCAAAGTCATAGAGGTATATTCCATGATTGCTATCATATGTGCAACCATCCCCGTAGTAAGTATGGTCTAGGGACTTTATCCATCGGTAAAATGTAATTAAAGATAAATAATATCAATTTGTTAATATATTTTGAATAATATTTTCAATTCGCTAGAGTATAGAATTGACCAATATTTAGCACGCCAGTCACTATTCAAACAATCTTCTACTTACTCTACAGCCAATTACCCATCTTCTAAATATGTCCTTCGAATACTATCTGCGCTAGGAGTCTAGTTAGTAGATTTACTATGTTTTCTACCGTTGCACTCTTTTCACTATTAAGTTGCCTCTACTAATGATTACTCGAATCAAACGGTATCACCTTATCTATGATGAGATCTTGGCTTTTTTGCTTGTGCAATTGTCCTGTTATTATCAAAGTGGACAAGTACTGAATCAACAACAAACAGAACTATTCCAACCATTGGACAAAGTTCCTTATCCAAACATCTTCATTTGGCAGCATCCTATGCAACAATAAATTCACCATTGTTGGTGGAATCTACGATTGTCTTAAGCTTGGAAATTCTTCTAACTAACTACCCTACTATTTAAGAAGTATACGATTCCAGACACAGACTTCAAGTTATCTATATTAGACTATAAGCTAGAGAAGTATCCCAACTTTAGTTTTCTGTAACCGTACTCCAAGAAGACATATTTTGCACTTCATAAGCACTGAATATCTTTTTTACGACTTTCCATGTTTTTCGCATGAAATAGACCAATATTTGCTTGTGAAACTCAAAGCATTTGTTATATCATGTCTTGTACATAGATTTGCATACATTATGCTTCATAGAGGATACATATAGTACATGAGTCATGGCTGTCTCTTTCTTCTAAAAGTATTTGGGGATGTAGACTTCGAAAGAAAAAACCTTTGACTTAAAGACATAAATCTCTTCTAAGATTCTTCCATGCTAAAAACCCCTTCAGCATTTATGTACTAAATTTGGGGCAGCCCAAGCATTCTTTTAGATCCTTATAGATCTAAATCCCAATCTCTAGGAATTTATTCCCAAATCCCTCTAGAGAACTTAGTAGATTACAAGTCTTAGTTGACTATAACATTCTTACACCATTACTATGAGTAGAATGTTATTAACATAATATACTTTTCTATGCTCCCACTAACCTTCTTGTATACACTTGGTCCATCCGCATTCTTAAGGGAATCAAAGTATTTGATTGACTCAGCGAATAGAATGTCCCATCTTTGGGAAGTCCATTAAGTGGATCTTTGATACTTGCAAACCTTTTTCTTGCATCCTATTGATATGTAGGCCTTTGGCTACATAACATAATTGTCCTTCTCAATATCCTTGTTGAGGAAGGTGACCTTTATATCCATCTCCTATATCTTGGTAGTCACAATATATAGATATGGACAACATGATACCAAAGGACTTCGACATTATATCTAGTAAAGATTTTCTTAACAGCCCTCCTACCCTATGGGCATCCTCAGTCATATCTATTATCTTCACTTAGTAAATCCCATGACTCGTGGCCAACAGCTTAAGTGTGGTAGTATTTCACATGCCAACTACTTTTGATGGAAGGCTTGGATGAATGGGTCTAGTCGAATATTGCCCATTTATGCTTAATATAGAATTTAATTAAAAACTTTTGGACTAGAAATATTTTCAAGTGAGGGTTCCATTATTGTAAGACCTCATCATTTTCTTAAGTTGTTTATTTAATGTTGTACTATCTTAGTGATCGCAAGCAGAATCATAAGAAAAACATTAAATAAATCATGCATACATTTCCATATATGCATAAATAAATGGATGGTCATAGGTCTTTATCCTATGCAATCCACTCGAGCCAAAGTAGATCTAGGTCAGTCTAGGGTGATAATTAAAATGATAATAGATCTTATCTATTACATAAATGCATCCTTATACAATTAAGGGCCTTTATTCCTCATTTTTCCATCTTACTCATTCTAGTAATGTCAGCCAAATTACAAAAGAAAATCTCACAAACTAATTCTACTCTAATTATATTTGAATCAACTATAAGAAACCTTATAATTTCTTTCAAGGAGAGGTACATAAGAGGAAGATAAAATTTTACATTACAATAGAGAAAGGAAAGACTCCCAGACCTCATTTTAATTAAAATCCAAAAACATAAATCATAGCGTAAAATAATCAATTGATCTAGGCTCCATGAACATCCACATCACAACATGCTTAATTAATCATCACATGAATAATTTAAAGCATGTAAATTTATCCATCTTTATGTGCTGAAATTTTAATTTAGGATTTAACAATTTTTGGTAATTCTTAAAAACTCTTTTTTATTAATTTAAAATTAGCAAATACATTTTTAGCTAATCTACAAATTAGTGTGTAACCATTACATAGTTGGAAACAAATCAGGCATGTCACCATACTACCGCGATAAGGGTTATGGCGCCAACATTTGGCATAGCAGCGCAAAAAATTTGCCCAATAACTACTAGAAATCTGCCAGACTAGTGTCGTGGCACTAGCGAGATTTCCAGCATGGCATCGCAGCACAAGGCTTTCTCTATTCCAGCCACATCAGGGCTTTTGGAACCCATATCATCGTGCCTTGTGGCAAGAATATTTTTTTTATTAATATTATTTTCTAGAAAAAATCCCCAACTCATTTCCAACTCAGAGTAGTCATTCCATATCTTCAAAATCAAATAAACAATTTCTCGCACATAAAAGATATTTAATTTTATCGCATAAAATTTTAGACATGTTTCACAAAAACAATCAAAATACTTAAACCTAGACAATGATATCACTATTTGGTTCACATAATCACGCAACAAAAATCTAAAATTTTCAATAGTAGAAATAAAAAAAACATCATATGTAAAATTATATCTTGGATTTGTAGCGATTAATTGGTTTGCGTTTATGATTGATCGCTTAATCTAATTAAACGACTGAGTTTTGCGAATCATACCTTTAGAAGAACTTTGGTTGAAGTAGAGTGTGAGGCAATTCAAATGGCTATCTTCCTCACAAACTATTCATAGGAACATCAAGATATTTTTGAAACTTTAACCTCGGATTAGAAACTGATTTGCCTAGAACTCCAACTGTCGTCCCTCTAATGATATCCACACCTCAGGCAAGTCCACGGATATTAAATCCTTGCTAGTAAATCAAAATTCTTTGTTTCTAATCTAAAACTTTGGGAGTACAATTCAATTCACAAAACAGCTAGTGATAGAAAAAATATATTGAATCCAAAGAGGATGGAACTTTTTTGGTGGACAAAAAAATATCAAAAGAGCATAAAGAAGATGAGAGAAAAGATATCTTAAAGCTTTCTCAGAGCTCCTACACGTTTTTTTTTGGGAAGAAATATTCTCTCCAAGACCTAATCACATTAGGTATATATCTCCTTCATTTCTTATCTTATCTTATTTCTATCTTTGACTAGGAGTCTTTGACTTTCTAATCATGAGATCCTAGTGGGCCTCCCATGAGCCCATCAACACTTGGGCTGGGACTTTAATTAATTAATATAGTCCATTTAATTGATTTCTATCAATTAAATAAGCCTAACTTAATTAATTGATTAGTTATTTAATTGTTCCATTAAGACCACCTAATCAAATTAGGTCAAATTATTTATTATTTAATTACATAGTTTAATTTAACCACTTAAATTAAATTATGCTTTATCTTAATTAATTGATCCAATCATTTAATTGATATAGTCTCCATGACTCTCTAATCTTAATTAGGTCTAATCAAATAATCTTATTATTTAATTAGATGAATTAATTTAATTTTTTAAATTAATTCTACCTCAAGTTAATTAATTTCTATTAATTAACTTAATAAAAATTCTTGGATTACTTTCAAAATTAGAAGTGAACTATCCTGATTTGTGTGACTCATTAGGTTCACAACTAAACTATTAGTGGGCTAACAACTCTTGCAACTTAGTGAATGAATTAATATTTTAATTAATTAATTCATCTTGAAATTAATTCCTCAATTCCAAGAACCTCACAAGTCAAAAGAAATACCTAACAATACATCTAGACTACCTAGTCTTAAGTAAATTTAGCAAGCGAATCTATTTCAATTACGAGTACCAAGCAAATCCCATTCTTCCACTGTCTAATTTGCTGATTAAGTGTCCCTGGATTATTAGTTGAAACTCTAGTTGATTTTATGACTATGATTTTACTTCTAGTCATATTGACTTGTGATGAATCTTTAGACAACACTCGCCTAATATTCATCCTGCTTTGGCCAAATATTTTTGAGTCAAGAACCATGGAATACATAGGAGATTCACATATTCTGCGAGATATGTGATGAATCATTTGTGGCCACTTATTAACCTCCATGCAGGAAGATCATACGCCCAACATAAACCCCTTGTGATTATTATATAATTGAGAAATACATCAAAGTACATGATGTTGTGCACAAAACTATCTTGGTGCCTCAAGTCCAAAGACTATTTCATACACTATTGTAACAAAAACATTCACATTCGACGAATAACATTTCTAATTGAGAATTTTTCATGGGCCTGTTTGGTATACTCGTTCCCTAACAAACACCCTCACATATGCACTAGCATCTTCATGCTATTAGCCTATGGAATGAGATATCTTCCTTTCGAGCATACATCATATACTTGAGTTTAATGGGCGTGACCATCCCTGTAGCCATGTATGGTCTAGAGACTTTATTTAATTGCTAAAATGCAATTAAAGATAAAAAATTATTAATTTATTAATATACTTTGAATAATATTATCTATTCGTTATAGCGTATTTCTCTCAGGTAAATTCCATAATAGGGGAGTTAACTGAAAGTAAATTATCGATTGATTAGAATTAGCCTAATGTTTATCGTATGAAAGTTTACCCACGAAAGCATACAAATTTTACTGACTGTGCAATACCCCTTAACTTAACTGAAGAGCCTAAACAAGCTGATATATTTAAGTCAAGAATATTAATTTTTCATCAACATTAGAGTTATGATTTTAATAAAAATTCTCATTTTTAGCTATAAGAGAAAGAACTTGAATCATTTTAAACACACCATATATATATATATATATCAAAACTGAGTACATCTGTTTACAAAACAATAATAGAGTGGCTTATTTCAAAACAAAACAGAGTTTTCAAAATAAACTACAAAACAGTTCGAAACATGGCATATGAACAAATCTCTATCCGGCCGCTCTAGAGACTCAGTTAACCTCTAAACCTGTACATTTCCACCTGCATCACATGAATCTAATGAGCTAAAGACTCAGTAAGATGAAACTGATGCAATAACAAATAACATATATACACATCTCATAAATCATTAAATGCATTATTCTATTTAATAACTTTCATTCATAAATCATTATTTATGACCCTTGAAGTGTGGTACTTAACTAATAGCAATAGACCGTGATTTTTAAAACCTGTTCATAATGATTGACCAATAAGAGAACTAATACGGAGTTTTCATACTTAGTCTTTCAACCTCAAATATTAGCCGTATTCTATCTCATTCATTGTGGCTTTTCTATACCAATTTTTCAATCTCGAGTATTTATCATTATTTGTTGGTTCCGTTGGTCCCTCTCGCGTCCCTTGTCTACTCGACCATCAATCAAATACCATACTTCCTTTTCAAAACCTCATTATATGCTTAATAGTGTCATGCTTCATAAACCATAAATGCATCAAAAATTACATCATTTGACAAACAATAACAATCACTTTAAAACATGAACAAATATTATATAATTCTTGTGATACAGCAAATGAAAGTTTCAACTTACCTAAAGTCCACTTTGTGGCAAGTGAAAAGACCAATCTCTTTGGATGATAGGATGTGTTAAAGGTCTAACATAATCAAATCATGTACCATTTAATATCCTTTTTATAAATCATTTAGTCTATTCTAGTTAAAGTTCATATACACTTTTCAATTTTGTAAATAATTTCTTATCAATTACATAACCTTAAAAATAATGCATACTCCATATTTTACTATTAATTCAAGACATTAAACATTAGGAAAATCATTAAATAACTAATAATTCAAACATAATTATTAGGGAGCCCCTAAAACATGTACATAATCCAAATTAACATGACGTAAATTCAGTTCTAACTTAAATTGATTGTACCCTTCAATTAAGAAAACTAATTGCTATTATTTTCAATCATTCAAAGGAACTTCCAAACACAATATAAGCATTACTATATTAATAGAAATACGTAAAGTAAGCATATTTCACAAGACTATCAATTTTGCTAAAAACTAGCTTAACTAGTTTGGTTTTGGCTTCAAGTATAACTTACTTATGTTTTCAATCATACAAAAATATACTAAAACATGTAGCCATCCAAGATACTACAAATTTATCATAAGAAACATTGAAAAAGAATATACTTTGATTAAGTTGGAATTAAGCTTCAAAATCAACAGTTTTCAAGCTTAAAAGGGTGGAACTTGTTCTAGTTTGTGTTTTATGAATTCTATGGATTGAATTCAATTTTTGTGAGTATGAGAGTGTATAAATTTGGGAGAAACTTAGGAGAATAAGGGCTGGTCGTTTTGGAGGTGCTTCCACAAGAAATATGGATGAAAATAATTTTTTTTGACCTTCCAAAAAGAGGTAAGTGGAGGGTGATGATTGGTTGTATCATGTTTGGTATCTTCTCATGCCAAAAGCCACATTCATGGGCTAAGGAGATCATAAAAATTGATGCTTTGGTGTTATAATCAATTGCAATGTAGTTTAAAATAATTTCATGCGACCTAGTCAACCAACCAATCAAATTGCACCATTTTGCATACTTTTAGTTCCTAGCCAAATGTAACATATTTAAAGAAAATATTTAGGAAAATAATCACTTTAGAATGTAACAAGTATGGAGCAATACGAATAATTCATTTCATGGCCATTCAACACATCAATCTTTCTTAATCGAGATACCGAACTTTTCACTGCAAAAAGGCACTTAAGGAATACGTTAAATCAAGAAACAAAAGTTTGATATCATATTTCATGTACTAATGCATGTTAAAGCATAACTAGAGCATATAATAATAATTATTCAAGTTTGTCCAATTATGCTATTTGTATGTCATAATTCAATAATACATATTAATTAGATGCATATTCATGTAAAATGCTTATTATTGGCTATGTAAGAGAGAATTGGGCATTGCAATCCTTCATTCCTTATAAAAATTTCATCCTCAAAATTTGACGTACCAAATAATTCTAAATACTTGCTCTGCATTTCTTCTTCTCTTTCTCACGTGGCCTTTTCTATAGAATGATTCTTCCACAATACTTTAACAAGTCGAATCTTTTTCATTCTCAACTCTTTTGCCTTTTGATCAAAATTTACACTGGTTTCTCTTCATAAGCTAAATCAGGAGTCAATTCCAATGATTCATAACTCAACACTTGAGAAGAGTTTGAAATGTACTTTCTCAACATAGACATGTGAAAAACATTGTGAACACTAGATAATGATGGAGGTAAGACCACTCTATAAGTTTTATCACCAACTCTTTTGAGAATCTCGAAAGGGCCGACATACCTTGGGCTGAGTTTTTCTTTCTTTCCAAATCTCATAACACCTTTTATGTGAGCTACTTTTAAGAACACATGATTTCTAATGGTAAACTCTAGATCTTTTCTTCATTTATCTGCATAACTTTTCTATCTACTTTGCGCAATCTTCATTCTCTCTCATATTTTCTCCATTACCTTAGCGGTATGTTGAACTATTTTTGGACCAAGTAGGCTTCATTCTCAAACTTCATCCCAATGAACTAGAGATCTACATTTTCTTCCATACAATGCTTCATAAGGCGCTATTTCAATTATTGATTGATAGCTATTATTATAAGTAAACTCCACTAATGGAAGCTTTGCATCCTAACAACCCTGATAGTCTTTGATGTTCAATCTTGTTGATAAGTTAGACATTTAACCACAAATTTTGCTATATCTCTCTTTATTTTAGGTCACTAATAATGTTGTTGTAAGTCCTTATACATTTTTGTGCTACTTGGGTGTACTGAGTAAGGAGTAGTATGAGCTTCTTCTAAAATACCTCATTTCATGGCCTTGTCAAATGGCACACACAGTCTCCCTTTATAACGAATAATCCCATCATAAGTAATAGAGAAGTGTGGTCTCTTTCTAGCCTCAATCATTTTTTTCAATCTACACAAATGCATGTCCACCTTTTGACCTTCTCTGATTCTATCTTGAAGTGCAGGTCTCAACATTAAGGCTGACAATGAATATTTTTTCCCTTTAGGTACAATTTCAAGCTCTAATCTCTGTAAATTCAGTAATATTGACTTTTGTATAACAAAAAGAGAAGACGAGGATTTTTTGCTTAATGCATCTGCAACCACATTCGCTTTACCAGGATGATAGTTGATCACAGAATCATAATCCTTCACAAGTTCTAACCATCTTCTTTGTCTTATATTAAGCTCTTTTTGAGTAAAAAAGTATTTCAAACTCTTATAATCTGTGTATATCTCACACTTCTCACCATACAAGTATTGTCTCCAAATCTTCAAGGCAAAAACCACAGCAGTAAGTTCCAAATCATGGGTTGGATAATTCTTTTCATATTCCTTCAATTGCCTCAAAGCATAGGCAATAACCTTCCCATTTTGCATCAAAAAAACACCCAAACCATTTTTTGAAGCGTTGCTATACACTACGAATCCACCAATTCCAATTGGAATGGTAAGAACAGGAGTTGTAGTTAATTTATATTTCAGTTCTTGAAAACTTCTTTCACAAGTATCGATCCACAAGAACTTCACATTCTTTCTTGTCAACATTGTCATTGGAGTTGATATCTTTGAAAACTCTTGAACAAATTGTCGATGGTACCCTGCTAATTGCAAGAAACTCCTTACTTCTGATACATTTGTTGGTGTTGGCCACTTAATGACAGCTTCTACCTTGCCCGGATTAACATAAATACCATCCTTGGATACTACATGACCTAGGAATACCACTTGTTCAAGCTAAAACTCACACTTCTTGAATTTAGCATACAATTATTTTTCCTTAAGAACTTGCAGCACAATTTTCAAATGTTCTTTGTGCTCTTCTTTATCTCGTGAATAAATTAGGATATCATCAATAAACACAATCACAAATTTATCAAGATATTGCTTGACCACCCTATTCATTAGATCCATAAAAGCTGCAGGGGCATTGGTTAAACCAAAAGGCATCACTAGAAATTCATAATGTCCATACCTTGTTCGGAATGCAGTCTTTGGTATGTCTTCTTCATTGATCTTCAATTGATGATACCCAGAGCGCAAATCAATCTTAGAAAATACAGATGCTCCCTGCAATTGATCAAACAAATCATCTATTCTTGGGAGTGGATACTTATTCTTGACTGTTATTTTATTCAACTCTCTATAATCAATGCACAACCGTAATGTACCATCCTTCTTTTTCACGAACAACACAGGTGCCACAAGGAGAATAACTAGGGCGAATAAAACCCTTATCAAGCAATTCTTGCAATTGAACTTTTAACTCTTTCAATTCTGTTGGTGCCATTTGGTATGGTGCTTTAGAAATAAGAGTAGTTCCTGGCATAACATCAATCATAAATTCGATCTCTCGATTCGGTGGTAGTCCCGATAAATCATCTAGAAATACCTCAAGAAATTCTTGAACCACATCTATATTTTCTGGCTTCAATTGTGCTTCAACTGAAGTATCCAAAACACTTGCCAAATATCGAACACAACCTTTATTCAACATCTTTTGAGCTTTCAAAGCAGATATAATTGGTAAGAACCGTGAGAATAACGTACCACTAAACACAAACTGTTCTTCTTTAGGTGGTTGAAAAATCATAATCTTCTTGTTGCATTCAATTGTTGCATAATATTTGGCAAGCCAATCCATACCTAGAATAACCTCAAAATTTGGCATCGATAAAATAACGAGATCTACATGGAGAGTCCTATCACTAATCTGAATAAAACAAGCCCTTAATATTTGGTTGGAATCCATTTCCTCCCCAGATGGAACAGCCACACTGTACCTTACTTTTAATAAATCTGGTGTAATGCCTAATTTTCTCACAAATGCACGTGATGCAAATGAATGTGTAGATCCAGAATCTATCAATTCAATTGCAGGTATCCCATAAATTAAAATAGTACCTGTGACTATGGAAGCATCTGCATCGGCTTGTTCTTATGTCATTGCATACACTCTCCCCTGCACTGTTGGGCAATCCTTTGCTATATGTCCAGGCTTTTTACACTTAAAGCAACGATTAATACCACTATAACATTCCCCAAAATGATTCTTCCCACACTTAGCACATTTAGGCCTTTCAACTGTAGTAGAAGTCTGTCCAACTCTAGGACATTTTTCATTCCCTTGGTTTGATTTTTGCTCTCCTTTCTTCCACTGATTCAAATTTTTGGGAGTGAATACTTGCTTCTTTTGTTGATGAAATTTCTCAATCTCTTTCTCATCTAAGTCAGCCATCAAAGCCTTGTCCACTAGCTCCCTAAACTCTATTACTGAAGACATTCTCACATTTCTTCTAATTTCAGGATTAAGGCCCATTGTTGTATCTGGCGATGTATGGCACGTACTTGCAACCCTGTTCAAATTTTCTCACATAATCACATACAGACATCCCTCCTTGTTTTAACTCCATTTTTTTTTTACTTTGAGCGACCTAGCATCTCTAGTGAAATACTTATCATAATATATTATTTTAAACCTCTTCCAAGTTAGCTCTTCCATATTCACTGTAAGTTTAGCTCCTTCCCACCAAGTTTTAGCATCCTTCTTTAATAAGAAGATTGCATAGAGTACCTTCTCAGCATCATCAATTCTCATGTAGTCAAAGATAGTATTTAATGATTTAACCCATTCCTCTGCAACCATAGGATCAGACCCACCAGTAAAATCAACAGGTTCCATATTTTTAAATTTCTCAAATACAGCCTGCGAAGGATCCTGTCGAGCTTGTGGTGGAGGAAGTTGCTGATTTTGTTATTGGGTTCTTTGTTGCATATCTAGCAATTGTTGTATCTATTCACCATGCATTCTAGTTTGTTGTTGAATGAGATCAGTCAAATTGTCCACCACACTATGATTACCCTCATGGTCATCCATTGTTTTCCTTTTTGGTGCCATGACCTGATATGTATTACCCAATCTCATTCCATTCATTAGCTAATAATAAATGCATAATCATGATAATAACATGGAATGAAATATAATCAAATAAACATAAAGGTAAATAAACAAGTAGTTGATCGAGTTTTCCAGGCAGGATGTGTTCATATGCCTTCTTCTGTCTACAGGAACGACTAAACCTCCGCTCTGATACCACAAACTATAATACCATTAACTTAACTGCAGAGCCTAAACAAACTGATACAGTTAAGTCAAGAAATATTAATTTTTCATCAATATTAGAGTTATGGTTTTAATAAAAATTCTCATTTTTAGCTATAAGAGAAAGAATTTGAATCGTTTTAAACACACCATATACATATATCAAAATTGAGTACATCTATTTACAAAACCATAACAGAGCGACTTATTTCAAAACAAATCAGAGTTTTCAAAATAAACTACAAAACAGTTCGAAGCATATGAACAAATCTCTGTCCGGCCGCTATAAAGACTTAGTCCACCTCTAAACCTGTATATTTTCACCTACATCACATAAATCTAATGAGCTAAAGGCTAAGTAAGATGAAACTAATGCAATAACAAATAACATATATGCACATCTCATAAATCATTAAATGCATTATTCTATTTAATAACTTTAATTTATAAATCATTCTTTAGGGCCCTTAAAGTGTGGTACCTAACTAATAGCAATAGACCGTAGTTTTTAGAACATGTTCATAATGATTGGCCAATAAGAGATCTAATACGGGGTTTTCATACTTGGTCTTTCAACCTCAGGTATTAGCCGTATTCTATCTCATTCGTTGTGGCTTTCCTATATCGGTTTTTCAACCTCAAGTATTGGCCATTATTTATTGAGTCCGCTGGTCCCTCCCGCGTCCCTTGTCTACCTGATCATCAATCAAGTACCATACTTCCTTTTTAAAAACCTCATTATATGCTTAATAGTAGTATCATGGTTCATAAACCATAAATGCATCAAATATTACATCATTTGACAAACAATAACAATCACATTAAAACATGAACAAACATTATATGATTCTTGTGATATAACAAATGAAAGTTTCAACTTACCTCAAGTCCACTTTATGGCAAGTGAAAAGACCAATCTATTTGAAAGATAGAATGTGTTAAAGGTCTAACATAATCAAATTATGTACCATTTAATATCCTTTTTATAAATCATTTAGTCTATTCTAGTTAAAGTTCATATACACTTTTCAATCTTTTGTAAATAATTTCATATCAATTACATAACCATAAAAACAATGCATACTCCATATTTTACTACTAATTCAAGACATTAAACATTAGAGAAACCATTAAAACACTAATAATTCAAATATAATTATTAGGGCAGCCCCTAAAACATGCACACAATCCAAATTAACATGATGTAAATTCAGTTTTAACTTAAATTGCTTGTACCCTTCAATTAAGAAAATTAATTGCTATTGTTTTCAATCATTCAAAGGAACTTTCAAACACAATATAAGCATTACAAGATTAATAGAAATACGTAAAGTAAGCATATTTTACAAGACTATCAATTTTGCTAAAAACTAACTTAACTAGCTTGATTTTGGCTTCAAGTGTAACTTACTTAAGTTTTCAATCATACAAAAATATACTAAAACATGTAACCATCCAATATACTACAAATTCATCATAAGAAACATTGAAAAAGAATATACCTTGATTAAGTTGGAATTAAACTTTAAAATCAACAGTTTTCAAGCTTAAAAAGGGTGGAACTTGTTCTAGTTTGTGTTCTATGAATTTTTATGGATTGAATTCAATTTTTGTGAGTATGAGAGTGTAGAAATTTGGGAGAAACTTAGGAGAATAAGGGCTGATTGTTTTTGAGGTGCTTCCACAAGAAATATGGATGAAAATGATTTCTTTGATCTTTCAAAATATAATAAGTATGGAGCAATACGAATAATTCATTTCATGGTCATTCAACACATCAATTTTTCTTAATCGAGATACCGAACTTTTCACTGTAAAAAGGCACTTAAGGAATATGTTAAATCAAGAAACAAAAGTTTGATCTCATATTTCATGTACTAATGCATATTAAAACATAACTAGAGCATATAATAATAATTATTCAAGTTCGTACAATCATTCTATTTGTATGCCATAATTTAATAATTAACATTGATTAGATATATATTTATTTAAAATGCTTATTATTAATTACGTAGGAAAGAATTAAACAGTACAGAACGCGAATTAGTATTTTGGATGAGATGCTGGTACATCATCCTAATTACAAAGTTATATTAACAATAGGCAACTTCATGTGGACAAAAATTACAAATCTAGTACCTTTTAAAAATCTAATCTTATTCCATGGAATATTGACTTAGGTAAAACACAATTTGTGCTCACTAAACTAATCAATATATTATGATAGAATTATACTAGAACTATATGTGGACACATTAAAAGATATACTAATGGCACACAACTCAAAAAATGTAGAGAATTTTTATTGTTCAACTGAGAAAGAGTTTCAGAACCTTTTGGAGTCAACGCTGAGGCAATTTTCTACTTTAAGTATGGTTTTCTCTTTCTTTTTTGTTTCTTAAACGATTAATCCCGGTCGACCCAGGTGAGGCGATTAATCAAATAAAAATATACAATAATCAAATAATATCCAATACCAACCACAGGATGAAACACTTCCCATAATCCACTACAAAATTATATACTAATTATATTTAAAAAGTCATAAAATAAGAACAAAAACTTTGAATAAATTATCTAAAACAATCAAATTAAATTTAAGACCAAATTTTAAGATTATATACATAGAATAGTCAAATGAAAAATCAAAATCAAACTAAAATTAACTCAAAAAAATAAGATATAATTAGAAAAATCAAAACCTCAAGATAAATTCATTCAAGATGGACAAAAAAAAGGCTCATTAAGCCGGGCCCATACCGACCAACCCAAAAAATCAAATTAGACCTGGGATTAGCCCACTAATACTAGGTTAGTAGGTTGAAATGGATCTATTTATTGAGCAAACTTATTCAGTGTGGCTCGGTCCATTTCAGCCCAAACCATCCTAGTTGACAACTCTAAATATGTTCAATGTTTTTATAAGCCTTCCCCTTCATATCAAAGGGCTACCAATATAATTAATTTCTCAACTAAATTATTTGATCATCATCATTGTATAAATATAAATTGAAAGTACATAGCTCTGAATGGCCTGTGAAATGAAGCCTGTAGTTATATTAAGCAAAATTGATTATACTATGCAACTAAATTATCTTATAAATTAAGTTACACATCTAAAATTTTATACTAAACTTTAGCTTAATTGCCATTAATCTCCATTATTGCATTGTAATATTCAACAGTTTTCATGCCACTCTATTTCCATATTATCTCATATTTTCATTTTATATTGCAAAAAAGGAAAAAGAAATCGATTTAAGGGAGGCTAGGGAAATTGAATTTCGAGTACCTCTCAAAGCCGAAGATGTTCATTTTGGGGAGAGAATATCATCAAATTCCTTTACTTTTCTCTTCGATTTGTAGCGAGAGCCACAATTGAAGTTTGTGATACTCCAAAAAATTGCTGACAATTGGCCTTCGGGGAGAAAATGACATTTTTTTTTTTTTTTCATTTTCCTTTGACGTAAAGCAATATGGAAGCTTTACTTCTCCATCTTCCCAATTCTGTCTTCGCTGCTTCAATTTCATTAGAGAGAATATCGGAGTCAATTTTCCACTTTGCTTATAAAATTAACCGAAGACATTTTTCTCTCTATTAGCATATTGTGTTAGTTCTATACATAGTATCGTCCTTGCAATACAATAGAAAATAGAATACTATTTTGCAATAGATGATTTGGAGGTTTCAAGATTTTGGCTGCAGGATAATCACAACAACCAATGTAACGAAACTAACATAGGATCAGTCATATATGAATGACTATAATTGTCCGTAACTCCAAGCCTTGGAACTTTTGTAGATTTATTCTTTAGGTGAACCAAGTATTAGGAGGGCTCCAGGCCCCATCCAGCCTCCCATGAATCTGTTGGGTGTAAGGATGTATATATATAAAAAAATATGAGAGGTAAAAATAAATGGAAGACTAATATTACAAATGTAATAGAAATATGTTCACTATTTGGTATTGAAAATAACATTACAATTTCTATTTTGTACTCTCAAATAGCCTTGCTTGACCTTTTTTTTTTTTTTACTTTCTTGATTTTTTCTTCAAATTGCTTACCTGAAATAACCAACAACATTCCTACTTATAGGCCTCAATCATCCTACCAAGTAGATTAAAATAATTGCCAAAGTTTACCACTAAGAAAGTGGGAGAATTAGTGGGTGCATTAGTGCACCATAATCTTCCATAATTTCACCATAATGCAGTAATTTGAATGGCTGATTGCACCTTATTCATTATACTCCATTAATTGTAGTTTAATATTTCAACCACTAATTACAAATTATTCTTTTAATACCTTCTCTTAATTTATAATTTGAATATAATTCCGAAATTGTTCTATCTTTTCAAAACTGATTGCTTTGAGAAACTATCTGCTAATTGCTCCTTTATGTTCACAAATTCCAGTTGAATTTCTTGTTCGTTTACAAGATTCATGATAAAATGATAACGAAGTTCAGTATGCTTCGACCTTGAATGAAAAACTAGGATTTTTTGTCATTGCAATAGTTGACATATTATCATAGAAAATTATTGTGGCAGTGTCTTGTTTTTGCTGAACATCAGTTAAAATTCTTCTGAGCCAAACTGCTTCACAAGTGGCATCAATGGCTGTTATATATTCTGCTTCTGCTGATAAGAGTGATACTGTCTTCTGTTTCTTAGATGCCAATGCAATTATTTTTAAACCCAAACAAAATACATATCCGGATGTACTTTTACGATCATCAAGTGATCCAACCCAGTCACTATTAGTTTATCCAATAAGCTTATTTTCTTTCTCTTTGACATACTTGATACCAGATTTTCTCGTTCCTTGAAGGTATCGTAAGATCCTTTTTGTTGTTGTATAATGTAGTTTGCTTGGATCGTGCATGAACCTTCATATCAAGCTGACTGGATAGACAATATCAGGACTTGTATTTGTCAAGTAGATTAAGGAGCCGACTAAACTTCTGTAAGTCTTTGCATCAACTTTGGCTTCGCTATCATTCAACTGTAATTTTTTATTAACTGCAAGTGGAGTTGAGATTGGCTTGCAATTGTTCATCTGGAAATTTTTCAATACTTCTTCAAGATGTTTTTCTTGAGAAATTAATATTTCTCCTTTGGATTGGAAAACTTGAATCCCAAGAAAATATTTCATGAGACCCAAAGTAGTCATCTCATACTCCTTCATCATGGTCTTTTTGAATTTTTCCACCATCACTAGATCAGTCTCTGTATAAATCAAATCATCTACGTAAAGACAAATAATAAAAAATTATGTACCTTCTTTCTTTACGTATAATGATGGCTCACTTTGACTTCTTTGGAATCCATTTCTTTGAAAATAACTGTCAATGTTGTTGTTCCAGGCTCTTGGTGCTTGTTTCAATCCGTATAATACTTTTCTGAGTTGATAGACTTTATCTTATTTGCCTTTAACAACATAACCTTCTGGTTGCTCCACATAAACTTTTTCTTCTAAGTCACCATTGAGAAATGCTGATTTAATATCCAATTGATAAACTGGTAGCTCAAATTATGCTGTTAGAGCTAGGATAAGTCTTACTATTTCCATTCAAACAACTGGTGCAAACGTCTCATTGAAATCAACTCCTGGCTGCTGAGAATATCCTTTTGCAACTAAGCAAGCTTTGTGCTTGTGAATTGAGCTATCTTCCTTGTACTTTGTCTTATAGATCTATTTTACCCCGATCACACTTTTTTCTTTGGGAAGGTCTACGAGTTCCCATATCTGGTTCTTCTCAATGCTTGCAATTTCTTCATCCATTGCTATTTGCCAAATTTCTTCTTTAGCAGCTTATGCATAAGTGTGTGGCTTACAAGAAAAAAATGCTACATCACATGATTCATAAATCTCACTTAAACTTCTTACTTTTCTGATTGGACTTTCAGATTCTAAATAGAATTCTCTAGATCCCAATGAACTAGAGGTTGGGCTGGTACTTTCACTTGTGCTTGGTTGATCTGCTTGACTTGTTGAAGTAGGAATTAGTCCGGGCAGATACACAATCTTTATTTTTATTTTTTTATTTTCTTTCCAATTCCACGACTACTTTTCATCAAATATAACATCTCGAGAAATAATGAGTTTATTTATCTTTAGGTCTAGTAAACGATATCCCTTGAATTGGTCACTATAACCAACAAAGATAAGCTTTTTCTTCTTTACCATCAAACTTATCTCTCTGTTGAGAAGGAATATAAGAATAAGCAATGCAGCTAAAAACTTTGAGATGATTTACTTGAGGCTTTCTTTGATGCCAAGCCTCGTATAGAGTCTTATTGGGGACTGCCTTTGTCGGTGACCGATTCAGAATATAGACTGCTGTATTTACTGCTTCTGCTAAAACTTTTTGGAAGTCCTTTTCCTATCATCATGCTCCGTGCCATTTCAAGTATTGTACTATTCTTTTGCTCTGCAACTCTATTTTGTTGTGGGCTGTACCAGACTCTTAGTTGTTGGTGGATTCCTTTTCCTTTACAATAATTTAAGAAGGTTTTTCCAATGAATTCACCTCCTCTATCTGTCCGCATAGTCTTTATTTTTCTGCTACTTTAATTTTCAACATATGTTTTGAACTCCCAAAATTTTGGAAATGCTTCTGACTTTTACTTTAAGATATAGATCCACATCATTCTGGTGCAATCATCAACGAACAAGAGAAAATACCTATTGTTGTTGAGAGATGGTGTTTATGTTGGCCCACATATGTTTGGATGTACTACCTCAAGAGGAGCTTTGGCTTTGTATGATATCTTTAGAAATGGCAACCGATGCATTTTGTCAAAAATGCATCCTTCACATGGCTTGTCTTGATCTGGAATATTTGGAAGGCCAAATGCCATATTTTTCTTCTTTAATAGATAAAAGCCTTTATAGCTCAAATGTCCATACCTTAAATTCCAAAGGTTGTAATCTTCATCTGTTGTGCTTTGAAATATGACTTTCTTAGTCAATGACAAATTAAGAGGAAAAACTTTATTTGAACTCATCTTAATTTTAAGCATTGTGAAATTTTTCTGCTTATCAATAATAATACACTGGTTATTATTGAATTCTACTTTGTAATCTTTCTCCAGTAGCTGGTCGACGCTCAATAAATTCTAAATTAAGTCTGGCACATACATCCTTGATAATATTAGCTTTGCCTTCTTTTGTCTGGATTGCAACTGCTCATTTTCTAATAATTTTGTGTGCTTTGCCATCTCTAAGTTTTACTTCTGATGAATATGATTCATCGAGCTTTACAAATATTTTCTTATTTCCATACATGTGATTGCTGCAACCGCTATCCAACAAATATTCTCAATTTGTTGTTGAGAGTTCAAGCAGGAATAAAATACTTGACTGTCCTCATTTCTTTCTGTGAAGTTGGCCTCCTTTGTATCTCCATCATCTTTGTACCAACAATCTCCTTGGGAATGATTTGCATTTTTGCATCTTTTGCATTTATTCCGATAATTTTTTGTTTCATGGCCGTTCTTTCTACATATTCGACAATATAAATCTGAATTTTGATTAAAATTTCTTGGTCTAGAATTATCTCTTTTTCCTTGTCCTCGTGTTTGGAAGTTTTGATATCTACCATGACCTCTAATTCGTGTACCTCACTGAATTGAGTTGTTCTTTTAGCCATCTTGCTGATTTTTCTGCTCTGAAATACTAACCTTTCCTTAAAAGGTTTGCTCCAAGCTTTGACTTGAAAATCTACTTATTCTTTTTTCATGAGCTTATCGTGATCCCATAAGATCATCCAAAGATAATTTTGACAAATCTTTGGATTCTTCAATAGTAACAACTATATGTTTTGAACTCTGCTGGCAAATTTCGTAGCACCTTTTCAACAATCTTTCGGTCTTTAAGAGTATCACCATATTTTTTGATTTGATTTACAATTGTAGAAATTCTAGAAAAAAAATTCTTGCACATTTTTGCTATCTTTCATAGCCAAATTATCAAAATCTCACCATAAATTTTGCAATTTAATAGAGATGACCTTTTCAAATCCTCCAAATTGCTTTTGCAAAATTTATCATGCATCTTTTGATGTTTTAACACCTGTAATGCATAGAAGAATGGATTGACTTACATCTTGGTGCATAAAGGACAAGGCTCTTACATCTTTCATCTTGTACTCTTTATGTAGTTTTTTTTTTCTACTGCTGCTAGCGCGACTTTCTCCTCTGGAGTATATGTATTGTACCCCTATTCAACAATATCCCAAATTTCATGGGACATAAATAATGTGCGCAGTAAGATACTCCATAACTTGTAATCTTGACCAACAAAGATATGAACACCTTGTTGGGAATAGGTGAAAGCAAGTTCACTGCTGCTGGTTGAAGCTATTTTTGTGTATAGGAGGGGTTATCAGGCCAAGGGTGGCTTTGATACCACAAATGTTGGGTGTAAGGATGTAAATATATAAAAAAATATGAGGTAAAAATAAATAGAAGAGTAATATTACAAATGTAATAGAAATATGCTCATTATTTGGTATTGCAAATAACACTCGGTACAATTTCTATTTTATACTCTCAAATAGCCTTGCTTGACTTGTTTTTTTTTTACTTCCTTGATTTTTTCTTCGAATTGCTTGCCTAAAATAACCAACAACATTCTTATTTATAGGCCATTAAAATAATTGCCAAAGTTTACCACTAAAAAAGTGGGAGACTTAGTGGGTGCATTAGTGCACCATAATCTTCAATAATTGCACCATAATGCATCAATTTGCATGGCCGGTTGCACCTTATTTATTATGCTCTATTAATTGTAGTTTAATGTTTCAACCACTAATTACAAATTATTAGTTTAACAGAATCTGTCCATGAGAAGAAGAGTTACAGGTATAGAAAGATAAGCTAGTCGAGTATCCAAACGAAGATTACATATTCCCAACTGAGGCTTTTGTCTAAGATTTTAATTGTAGCACCATTTTCAAAACCACCTTACATGGAGTAATCCAATTCTAGTGGTTTAGCATGAAGACAAGATATAAGCAATTGTAACAAAATATTAGGCCAGGTTTTCTATCTTCCGACAAATATTGAGATACACAAATATGCTTAAAGATAACTAAGACAGTCCTAAAATGAGAGAAACTTAGCATACAATGACAATTAGAACAGGGAAATGCAAAGAACAACAACAAAGATTTAATTTGAAGCACTGGCTGGATCGATATTTAGTGCTTCAAAGTTGAAATATTGATCTATGTCTGCTTTCTTTTGACTCTTTTTTGGTCTCAACACCTCAACGGACAGCTTAATCGTAAAGCCCGATTGCTGATCTTAACCGGGTTGTTCAAAGCTAAAATTTGGTGCCATTTTTAACCCTGACTGAACAAGTGCGGGGCTGGGAAGTTGCTATTGGCAAAACCGATTGAACCCAAACTTCTGTACATATTGGAAACGATTTTGATAAAAGACAAGGCTTGTATATGGATGTGCCATGAATAGCTTGAATGTCAAATTTTTCATCTATTGTGGGCCAAAGTTTTAATCATAGCTATTCTTGTTAACATTTTTCTCGTGTTCTTTGAGCCTGTATACTTCGACTCGTTTCTGTTCAAGCTCAACTGCATGCATTAAAGATTATGAAGTTTATAGATATACTTTTAAGATGAAAATAATTACTGATAAGTGAAAGAAAAAGAAGGCGTTGCATCATTACTTTCACATAGCTTTGATTCATTTGAAGAATCTCTACGAGTTTTTGAAGTGAATCGTTTTGCAGCAATAGTAGTTTCTGCTTTTCTTTGTAGCTTTTGATTTGTGGGATGAGAACTGATATCAGTTCTGGCAAATATGGTAAGTAAAATCCGAATTCAATACAATGCACATAGAGGAATACATTTGCTGAATTTAAGGACACATATTTTTAACTCTAAATCTTTTAGCATCATTTTCATGTCATTAATATATTGAGCTTTCTTCATTCTAGATCTCTAAGCAGATAGTCTGTTCGATATCATCCTAGAAACAAAGATGAAAATTGAAAGAGTTAATCTGCATGCATGTCCCATTAGCATCATGTGACAAACAAATGAAGATTTTTGTTCACCTTCTAAGCTTCTTTCTATCCATGTTAGGGTCCAATTTGCGACCATGTTTTAGTTCATATTCGATTGCATTATCAAGAGTCAGAGTGACTCTTGGATTAGCAGGTGCATCCAAGATAAGAGAGCTCGACTTGTGTTGAAGAGGCAATGGGATCTTCATTTCCATCTTTTGGTCCAATCCAGTCTTGGAATTGTTGTGGACAAACCTCGGACAGGAATCTATATCATTGTCCCTAAAATCATAGCTTTGGTTGAATTGGGATTTGATGGAGCCCGCATTTCTAAATGTTGTGCATGTAAGGGAAAGTTATTAATGCTTTAACATTTTCTTCAGTAGTACTGATGATTTTTTGTAAAATCAGAACATGCCAAATATCAGTAAAAAAGCAATGAAAGAAAACCCTGAAAAAGAAAGAAAACTCCCATAAAAAATAGAGATTTAGGAAAAAGATTCTATATATGAGGAACAAACCCTAGAAATGCTATAGATATAGTGTGAAAATGCAGAGCCTATACCACCATATATATAAAGACACCATAATTGCAAAAATGGACTGTTGTCGTTGTGGTTGCTAGCAATGTTTGTCCTCATGCAAACAAGATCCTCAATTCCAAATGATATTTCATCTTTTATTCCAATATCATCAGTACACACCAAGTGTAAAAGATCACATTATCAATGCACATTTGGCGCGAATTGATGATATTGATATAGAAGATGAAACACTATTTGAAATAGAGGATTCGGTCCTCATGTATATCATTCACTTGTTGAAATTCAAAATTTAGAATATAGTTAATGATAGAAGCTAAATTAGATGAAATTTAGTAGAATATAGTTACTGGAATATATAACTGAAATTTGATATGAAAAGATTGAATGCTGTAAAACTCCCAATCCCCCATTTTCTTTGTTCAAATTTAAAATTAGTTCCTTAGGTAATGATATAGGCAAAATTAGATAATGCATCCTAGGGTAAGTTCATCTCATAATAACCAAAATTCAAGCTGCCTATTGATATTGAAAAATTAAACTCCAAAAATCATGTACTTAAATTAGACAAGATTTGCATTCGTTTTACTTTTAATTTTGTCATATAGATAATAGCTAACTAATTCAATCATCAAATAAGTTGTTTGTTAGACAATACGTATTTTTATCATGATAATTTTACAATGATAACCTTAAACTTTTGACATATGATAATATTGTTAGACTCACATTTATAATATTGTTCATCGCTATTTACGTAAGAAAACACATTGGTATATTTTTAATAATTGCAAGGAAGTCGACCAGTATAGAAAATAAGATTTCAAATTCTGTTTTCTATTTTTTTTCCATAATTTTGATTGAGTCGATAATAGTTATATATATTTGTGTGCAGTGAACATTTGCAAATTCTTTCATCAAGAAATCCTTCAAACTGCATCCTATAATGTCACAAAGAGCAATTTCCGCAGTGGTTTAAGGACAAAATGATTAAGCTAAGAAATCAAAATAATCCGGAGGCCACATATGAACTATACTCTTTAACATTGGGACCTGATGTATTATTAATGGTGTTCGATATCATACACTTTCTCGTGATACTCATTGGACTACTCAAAATAGTAGGGTTAGTGTACCATCATCCGACGAGACGATAACTTAGATTTTTTTGGAGTTTTGAGGGATGTTTTTTAAATTTTTACACATTTGGATATAAAGTACATTTATTCTGGTGTGGTTGGTTCTAGTGTAACCCCAAAAAGAAATCAGTCATGCAAGAGTCCGATCTAAAATGTATTGATATATGTCTAAAACATGGTATGAGGATGATCCATTCATTTTGGCAACTCAGACAAGACAAGTTTATTACTTGGATGATATAAAGCATGGAAGAAGATGAAAAGTTGTGCAAAAGGTTCAACATTGAGAAATATATGAAGTAACCAAAAAGGAAGACGAAAATAGCAAGGAACATGAATTTGAAAGTTCATCCAACAATGAGCCTAATCAAGAGATTTCATCAGATGAAATAAGCTTAAGTGTTTGTGAAGATTTAGAAATTTCATATCTCTGTAAACTAGACATTGAACCTCAACATATAGAATTTTTGGTTACACAAGCAAGTTTCTCTGAGAACATGCATAATTTCATGAATGATGAAGATGAAAATACTGAATTAGATAGTGAGGGAGAAGAGCAAATATTATTGTCTGATGATGATAGTGACTAATGGTATGAACTATCAACTTTTATTTTACTTCATTTTATTAAGTGTTTATACTATGTTATTCACATTTTCTATTTATTCATTTAATTTCTAATGTTAAGAAATTAAGAAAAAATTAAGATCTTCTATATAACGCTTGAGTTTGTCACCATGTGCGGCTCTCGTATCTCAATGTTGCCACTGCGTAGAAGCTACAACAGTAAAAAAATATGTTAGATTATTGTTCAACATAATTATTAAATAATGAAAATATAAAAAAAGTTAAAAAATAAAACAAACAATCGGATGTACACTCCTTCATTGGAATATCAGTAGTAGCTCAATCAATAACGGGTTGCTCCTCAATTCTTTTAGAAGGCATACCTATAAAAAAACAAACATGTGGTTGGATAGATAATATAAATAAGATTATTTATGAACTTTACTAACAAATTAGGAATAATATTAATCTATTTAAAAATCTTACTGTAAGCAGAACTCGGAGGAGTGACTGTAGTAGAGAGTGGCTAGAAGGTGCAAACAACTGCTAGTGAATAATTGAAAAAAAAATTAATAAATACAATCAAAAGATATAGATATTAGGATTGAAATAATAATTATTAACATTCACAATTAACAATAATAAAGGAATGAAATAAAGTCAGAGATAAAGCAAATGATAAAATAATTCCAAGAAAGAAAACCAAACATGCCTATTAGATTTCTATTATTTTCTTATGAGAAGTTTATAATGTTTACGGAAAGTTCATAAGTTCATAATGTCTTACGATTCATAATGTGAAGATCATAAATTCATGTAAGTTTACAATGTCTTAGTGCTAAAAATTAAAAAGGAATTAATTTCTTCACGTCATAACATCAATATTGAGTTGTCTATTGTTTTTCAAGTCTTTGTTGATTTTATTATTTACAAACTTGATCGCTAATAATGCACTTTGGTAAGGCTATTGGCCTGTAAGTTTGAGTTCTTGCGGACACACATCTGGAGCATTTTTCTTAATAAATTATGCATATTATCTTCATCAATGAGGCCATGGGTATATATGCTGATAGTATGCTTTAAGATGTTACTACATATAAGCAGTGCAATTAAAGTACATGAAATGCCTCATAAATGGATTTATTTCGCTGATATGTCTAGAAACATCTTGGAAGCACGGCAAGCATCACTGTTTAAATTGCACTTTTTGTCCCATTTGATTAGGGGGTTTATACATGATGTTGAAAAAATGTGCATTTTTGTCCTTTTCAAACATTTCACTAAAACACTTATGGAAGGCCCACCTGCATGGTCTGTGGCCTTAGTTTACAGCATGCTGCACTTGGGACACAATATTGACGCCAATCTTGGTAAAATTTGTGCAAAAAAATACTTGAAATATTTTCAGCACAAATATTAAATCGCTATTTTGAAAAAATAGTTAAATTTAAAATATTTTAATCAAATGAAAAATCCAAATATAAGATTTCACTATTATCCAATTGACCATCTAATTACTTATTTACATAAAATTAATCACTTAAATATCTAATAGTCAATGATTAGTTTTCTTGAAATTCCTATTGCAAGTGTATAGTGTTAAGTTTTAGTAGAGAGTAGTAAGTAGGATTGTCGTATCCATAGGAATTAAAATTAAATTAAGACTAAACACTGTAGTTAGAATAATCCTAATTTTATTCAGATGAATAGTCAAGAGTTGTAGTAAAAATCCCATAAATAAAAGAAAGCTTTTGGCTTGACAAATCTTGACGAAAAGTTGACATAGACTAAACTCTAGAGGTATAATTTCACATAGTTATCTACTTTGTTTTATCAAATCAATTTATCATATTCAGAGTTGACAATTTTTAAGTTAAGAATCTTGAACTAATCAACTCCCTCTCCCTTGTGCCCAATAATCGTGAATCAAAATTTAGTTTTTCAATTTCCCTATAAAAATCTGAAAATAAATTTTTAAAAAGTACAATATTACTTATTAACAACTTCAAAGGATTCATTTGCCTCCCAAACTATATGAATTACTAAGATGTGTTATCCCAAGGTCATATATAAAATTTCATCTTTCATCACCGGATTTAATGTACCAAAATTCAAGACTAATAGTCAGTTAATCAAAATGCAATCAAATCAAGATGACACAAATAAACTGAATAAATTCAAATATAATAAATCAATAATCAAAATATAGTCTCAAACTTTGGTAGTCTAAAACTTTGGACATCACCTGCTATATAACAAATTTAGTTCATAACTAAATCTGAAAATTTCATGGACAAATACACGTTAATGATAAAAGAAAAGAAAAGATCCTTCTTGTGGGCATTGAGAAGGTCCTTGAATCTCTTCCAAGCTTCAATAATGGTTCAAAATCCATCTACTTGAAATGTGCGATCTTGCTCATCAACTATTGTTCCTTCCTAGGTGGAACGAACTTATTCGAGAATTTTGAGTCAAATCCTACCAATTAGTGATACTCCTTGGGGTAAATGACTACAACCACACTTTAGCTTTCTCCCTGCGAGAGAATGGGAACAAACATAGCCTTTTTGCTTCATCACACACTTCGTTTATCTTGATCTTGTCGTATATCTCAAGGAATACAGCTAAGTGAGAATTTCAACCATCAAATGTAGTGCCCCCAAACTAATTCTACAGAACCATACTAATAAGTGCAGGTTTGAGTTCAAAATTTTTGGCATTGATTGGCTAACGAGCAATTTCTAAATAGTATTTATTAACCGTGGGTTGAAAATAATCCCAAATTGCTTGTTGTGGCATGGCTGCAGTCGTGGTTGCTACTGAATCTGATTTTCATTATTCTGAAGAGCCATGCTTGAGCCTCATTTCTCTTCTTATCCTTATTTCTCGAAGTGTTTTTTTAATTTCTGAATTAAAGGAAGTAATTCAAAACTTCTGGCTCTTTGCATTAACTATCAAAACAACCAAAAATAAAAATTAAACAAAAAAATTAAATCTAAATTAAAAATAAGATTACTTGGTAACAATATTAATGAAAATAAGATTTTTCAATCTTGCACAACGCCAAAAACTTGTTAGTGAGATTCTTAGGCACAAATGTACGTTGTCAAGTTTTAGTAGAAAATATTGAATATGTTGTCATATCATAGGACTGAAATCAAATTAGCACTAAGTACTATAATTAGAATAATTCTAATTTTATTTTGATGAACAATCAAGAGTTGTAAACAAAATCCTAAAAATAAAAAAAAGCATTTGACTTGGCAAGTCCTAAAAAAAACTGATATAGACTAATCTCTAGAGGAATGATTCCTCCTAATTAACCACAATATTTTATCAGATTAATTTATCAAATTCTGAATTATTAATTTATGTGAACCTAAATTTAGATTTCGATATCCCTATAAAAATCTAAAAATTAAATTCTTAAAAAGTAAATAATTCTTATTAACGACTTCAAAGGATTCTTCATATGCCTTCCACACTATATGAATTACTAAGTTATGTTATCCAATGTCACATATAATTTTTTTTTTCCCAAGTAACGAATTTCATATACCACACATTCAAGATTAACGACCAGTTCATCAAGATGATAAAAATAAACTGAATAAACTCAAATACGATAAATCAATAATCAAAACATAGTCTCAAACTTAGATTACATCATCCCTTAGATAATGAATTTTATTCATAACTAAATTTGAAAAACTCAGAGACAAATACAAGTTCATGATAAAAGAAAAGAAAATGAAGTAAGCAAGATTGAGAGGATCAATCACGTTCTTCATGTATTCTTCCATGTTCTCTTTTTGTTTCTTTTTTTTTTTTCCAAAAAGTGCCAAAAGTCCCTTATATTTTTCATTTATACTCCTCTCTAAAACAAGAGCAAAAAGAGACCTAATTTAAGTCCACGTTGACCGGCCCTGTGGTGCAAATGAGATGCCACTGCAACACCAAAACTCTGACTAAATTTTTCCTCAAGCGGTGGCCTGAACTTGAAAAGTGACGCCGCGGCACCAAACTCTCTGCCTTGGGACTAAATCTCTCAGTTTTTCCCATCTTCTTGGAACTTTTATGCTTGCCTCATTTTTCAATTTTCTACAAAATATAAACACAACACGTAAAACGCAACAAAAATAGTTTGAAGTTAAGCTAAAGGTACTTGAATTGTAGGTATAACCCCAACTCAATAATTAGTTAAATAATTAATCATATAATTTGATTAAATGTAAGACTATAACTTAATTAATAAATGATTGTTGAGGCCCAAATATTAATACGACATCAATCAACAATATAATTATTTATATAATAATTCATTAAAATAACATTAATTAACAAGAAATACATCCACATATATTGATGTATATATACTTGTCATTTTTATTCAATCATATATTATGTACATAATAGATTTGCTTAATTTTTTGTCATAATATTATTTCTATGAACAATCATAAACTTACGAACCTCTACAAAAAAATTTAATAGTGAGAAATTAATTTTGTTTAGTGACACCCACTTGCTCTCCCTCTTAGTTCTTTCTCTTGTATCACTTATCATGCAACTAAACAAAATTTGTTATTTTTTACATATCATTATACGTTTCAGTTGCAACTATAAATAAATTAAACTATAAGAAAATATAATTCAGATTTATCAGCTCGAGTACCCGACTACTAAATAAACTAAACCTCACAAATGGAATCATTTAGTTTAAAAAGATGATTTTGCAGTTATATTTTAATTTTTTGCAAATTCACACATATTTGTTTGGGTTGAATACCATAAATTTGATTCGGCACTATCTAGTACACACTTAGAGAGAATTACAGAAATGAGAAAAAATGGAAAAATCATAAAGTGAATCTGGGAAAAGGAAGAAAAAGAAAAAAAAATGCAAACAGTAGAAAACAAAACTATTTAGGAAAAAGAAAAAAAAGAAAGTAAAATGAAAACGAACATCAAGTGTTAGTTTTAAAGGAGGGGTTGAAAAAGGATCTTTTGCACACAATTTTTTCAAATTTGGTTGAGCCCGTAAAACTTGGAATTTTATACACACACCTATATTATAAGGGATGAAAAATACAATTTTACCAAAAATCACTAGTAGGAATATTTGTTATAAATGATTGGACAATTATATACAAAATACTTGACCGTTAATATGTTTGGGGTTACTAACCTAATATTTTCTTAGATATATGTTTAATTACATGTGTGAATTTGAGTCAATGTGTCGCAAACCACAAATACTTTCGATATAGCCCAAATTGAGTAGCACTTGAGGGCATTTACTTTCATTAATAGACGAAAAGTAGGGTCTATCATGATTCATCAAGAGATAAATTGTCACAAATGTGATATGTTTTTTAGACTAGAAAGTATGTACCGAGCCAACCAATCTATTTTTTTTTAGTTATCCATCTAAATTTTTTTACATAATACCATGAACTAGAGGTCTGTACTGAATGTATATTATGGACAACCTTCGTTCATGTTGGAATTTTCTACCATTTGAATATTAAGATAGTTTAAATTTTGAAATTTTATTACTTGGACTTAAAATTTAGTAGATAAAATTTTTTGTACTGGCAAAATTTTTACTAGGTATTTTCAGCGTCGGACGCTATTGAGACAGTGTTTGTACTTCGGGCATAAATTTTTGCTCTGAAGTTCTATTGACCTAATTTTTTATCCATTAGAGATATAAGATATATCTACAACTTGTAAGTTTATGACAAATCCCAGTTCATTCGAGTTTAATTAAAAAAATTAGGTTAAAGAGTCAGCATTGAACTGAAACATTCAAATGTGGCATATGTTATTTATTTTGGCATAACTCTCTCCACAAATTTGATAATGAAGAGATTCAAGTGGCTATAGGAAATCCAACAGTTATGACACCAAAAGCCAATTCTCGTGGGAAGAAAGTAAAAAATCATTTGCAAAAAGTTGAACAGAGCCATTGCGACAACATGTTTGAGGCCTAGGTGTTGTTACTTGGGGTCGAGGTGCTGAAAACTGAGGCTAAGGGTCTGAGGCACCACTGGATGGAAATTTTTGGGACTAAACTACATATTTTGGGCCTAGGCGCCATTTCTTTGCGCCGAGGGCCCTTTGTCGGATTTTTATGTGAATTAGGTGTTTTGAATGTATTTTTAGAAGGAAAGTATGAGCAGAAGACCTAGAATTTATTCTTGAGACTTTTGAAACTTTGAAGTACAAGAAGGAGGCTAAAGAGCAAGGAGAAGATTTCAAGAATGCAATTGCAAGCATCTTACATCTGGATACAAAGAAGAATTCCTACTTTTGAATATTGATTTTATTTTCTTTATAATATCTAGTTCTTCAACAATGACACAAACTTGTTTATGAGTTTTCCCGTTCTTGTTAGGACCTAATTTTGTTTTTTAGGGATGATATAACCTATGTTGGATCCTATATTTTTATTTTTAATTCATGCTATTTCAAGTTCCTCAATTTATTTATGTTATCTTGTTTTGATTGAATTCATGATTAATTGGCTACTAGTTTGGTGTGTAAAGTTCAGCACTCGAGAGAGGGAGTTGATTACTTTAAGAATTATTGATTTATAAATTGTTGGTTTAAAATTGATAAATTGGATTGGTGAAGTGATACCTATAGAACTAATTGTCCATTAACTGTTTGACAATTTGCTCAAGTGAACTTTTCTTGTTTAATTCTACCTTTTAAAATTTAATTATTTGCAATTTTGGTTTGAATAATCTGAATAAAGTTATGATTATTTTAATTATAATACTTGGTGTTAATTAGATTTCAATCCCTATGGATACGACGACCCTTCTATAGTAAAACTTAACACTGTACACTTGCAGTAGGAATTTCAACAAACAATCGATTGATGAATAATTCCTGAGTAGTGCACGATCTAAAAATAATCTCAAATTGCTCGTTGTGGCTATGGCAACATTAGAACACCCCATTACTACACAACTATATATATAGTATAATTTGACATTATAGAACCTGTGTGCAAGCATAATAATTTTTTTTATCTCTGTAACAACTAAAAAAATAATAAACTACTTTCCCACTCATAAACTAATTTATATATATATACCTGCAGAGTACCCATAACAACCATAAAATTTACATACCCATGAACAGAAAAGTTTTAAAAGTAACACACAGTACAAATCCTAAAACTTAATACAATAGACTTCAAATCATATAAGTTAACAACCAGCCCAACAGGTCGTTATTTATGTACACTGATCCTCAGAACCTGTAGGAGCTCTAGCCGCTCGCTCAGTAAGTCCATGGCTTCAAGTATCATCAAACTCACCTACAATGCATGAACTACGTGAGCTAATGCTCAGTAAATGAAAATCATGCATGCTGAAGGAATAATCCAATATAAATACAATGCATTTATATGAGATCATGACAATGATGCAAACTTATGCATAAAAATAGTTTATTCAAAATCATTTTCCATCACTGGCCCTTGACCCACCTACTATGTACTAAATAGAGCTCTCAACAAGATCAATAATCACATGACCATAAACAGATCGACACAGTTCGGGGCCATCTCCTGGGATCACTAGAGGTCCACCCCCTGTCTTCCCCTATGACCCTTTAGAAGTCTTCCTACCAGCGGCGTCGATAAGGGTACAGTTAAGTGGTCCACCTTCTCGTGACCACCAGAGGCACACCCCCTATCAACATCTATGATCCTCCGATAAGTAATACTCGCAACGCCCCAAATATCATATAAATAAGCCACACATGGGCCTCGGTACACTAGTAGTGGCCAACCAAAATATTTTCTTTCTGAAAATAATGTCATGCCAAAAATCTCAAATGTGAGCACGTGTTATGCATGAACATGTATATGCTAATGAATGGCATGTCCAATGACACAACGGATCCTATGTCCCATCATCCAAGCAACATATGCACTATAAGGTATGTATAATACTCACAATATACATATCCAGACACAAAGATCATGTTTAATAAAGATAATGCACAAAATACTATGTTCATGCATTGTAGTTGCAAATGAATTTTTACTTACCTTTCACCTTTGATATCCTACTGAAAATTAACAAGATTCTCCTCCATAGCCTTAGATATAAGGCTGTCTGTAAAAGTATAACGTATTAATTTTCATTTATAATCAATGGGTTTCTATACCAAATCTCATAAGGGTCTTAAATCTTAAATTTAATTAAATAACAATCAAACCTTAAAATTTATACTCACACCAATTAGAACCTTTTAAATACCTTAATTTCTCATCTCGAATTCATTTTAATATTATCTAATTGATGTGTTATAATCCCCGTAATAAATCCCTCAATTAATTTAGCTCTTTCATCCAATTAATAAAGGATAATAAAATCAAATATTTGTAACTAATTTTGAATTAAAGGTGTATACTAATTATTGTCTCACAAAAAGATAATTAGTTAATTTGGATCAAAAAATTTCTTTCAAATTAGAAATAAACGGCATAAATATATATTATCTGTATAAAAATAAGAAGGGACTTACCCAAAATTTCCTCAAATTTCTACGGTTGAATTTTTTTTTTTCTCCCTTTTTCTTTTTCTTTTTTTTTTTTTTCTTTTTCTTTTCTTTCCTTTGCTGCCGTGAACGTCTGTGTGTGGTGTTTTAATATCTTAACTATTACTTAGCTATTAAGAAAATCTAATATAATATTATAACATATGTATACTTATCGTTAATATAATATAATATATTATAACCTAGTATAATATATTATAACATATGTATAATATCTTTTTTTAATATCTTAACTATTACTTAGCTATTAAGAAAACCTAATATAATATTATAACATATGTATACTTATCCTTAATATAATATATTATAACCTAATATAATATATTGTAACATATGTGTAATATATTATAACTATTACTATACACTATACATGTGTATACATATATGTATATAGAAACTAACATTGTAATATAATATATATATATATATATATATATAATATATGCTTATCTAAAACATAAGCTATACACGTGTGTGTGTGTGTATATATATATATAATTATGATATTATTTTATTATACTACACACATATACTTATATCTATATATATTTCATACATCTATACATATATATATATATATATATATAATGTGTCATACATCTATATATATATATATATATATAATTAATACATAATATTTTGATATTTGTTTATAAACCTCCAAATTTATTTTCTAGTAAGAATTTATACCCTCTTAATTAATGTGATAATGTCCTTATTTATTATTATTATTATTATTATTACCATTACTATCACTATTTTCTCCCTAATTAATTTATTTGCATAGTTTATCCTATACCGATAATACAACGATGCCGCTTTTTAATTACGTGTATTGTAATGGTATTTGATAGTTGACACCTAAATTCTCGTATCTTAGTACCAACTTGTAATATATGAGCCTCGCGCTACTCACCTGGCCAATATAGTTCATGCATTTTATGCCACATATGTGTCATTTGCATTTTAATTGATATTTCATAATGCATTATATTTTATACGGTATTTTAATAATTAAACTTTTGAATTTGTCACCGATATTAGTTTCCAGATTCTTTAACCTAATTGGTTAAGTTGGTACTAAGATATGAGAATTTAGGTGACAACTATCGATAACATTATGATACACGTAAGTGAAAGGTGGCATCGTTGTATTTATCGGTGTAGGATAAAATATGCAAATAAATTAAATAGGGATAAAATAGTGATAGTAATAATAATAATAATAATAATAATAATAAAAAATAAGGACATTATCATATTAATTAAGAGGGTGTAAATTCTTACTAGAAACAAATTTGGAGGTTTATAAATAAATATCAAAATATTATGTATTAATTATATATATAAATATAATATATGTATATACATATATATAATATATATGTATAGATGTACGAAATATATATATATATAATATATGCTTATCTAAAACATAAGCTATACACGTGTGTGTGTGTGTATATATATATATATATATATATATATATACACATATGTATACACGTGTGTGTTAAGTGTAAACATATATATAATATATTGTGTAGTATGTATACACTGTTATGTTAAGGATAAACATATATATAATATATTGTGTAGTATAACATATATATAATATATATATATACATATATGTATACATGTAGTGTGTAGTGTGTAGTTATGTTAAAGATAAGTATATATATAATATATTATATTATATTTTCTTAGTAGTTAAGTTATTATAACACACACCACACAAACACAAGGTTAAAATACCTCACAGTGCACGGTAGCAAAGGAAAGCAAAAGAGAAGAAAAAAAAAGAAGAAAGAAGAGAGAGAAAAAAAAAGAAAAGAAAAGAAAAGAGAGGGTGTTCCAACAAATTTCAACAGTAGGAATTTGAGGAAATTTTGGGTAAGTCTTTTTTAATTTTTGTACGAATAAACAAATATGTTTATACCGTTTATTTCTAATTTGAAAGAAAGTTTTTGATCCAAATTAATTAGTTATCTACCTGTGAGACAATACCTTTAATTTGAAATTAGTTAAAAATATTCGATTTATTATCTTGTATTAATTGGATGAAAGAGCTAATTTAATTGAGGGATTTGTTACGGGAAATTATAACACATCAATTAGATAATATTAAAATGAATTCGAGATGAGAAATTAAGGTATTTAAAAGGTTCTAATTGGTGTGAGTATAAATTTTAAGATTGATTGTTATTTAATTAAATTTAAGATTTAAGACCCCTTATGAGATTTGGTATAGAAACCCATTGATTAAGAATGAAAATTAATACGTTATATTCTTACATGCAGCCTTATATCTAAAGTTAGGGAGGAGAATCTTGTTAATTTTCAGTAGGATATCAAAAGTGAAAGGTAAGTAAAAATTCATTTGCAACTACAATGTATGGACATAGTATTTTGTGCATTATCTATATTAAATGTGAGCCTTGTGTGTTGATGTGTGTATTGTGAGTATTATACATACCTTATAGTGCATATGTTGCTTGGATGATGGGACATAGGATCTATTGTATCATTGGATATGCCATTCATCAGCATTTATATGTCCATGCATAACACGTGCTCACAGTTGAGGTTTTTGGCACGCATGACATTATTTTCAGAAAGAAAATGTTTTGGTTGGCTACTACTAGTGTACCGAGGCCCATGTGTGGCTTATTTATATGATATTTGGGGCGCCGCGAGTATTACTTCTTGGAGGATCATAGGGGTTGACAGGGGGTGTGCCTCTGGTGGTCACGAGAGGGTGGACTACTTGACTGTGCCCCTATCGACGCTGCTGGTGGGAAGAATTCTGGAGGGTCACAGGGGAAGATAGGGGGTGGACCTCTGGTGATCCCAGGAGATGGCCCCAGACTGTGTCGATTTGTTTATGGCCATGTGATTATTGATATTGTTGAGAGCTCTATCCGGTACATAGTGTGATACCCGAACCTCTCACAACTCACTTGGCCAATGTGATTCATGCATTACATGCTACTTATATGCTAATTTGCATTAATATTTACATGGCATCTTATATAGCATTCTTAATCGTTAGACCTCTAATGCTATCACATGATATAAGTGGTTGAGATCTTATAACCTAATTAAGAAATTCTATATTTAAATAAGAAAAAGAATAGATTGGTCAATATATTGAATATTCATAGGTTATATGTTATAATTTTGGAAGTGTTAAAGGTGTTACTAGTAAGTTTATATGATTCGATTTAATTAGATCGATGTGTTTTAAAAGTATACATCCATGGATTAACATACTTGGGATATTGGATATGATATAATGTGATTTAAGTGTCATAATACAAGGTCCATATGTGCATATGATTTTAGAAATACAAACTAGACAATCATTTAAGAATCGGATGTCAATCGATTTGGAGATCGAATGAACGGACATAGGAATTACCTATGGGAATGAATGGTGACTAAGATAGGTTGCAACCAAATAAGAAAATGTGAGACACACAAGATTAGGGCTGCAAGATAAGAGAGAAAATCAAATTATACCATTACATGCCACCTCAAGCTTTGTCACCTCATGCTTTCTTATTAAGCTTAAGCTAACATCTCAAGCTAACACCTCAAACCCTTCACCCTTAAGCCACGACCATACCTTGATTTCAGCCATTTTAATCTTCCAAACACACACCTTAAGGTATCCAAGTGCTCCAAATTGATTCCAAGTTGAAATAAAAGCAAGAAAAGCAAAGGAGAAGTGATTACCATCAAGTTTAACCTCAAAATCTGCATAGGTAACACTTATCTATGGTTTTGCCTTTGGTTTTCAGATTATTCTGAATGGTTTTATTATTTAATAAGATTTCAATATCTCTTATAAAGTGTTAGGAAGTTTTTAGTTAGACTTTGGTGCACAAAGAAAGGGTTTTTGATGACAAACACTTAATAGGAAATACTTGTGGCAGAAACTATCACCTTACTGTTTTCTTGTATTTTAGGCTTCAAAAGTGTATGGTATGTTGAATAAAACCTGTAATTATCATCATATACATGTTTATATATGGGTTAAGAGTATTGGAATAAATTTTCATCGGTTAGAAATTGAAATAGGGCATGATATTGAAGAGATGCTCAAAACTATCACCATCGAATTTCAGATTCTGTCCTATGTGAAGTGGACTTGTTTTACAATGTTAAATCCATTAGTTTTGGCAAGGATATAACCTGGTCGTCTCTTTTTATATGTTATATAAGTGTGGTGAAAATTTGGGAGTGATTGAATATACTTAATGGTGCCAAAACCATTAATGTCATGAAGTGCGTAAAACTATCACGGTGGGAAAAATCTGTTTCAGTATGCTGTGAAAGGAGCTGAACTTGGGAAGATATATCCGTGAGTTTTAGCCATTAAATGACATGGTTACATTTTTTTGATGTTATATAAGTGTGATAAAAATTTTGGAGTGAATGAATATGTCTAAGGGTGTTAAAATCATCATGCAAATTAATGTGGCAGCAAGAAAATGTGAAGTGGTGAATCTGTCCCATTTGGTTCATTAACATGTTCCAGCATAGATGTGGTGCATTTGATCCCTAACATTTAGGGAAATGTTGTAAGAGTTATAATACATCAATTAAGTGAGGTTAGTATACATTTAAGATATGGAACAAAGGTACGTAGAAGGTTGTATTCGGTTATAGTTTCTAAGTGGTAAGGTTGTTTAGTTAAAATGAGATTCAAGATCTTTATACTACATTAGGTATAATGAACTTGTTAATTGAGGGTGATGATTGATATCTTGTATTTTTACAGATTGTTTCACATCTAGGGTTGGGGAGTAATACTTAAGAAACCTAGAAGTAACACACAACCGATCAAAGGTAAGTAAAGATTCATTTGCAACTACAATGCATAGACATAGTAGATGTGTGAATTATATGTAATATCATAAATCATATGTGCATAGTAGAGGGCTCTCCATTGAGCATACATACATGGGCATTGTCATTAGCACGTGCATGCATCATATACGAGCATTGTGGTAAATCTTGCATTGCACGGCATGATTCAGAGAAAGGAAAATGTTTTGCTGACCACTACTAGTGCACCGAAGCATGCATGGATTTGCATGGTTTTTATGCATGGATTTGCAGGTTCACGTGCATGAATTTGCATGCGTAGGAGTATGCATGGATTTGCATGCTTATATGATTATTGGCCATTGGATTATGGCAGTGTACAAAGCTCTTTTTCGGTGCATGGGATAGTAGCGTTGGTCAGGGGCCCAAGAAAGAAATGATTTTGAAAGGAATATTTTGATGCATAAAATTGCATTGTGGGCATAGCATTTTGAGTTGCATGACTTGATATTGTGGATTATTCTTTGACATGCATAATCTTTACTTGCTGAGCGTTAGCTCATATAGTTTATGCATTGTAGGTGAGTCTGGTGATATACTTAATACCATGGACTTACTGGGCAAGTTGTTGGGGTTCCTGCAGGTTTTGAGGATCAGTGTACGTGGATGACGACCTGTTGGGTTGATTGTTAACTTATTTGATTTTGTAGTCTATTGTATTAGGTTTTGGGATTTGTACAATATGTTACTTTTATAACTTTTATGTACACGGTATATAAATATTATGATTGTTATGGGTCATCTGCATGTATATATATTAGTCTGTGAGTGGGAAAATGTTTATTATTTATTAATATGTTGCAGAAAAAAAAAATAATAATGCATGCACACAGGCTTTATCATGTTAAATTATACTATATATATAGTTCTGTAGGAATGGGGGTGTTACACATAGTAGGTGGGCCAAGGGCCCAGTGATGAAAAATAATTTTGAATGAACTATTTTTATGCATAAGTTTGCATTCTTGTCATGATTTCATAGAAATGCATTGTATTTATGTTGGATTATTTTTCAGCATACATGATTTTCATTTACTGAGCATTAGCTCACGTAGTTCATGCATTGTAGGTGAGTTTGATGATACTTGAAACCACTGACTTACTGAGCGAGCGGCTGGAGCTCCTACAGATTCTAAGGATCAGTGTACATAGATGACAACCTGTTGGGCTGGTTGTTAACTTATTTGATTTTGGAGTTTATTGTGTTAGATTTTGGGATTTGTACTGTGTGTTACTTTTAAAACTTTTATGTACATGGGTATGTAAATGTTATGGTTGTTATGGGTCATCTGCAGGTATATATATATTAGTTTGTGAGTGAGAAAAATAGTTTATTATTTATTATGTTGTTACAGGAAAAATATTAAAAAATTAAAAATTAAAAAAAATTGTACATGCACACAGGATTTATCATGTCAAAATTATTATATCTATAAATATATATGTGTGTGTAGTATTGGGGATGTTACACAACTCAGCCAATTAGGTTAAAGAATTCGAAAACCAATATCAGTGACAACTTCAAAAGTTTAATTATTAAAAATGTCATATAAAATATAGTGCATTATGAAATATCAATTAAAAATATAAATGACACATACGTAGCATGAAATGCATGAACTATATTAGCCAAGTGAGTAGCGCGAGGCTCGGGTATTACAAACATTACGGTTGTAGTTGTGGTTGCGGCTGAATCTAATTTTCATTGTTCCAAAGAACCATTACTTGAGCCTCATTTCTCTTTGTTGTCCTTATTTCCTGAAGTGTCTTTTTTAATTTATGGATCAGAGTAAAGTAATTCAAAACTTTAGGTTCTTTGCATTGACTATCACAACAACCAAAAATAAAAAATTACACAAAAGAAAATTAAATCTAAATTAAAACTAAGATTACTTGGTAGCAATAGTAATGCAAATAACATTTTTCAATCCCCTACAACGGCACCAAAAAACTTGTTTGTGAGATTCTCATCGAAACTGTACAGTGTTAAGTTTTAGTAAGAAGTAGTGAATAGGATTATCATATCCATAGGGAATGAAACTAAATTTTACTAAGTATTGTAATTAGAATAATCCTAATTTTATTTAGTTATACAATCAAGAGTTGTAAAAAAAATCCTAAAATTAAAAGAAAGCTTTTAACTTGGAAAATCTTGAAGAAAAACTAATATGGACTAAACTCTACAGGTATTATTACACCGAATTATCCACTATATTTCATTAAATTAATTTATCAAATTATGAGTTGCCAATTTTTAAGTTAAGAATCCAAAATTAATCGACTCCCTCTCTCGAGTGCCGGGTGGTCGTGAACCTAAATTCAAATTTTGATATCCGGATAAAAATATAAAAATTATATTCTTAAAAAGCATAGTAATGCTTATGAACGACTACAAATGATTCATACACCTCCCAAACTATATGCATTACGAAATTGTGTTATCCATGGTCATATATAAAATTCCCCTCCTTAGTACTGAATTTCATATACCAAATAATCAAGATTAATAGTCGGTTAATCAAGATGCAATGAAATCAAGATGATATAAATAATCTGAATAAACTCAAATACGATGAAATCAATAATCAAAACATAATCTTAAACTTAGGTTACATCATCCCCTAAATAACAAATTTAGTTCATAACTGAATCTTGAAAACTCATAGACAAACACACGTTCATGATAGAAGAAAAAGAAAAGGAAAGAAGAAACTCTAGAAATTGAGAGGAGAATCGTTTTGTGCAGGACTTGATGTCTTCAATTGAATTCTTCAAGTATTCTTCCTTGCTCTCTTTTTGTTTCTTTTTCTCTGAAAAATGTCAAAACTCCCTTAGGTTTTTCTTTTATACTTGTCTCTAAAACAACATCAAGAAGAGACCTAATTTAAGTCACCCATCGTCCGACCCTGCGGTGCAAAGGAGATGGCACTGCTGCCCCAAAACTCTGTCTAAATTTTTCTTCAGGTAGCGCCGTGACCTGAAATTTTTCTTAGTATATTGATGCATATATACTTGAATTAATTATTCAATCGTATATTACGTACATAATATATTTGTTTAATTCTTTGTTCATAATATTATTTTATGAACAATCAGAAACTTTTCAATCTGTACAAAAAAAAGTAATTGTGAGAATTTAGTTGTTTATTGACATCCTCTTACTACCCTTCTAAGTCCTTTATCCTTTTTTACTTATCAAGCAACTAAAAAATTATTTTATATTTTTTATATCGTTATATGCTTGAGTTGCAACTATAAATAAAATAAACTATGAGGAAATATAATTCAAATTTATCAACTTGAGAAGCCAAACACTAGATAAACTGAACCTCACAAATGGAATTACTTATTTTGAAAAGATGATTTTGTGGTCACAATTTAATTTTTTGTCAATTCATGCATGTGTTCTGGTTGAATACCATAAAATTGCTTCGCACTATCTAGTACACACTTAGAAAGAATTACAAAAATTGAGAAAAAAAAGGAAGAATAGGAAAGAAATAATTGTGGGAAAAGGGAAGAAAAAGAAAAAAAAAATGGCAAAAAACAAAAATATTAAAAAAAGAAAAGAAAATAAAAGAAAGTAAAATGAAAAAATGAACAACAACCGTTAGTTTTAAGGGAGGGAAAAAGGATCTTTTGCGCACAATTTTTTAAGTATTGGTTCTATTTTTGTTGAGCTAGTAAAACTTGAAACTTTATATGCACAACCCTATTATATATGGGATCAAAAATGTAATTTCATGAAACATCACTAGTAGGAATACTGGTTACAGATGATTGATAATTATATGCAAAGTACTTGATTATTTATATGGTTGTGATGACTAACCTAATATTTCTAATTAAATATGGGAATTTGAATTGATGGGTCATAAACTACAAGTAATCCGATATAGCCCAAATTGAATAGTACTTGAGGGCATTTACCTTCATTAATATATGAAAAGTAGGCTCTATCAAGATTCAATAAGAGATAAATTTTCACAAATCTAACGGTTTTCCTAGAGTAGAAAGTATGTACCGAGCTAACCAACCTAAATTTTTTTAATTATCTTATTTAGTTTTTTTTTACTTAACACTGTGAATTAGATGCCCTATTAAATTTATATTAGGGACGACCTTCAATAATGAGGAGTTTTCTCCCATTTGAATATTATAATTATTTATGTTTGAAATTTTAATACTTGAACATAATTTTCATTAGATAAAATCTTTTGGTATAGGCAAAATCTTTACTAAGTATTTTTTAGTAAAGATTTATAGGCAATAATATTTGTATTATGGGCATAACTCTTTGCTCGAAAGTCCTGTTGACCTGATTTATATCTACAACTTGCATGTTGACTATAAAACCCAGTTCATTCGAATTTTTTACCAATAATCAGGTTAAAGCGTTAGCAATAGAATAAAACTTTCAAATGTGCCACATGTTGATATTTTTGGCATAATTCTTGCCACATATTTAATATTAAGGTGATTCAAGCGGATATAAAAATCCATCAAATAAGGATATATTTGATATGAAGACACCCAAAGCCAATTTATCAAGAAAGAAGGTCTGAAATATATTAAAAGATGCTAAACAAAGCATAACAGAACATGTAGAGCCATTGTGACAACATTTTTGGCGCCTAGGCGCCGTTACTAGGGCGAAGGCGCTAAAATTATGGCTAAGGCACCGAGGCACTATTGAACGGGAAATTTTTAGACCAAATTGCATATTTTGGGCCTAGGTGTCATTTCTTCGCGCTATATTTACATCTTCAACTAGTATTTTAGATTATAATAGATGTGCCTTAACATAGGTATATCTCGTTAATTTTAATTGATTTATTGCATGCATTTGCACTATATCTTAACAAATAAATGGCGATCATCTCTATAAAATATTGTATTCAACTGGAAATATTGAGAAACCATGCCATAACATCTATGGTACAAGGTTACCACAGAAAATACATTTAGAATCTTTGGTTCACATGATTGACAATATAATTTTAGTTTCATTACATACAACATTAGAATGTAGTCGATCTAAAGCATCTTTACACATGCTTCGAACTCATCATGGCATCTTATCCAAACTCCTAATTATGTTGATCCAAGTTGTAAGAAATGGTCTAACGGAGGAGGATGAAGAATAGACCTTTAAAAAAAAAAATTAAATAACTTGCACAAACTTTAGTTTCAAAACTTTGAACCCTATTCTAGTTGAAAAATGATTACTCACCTGATGACTTAGAAGACTCTAACTCAGTTCACAAAATACTTGTGTTAAGTTTCAGTAGAGTTGCACAATAAAAAATATGATGTAAATGCACAGTTAGAAAATGTCATTGATTTTGAGGGGCTTCATTGTATAATTCCACACCTAAAGGCCAAAATGAGAAAGCAGATGATGGATGTGGTAATATACCTAAAGCTTAAAGCAGCATGGAGTTCATGATTTATTTGCTTTGTCTTCAAGGCAGCTTTTTCATTAGATTTCACTGTGGACAAACAGAAACCTAAAACTCTAATTAGTTTATCAATTCTAATTTCATTTTTATTCTTCTTTATTTTGAAAAATTATTTTGAATGGACATTGTTTGTACAGTGGAAAGATGAGATCACAAAAGATATTTTAGTAATATTTGCTTTGTAAAGTCTTATTCATTTTGTTATGAAGATAAACATGATATGTTTGAAGGTTTAAACCTACTAAAAGTTTATTTATGCTTAAAGCATCCTCTCTTGTGCAATGCTTTGTGTCCACTTTGAGTTGATAGTAATATGAAACATAAACTTCAGTTCGCCTAACGAACTTAATAACAGAGAAAGAACGAAAGCTAACTTAAAAATAGTAAGCTAACACTCACTTTTGTATACTTACAAATGTGTACATTTAGTATTTAACAAATAATGAACAAATCTCATGTGTTCGGAATAATGCGAGATTAGGCTGGAAATGGAGTTACTTACCACGCATGGTGACTACTTTTGATCGCCCATTAAGAAAGAAAGATTTGAAAAAAGTACACATACATTCATCATCGCCACTAAACTTCGGGCATACAAGGAAAAACTGACCAAGAAATAAAAGTGAAAATGTTGAGCAAGCTTTGAATTGTCAAATGGGCACATAATTGGCCGACCAAAGATCACCCTAGGACTGGCACGTGAATATTAAAGGGATACTTGGGCTGGTTTAGGGTATATGAATTGGGCCCCTATTTGGCCCATAGGTTGAAACATAGCCTAATGCGTAAACCGACTTGTTTCAGCCCGAGCCCACTTTAAAACTAGATCAGAATAGGCTCGTTATAGGCCATTGATGAACATTTAAAAGTGTACAATTAATTAAAATTTATATAATTATTTTTACTTTGAAATTATTATTAGAACTGACAATAAAGTATTTTTGTGTTTTAGGAATAAAATGAGAAATCAACATAAAAAAATGTGATTAAAAAGTTTTATCTTTTTTTTTGTGTAGGTTTAGAAAAACTGGCATATCTTTTGATTCTGAAATAGTTTTGGATTAATTCTTGAGGCTATAGTATAAGCCATTCATTTATCTACAAGTTTATACAAACCTTGGATCCCATACTAAACATCTAAGGATTACAAGTGGTTGTACAAAATGGACAAAAAATTTAGATCAGAGTTAAGCCGAGTTCTAATCTATTTTACAAATTGGGTCATATCTCTTAAACCAAAATTGCTTTTGAGCTAAAATTTGGATATTTTATACAAAAGAGGTAGATAAACAAGTTTACAAAAGACAAGATGATGAGAAAATATATCAAAATAGTCAATAAATATGCTGCAATATGCTGCTGATGTTGAAAGATGGCTCTTGAACATGATCCGGTAATTTAACCATATCTACCTCATCCTGCAGCCGGATTTAACAAATGGCATATGAAAATATATCAGCAAAGAAAGATCTACAACTTTTGTTCTTTTTTTCTCATCATCAAAAGTTAGTTGTATTCGGCCTGAAAATGCAATTCAATCGGATAGGTAAAAATTTAGAGGATTTGGTGTAACAACTTACCAACTCTTGATAACTAGCATACCACTTGATTGTTTAACTCCTCCATTATATGTTTAGCCTCTAGCATACTCCAAGCACTAAAAATAGGTCATGTATTAAGCTTGTAAGAGGGGGGTAGAGGGGAACAGAAAGTGTTATTGTTGTCTTTATTTACACTATTTTCTAGTAGTAATGTAAGTTTTGTACTAGTAATAGAAATGTAATATCTAATTTCTCTTCTATTTTTAGTCTTTTCTAATTTCATTATATCTTTCTAAATTTCATTTTGTTGAGGATAAAGGGTGAACCTTTTGATGGAGGAAGAAGAACGGTTATAAATGAAGATATTGTTTAATTTTTGTGGTGATTATTGATTTATATATCACTAATGGTACAACAAATACTTAGGTTCATTTAGGTAGACATTTGGTTTTACTACACCAACCTCTAACGTGAAACCTTGATTTGTTGTGGACAAAGATGTGCATAAATACTTGATCCCATAAACAAGTGTTGGTGTTAAGAGATAATTTGTAAATAGTAAGACAATATCATGATTACATTAATACATGAGCTATTTGATAACATCTTCCCACTGAAACCTTCATTTTGTATAGATTAAAAGAGGTAAAAAAAAAAATAATCGTTTCTCTATCCAAAACTAAAGAGCGGATCCCTAATTTTCAGTACTTTTATTACTTTGATTTTTTTAGTTATAACATACATTATTTATTTTTTTATTTTCTAAACCACATAAAACCTATTTATTTTAGAAATACAACCCTAAAATCTTCAAACAACTTCCCTGTGAATCAACCTCGAACTCACAAAAAATTTATTACTTGACACAACATGTATTTGGATTTACAATTTTAAAGTTGTAGCAGTCATTTAATTATATATATATATATATATATATCGTAAGTGTGCATGAATGGAGTTGAAACCAAAACCTCATATAAGAAAAAGACGTACTTAAATCAGTAAACTGACTTTTGTTTTATTAGAATATATATGAAGCAAATATAAATTAGACATAACATCATGGATCAATAAGTATAAAAACCTAGGATAATAAATTTAGAATGATTAAATAATAATCAACCAACTCTCACGATGATACGCTTTGAATAATCAACTAAAGAATTGTATACAAGTTACACTAAAAATAATTCATAAACTAAGAATAAAATTTTTAAATAACAAAACTAGACTAATAAAATATCAAACCATAAGATAATACATTTAGAATTAGTCAACTAAAAAATTGTATAGTAACTACACTTAACATATATAGTTAAAAAATTAAGGATATAAATTCAGAATAATAAACTTAGACTAATCAAAGAAAATCTAATCTTAAACCTAAGGATGATAAACAACAATAACCAACTAAAAATTTGTTGACTAACTACACTTAAGATAATTCATTAAATAAAAACTTAAAATTAATTAAATTAGATTAATCAAATAAAATTTTGTTACCAAATTTTATGACGGTAATATTTAGTATAATCAAATGAAAAAATAAAGTCAAACTTAATATAATTCACAAAAAAATAGATAAAAATTAGAATAATCAAATAAAATCAATACCAAAGAATGAAACACTTAGAATAACCCACTACAAAATTATATACTAGTTACACTTTAGAAGTCATAAATTAAGGTTAAAAACGTAGAATGAACAACCTAACATAATCAAATTAAATTCAAGATCAAAGTTTAAGATGATATAGTTAGAATACTCAACTAAAAAATTAAATTCAAACTAAAGATAACACAAAACAATTAAGATATAACTTAGAATAATCAAAATCTTAGGATAAATTATTTCATTTGAGATGCTAGAAAAGAAGGCTCATTAGGCCCGACCCATATAGAGCCAACCCGAAATGCTCGAATCAGGCCTAGGGCAGGCCCACTACTGAGAAAATTATTCAGCCTGACCCAACCCACTTTTAGGACGGAGCCATGCTAGTCCAGTTCAGACCCATCCTAGTTTGACAACTCCAAGCATGCTCAATCTTCTTTTGTGCCAAGATTACACTAAAACAAATACTTTTCCTAAGCCTTCCCCTTCATATCAAGGGCCTTCCAACACAATTAATTTATCAAATCATTTGATCATCATCATCGTGTCAATATAATTTAAAAGTCCATAGATCTAAATGACCCGAAAAATATAGTTTGTAATTATATTAAGCAAAATTGATTAGACTATGCAACTAAATTGTCTTAAAGTTGCAAATCTAAACTTTTATATAAGTGAGAATTTCGATCATCAAATGTGTAGTGCCCCCGAACTAATTCTGTAGAACCAGACTGATAAGTGTAGGTTTGAGTTCAAAATTATTGGCATTGATAGGCTGACGGGCAATTCCTAATTAGTGCTTATTAACCATGGGTTGTAAATAATCCCAAATTGTTCGTTGTGGGCTGCAACTGCGGTTGTGGTTGTGGCTGAATCTGATATTCATTGTTATGAAGAGCCAGTGCTTGTACCCCATTTCTCTTTGCTGTCCTTATTTTCCAAAGTCTTTTTCAATTTCTGGATTAAATGAAAGTAATTCAAAACTTCTGGCTATTTGCATTAACAGACAAAACAACCAAAAATAAAAGATTAAACAAAAGAAAATTAAATCTGAATAGAAAATAAGATTACTTGGTAAGAGTATTAATACAAATAAGATTGTTCAATCTCCAACATAGCACCAAAAAACTTGTTAGGGAGATTCTTACCATAAGTGCATGTTGCCAAGTTTTAGCAAAAAGTAGTGAGTTGGTTATCATATCCCCAGGGACTGGAACCAAATTAATACTAAATATTATAATTAGTATAATCCTAGTTTTATTAAGACGAACAATCAAGAGTTGTAAACAAAATTCTAAAACTAAAACAAAGCTTTTGAATTGGCAAATCATAAACAAAAATTGATATGGACTAAACTCTAGAGGAATGATTCCACCTAATTATCCACTATATCAAATTAATTTAGAAAATTCTACATTATTAATTTATAAGTCAACAATCCTAAATTAATCAACTCCATATCTCAAGTGCCAATTGATCGTAAATCTAAATTCAGATTGTTGCATCCTATAAAAATCTAAGAATTAAATTCTTAAAAAGCACAATAATTCTTATTAACAACTTCAAAGAATTCATATGCCACCCAAATTATATGAATTCCAAAGGTCATATATAAAATTCCCTCTCCCCAGTGTCGAATTTCATACATCACACATTCAAGATTAACGACCAGTTAATCAAGATGACATGAATAAACTGAATAAACTCAAATACGATAAATTAATAATGAAAATATAGTCTCAAACTCAGGTTACATCATCCCTAGATAATGAATTTAGTTCATAACTAAATCTGAAAAACTCATTGACGAATACATGTTCATGATAAGAAAAACAAAGAAGTAAGATTAAAAGGATAATCGAATCGTGTTCTTAATGTATTCTTCCATGTTTTCTTTTCGTTTCTTTTTTTTCCAAAAAGTGCCAAAAGTCCCTGATGTTTTTCTTTTATATTCCTCTCTAAAACAACATCAAAAGGAGACCTAGTTTAAGTCCATGTCAACCGGCCCTAAAGTGTAAATGAGATGCCGTTGCAGTGCCAAACTCTATTTAAATTTTCCTTCAAGCAGCGCCCCGACCCTGAAAAGTGACCCGCAGCACCAAACTCTCTGCCTTTGCACTAAATCGGGTTAACTTACAGTAAGACTAAAAATTAATTAATAAATGATTGTTAAAGCCTAAATATTAATGCATCTATTAAAAATATAATAATTTTATTTAAAAGTTAATAAAATTACATCGATTAACAAGAGATACATCCACATATTACTGCATATATACTTGACATATTAATTCAATCATATAGGTATATAATACATTTGTTTAATTCTTTGTTCATAATATTATTTCTATGCATAATCAAAACCTTACCAAGCTCTACAATTTTTTCTAATAGTGAGAATTTGTTTTGTTTAATGACACCCACTTGCTCTCCCTCTTAGTCCTTTCTCTTTTTTCAGTTATCATGCAACTAAAAAAAATATTTTATATTTTTTACATATCGTAATATGTTTGAGTAGCAACTATAAAAAAAATTAAACTATGATGAAATATAATTCAAATTTATCAACTCGAGAACCCGACTACTAAGTAAATTGAACCAATCACTCAATTTGAAAAATATGATTTTGCGGTTACAGTTTTAATTTTTTGCCTATTCAAATGTATTTGTTAAGGTTGAATACCCTAAATTTGCTTCGGACTATCTAGTACACACTTTGAGAGAATTACAAAAATAGAGAGAAATCGAAAAAATAATATAGAAATGAATCTGGGTAAAAGGAAGAAAATTAAAAAAGAAAGACAAATGGCAGAAAACAAAAATTTTAAGGAAATTGAAAAAAAAAAGTAAAATAAAAACGAACTAGTTTTAAAGTAGGGGCTGAAAAAGGATCTTCTGCACACAATTTTTTGAATATTGGTTCTATATTTATAGTCTGTAAAACTTAGAACTTCATATGCACACCCCTATTATATGGGATGAAAAATGCAATTTTACTAAAAATCACTGGTAGGAATACTTGTTATAGATGATTGGACAATTATATGCAAAATACTTGACCGTTAATATGTTTGGGGTGGCTAACCTAATATTTTCTTAATTAAATGTAATTAAATGTATGAATTTGAGTCGATATGTCACAAACCACAAGTACGTCCAATATAGCACAAATTGAGAAGCATTTGAGGGCATTTACTTTTACTAACAGGCGAAAAAGTAGGGTATATCAAAATTCATCAAGACACAAAATTTCACAAACCTGATATGTTTTCTTAGAGTAGCAAGTATGTACTAAGCCAACCAACCTAATTTTTTTATTTATCTATTTAATATTTTTTTACATAATATCATGAACTGGAGGCCCGTACTGAATGTATATTATGGACAACCTTCGTTAAAGTTGGAGGTTTTTACCATTTGAATATTAAGATTGTTTAAATTTTGAAATTTTATTTCTTGGACATAATATTCATTAGATAAAATCTTTTGGTACTGGCAAAATCTTTACTAGGTATTTTTCAACATCGGGAGCTATTAAGGCAATATTTGTACTTTGGGCATAAATCTTTGCTTTGGAGATATAAGAGATATATCTACAACTTGTAAATTAACCACAATCTCAGTTCATTCGAGTTCAATAAAAAAAATCGGGTTAAAAATCAGCTTTGTACTAAAACTTTCAGATGTGGCACATATTGATATTTTTGGCATAACTCTCTCCATAAATTTTATATTGAGATGATTCAAGCGTCTATAGAAATTTAACAGATACGGATACATTTTTTATGACACCAAAAGCCAATTTATGTGGGAAGAATATTGGGAAACATTTGCAAAAAGCTTAATATAGCATAACACAACATTCATAGCACTGTGACAACATGTTTGGGGCCTAGGCACTATTACTTGGGGTCGAGGTGCCAAAAACTAAGGCTAAGGCATTGAGGCACTGCTTTTCAGGCGCCTAGGTGCCATGGAAAATTTTGGGACCAAACTGCATATTTTAGGCCTAGGCGCCATTTCTTCGCGTTGGGGCACCCTTTGTCATATTTTTTTATGTGAATTATAGGTCTTTCAAGTGTGTTTTTGGAAGGAAATTATAAACAGAAGACCTAGAATTTATTCTAAAGACTTTTGAAACATTGAAAACACAATAAGGAGACTAGAGTGTAAGGACAAGATTTCAAGAACGCAATCACAAGCATCTTACATCTGGATACAGAGAAGAATTCTTGCTTTTGAATATTGATTTCTTTTTCTTTATACCTTGTAGTCCTTCAACAATGAACACAACTTGTCTATGATTTTTCTCGTTCTAGTTAGAAACTAATTGACCATTGGTCTTCAATGCTTGGTGTAAACAATTTAGCACTTGAGAGAGGGAATTTTATGTATGGCCATAGAATAACACAACCTCAGAATTTATAGAATCGGGAGGCTTATGAAATCTTCGAAGTTTTATTGAAGAATCCATTGAGCTTTGATAGAATTTAAGTTTTGGATTTTTATAGAGATATTGAAATACAAATTAGAATTCATAAGCACTCAGCATTCGGCAGAGGGAATTGATTACTTTTGAAATTCTTGATTTATAAATTATTGACGTGAAATTGATAAATTGGATTGGTGAAAATAGGTGAAAACTAAGTGAGGAACGAATTGTCCATTAAGTTTTTGACAATTTGCTCAAGTGAACTTTTCTTGTTTAATTCTACCATTTTTAGTTTAATTATTTGTAATTCATGTTTGATTCATTTGAATAAAGTTAGGATTATTTTAATTATAATATTTAGTGTTAATTTTATTTCAATCCCTCTGTATATGACAACCTTTCTCATCATACTATGCTTGCGGTAGGAATTTCAATGAACAATTGGCTGATGAGCAATTCCTGAGTAGTGCTTATTAACCACGGTCTGAAAAGAATCTTGAATTGCTCGTTGTGGCTATGGCAGTGATTGCGATTATGATTGTGGTTGTGGCTGAATTTGATTTTCATTATTCGAAGAGCCATTGCTTGAGCCTCATTTCTCTATGATGTCCTTATTTCTCGAAGTGTCTTTTTATTTTCTAGATCAAAGGAAAGTAATTCAAAACTTCAGGCTTTTTGCATTAACTGTCAAAACAACTAAAAATAAAAGACTAAACAGAAGAAAATTAAATCTAAATTAAAATTAAGATTACTTGATAGCAATATTCATGCAAATATTATTTTTCAATCCCTAGCAACGACACCAAAAAACTTATAACACCCACTAAAACATCTCAGTTAGTTATATGTCTTACTAAATGAAAACCAAGTGCCAGTATTTGGAAATGAAATGAGTATAAAGTTAAAAAGTGGTTTTTGAGAAAGTGCTTTGAAGTTTCATTAAAAAATTTGAAAGGTTTATTCAACCCCCTTCCCTTTCATGCCACTTGAAATCGACAATCTATTTTTAAATTTCAGGTCTATATCATTAAAGATTAACTATTATTTTTGCTCATATAACAAGAGCTAAAATTTTGCTAGTAGATGATTATGAACAGATTTCTTCTTTCCCTGTCACAACTTTGATGTTTGGATTTGATCGTCCCATTCTCGATGATTATAAACCAAGACAATATCCCAATTTTGAAATGCTTAATTTGTTGGATGTTCCCAGTCATACTTTGGGGGCTCGTTTGCTTTGGGAGATGAGATAAATGTATGATGGATAAAATTTATGATTATATAAGGATGTGATTGTAAACCAAATGATATCATGTTCACTTCAAAAAATTTAAGAGATTTATTTTGTGACTATTGTCATGAATGAAGTATTGTGCTTAAATATTTATTTCCTAAAATACCCTAATCACTAATTTCTTCTTTTCTTTTTTCATTTCCTTCTTCCATTTTTCTTCTTCAAATATCTTCACTCAAATTTCTTTTCTTTCCAAATCTATCTTTCTTCTGTGGTTTATTTTTCCTTTTTCTTTTTAGTTAAAATTTAATCATTCTCTTGTTTACCTTCTTTCTTGTTTTTTCTCTCTCTATTTCTCATTACCTGCTGTCGTCTATCAATCACCACCACCACATGCACCCTTCTCCTTTTCTTTCTTTTATTTTTGCTCTTGTTTTCACTTTTTTCTTTTTTCTCTATTTTCTTTTTTCTTCAATTAACACAGCAACGGCAACTACGCCGCTATAGTGAGGCCACCGCCATTTTTCGTCGTTGTTGTTGCACTATGATGACCACCATCCTTCTTTTCCTTTTCTTCTTTCTTTATCCTTTTTTTTTTATTTTTATATATAAAATCATGGCGCTGCTAACAACATCAACAAGAACAAAAAAAGAATTTCATTTGTTAAAAGGTATAGTGAAAAGATATGGAGGGTTAGCATGAAAAGACACAAGATATAGGGTTTGGTGTGGTAGTGAAAAGGTTTCTGATATGATTACTTGGGGGCATGAACGTAATGGAAATTTAAAGGTCATGAATGACAATTTAATTCCTATCCATCCAGGCTGCCAGCCTTACTGGATAAGGTCATCTTGCCCTGGATTTGGGATGGTTCATCCTTTATCTTTTCAATTTAAGGAATGGGCTTATGTGATCACACCAACCAAAGGAAACATCACATAACATTGGATAGAATAGATTATCTTACCTAATCAACCAAGTAAACACCCCCCGGGGTGCCGTACAATACCTCAACCTTTTAAAATGTGTGAATAACTTCAAATCTAACTAAAATGTACCTAGGTAGCCCCATAATTCCACCGAAGATATTGACATACTCTGTGTTGAATTGCACTTTGCCCCCAAACTTAAAACATATGCATTGAACTATCTAAATTGTTTAAAATAATGTACTTTACCATCAAAGTCTTATTCTTGTGGTATAAAGTGGATTATTTCATCAAAAAAATATTTTCATGTGCTACTCACTTACCCAATATGTGGATATTTTAGTCAATAACTAGTTATCTTTTTAATTATAAACTATGTTAGGGTTATGATTTATAAGTGTGTGTGTGAGATCATTACATATTATTTTTATGCTTATCCCCCAATCAGTGTCATGATATATCCTTATGTTCCAAATATTTCCTTTTTTGGATATACCAAATTGAGGCATATTTCCTAAATAGAATTTAAAAAAAAAACTAATTTCTTATTTAAAGTAAGAAATTGAAACCACCGACTCTCAACCATAACTTAAAATGGCAATAGTGTAAAGATATGCAAAACTTTCACTCTTTCAACTTCCATCTAAAACTCCGTATTAGGTCAAATGGAAGCTATAATTTAGGAACTGAGGGAGTATATAAGTTTATGCTTATTATTTAATGAAGGATAAGTGTTGTTTAGGGTTTTATTATATCAAATATAATAAAAAATTCTAGGAAATAACATTAAAAAAAATTGGATATTAAAGGAGCCACTTGGAGTGGTGTCTTTAACAAAAAAGTTTGGATACTGAACGCACCACTTGGAGTGGAGCCTTTATTAAATATTTTTCAAAAAAATATATTTGAGTTTGGATACTGAAGGCGCCACTTGTAGTAATACATTGGCATTAATAATTTAAAATTTTATGTTGTAAATAGCAATATTAGTTAATGTTAACAAAAATTATATAAATCGTTCAAAAATAACAAGATGTATATGTTAGAAAATCTTAATTAAGGTTTAGATGTAATAATCATAATAATGATTTAAATTTTAAACTATAGATGTAAAAGTTTAACTTCACAATGTGTACTTAAATTTCTATTTATAATTTTCATAGGTGATTACAATTTGTGATATATTTTTCAAAAAATTTTGATGTAGTTTAAATGTGGTACACAAGTTGTTATCTTGTAATTAATAATTATAATTATTGTTTGAAGATACGTCATATTGGAACAAAATTCAAGTTTTGTTGTACTGGGGAGACAGTTTACTGCAAGACTTTGGATCTGTGATATATGAATATGGTCCATCAAGAGCTAAAACAATATCTCAGGAATTTATTTTATGGAGTTGTTCTCGAAATTGTATTAAGCGACTGGCATTAATAGTTATAAATGCTTACTGAAAGTATATACTAAATATTTGTTTAGTGATATGTTGGGGGGTAAGATAGACCATTTTACTTGTAGACAATGATCAAAATTTAGGGATTTTGTTGGATTCGGGAAATGAAATAAGTTGTCTGGAACTTTATATACAAATAGAACAAACCTACTTTAATATTTTTCAAAGTATGCTAATGAGCCTTGATGGGAGCCCCTACGTAACACAAGAACTATACCTAATTTGCTTGTAGTCGTGGAAGGATTAACAAGTGTTGGGATTCATGACTTCTATCCACATACTTTTACCTATGGTTAAGAGACATTGGGAAGTTGACAATATAATGTGGAATCCATTAGTGGTACATAACCACATGATGCTCGCACAAATGATGTTGCGTTAAGCCACCAGTAGATAGTTCTATGATTTTTGGAGACAGTATTTGGTTAGAACCTGAGGGGATTCCACCTTACAATGAGGATGAGGTTGATATAAATATACCTTCCAAGACTTTTCCAGATCATGGTGAGGAAACATCAACCCAACAATAAGTGTTAGCTAATACAAAAATGCCTTCCACATCAGATGAACAAACTCCTTTATTATATCATTCCATTCTTCTCAATGACACATCTAGAACTATTTTCCAGCTTGATTAATATTCCAACCCATAAAGGGAAAGTTCTTACGATTATCCAAAAGAAGAGATCCACCTCAACATGGTCTTCAAAGATAAGTTGCATTTGCAAGCAACTGTTAAATATTATTCTGTATGGGTTTTAAAGCGCAGATATCACGAGACTAGAGTACATTGAAGCTGTGGGAAATGGTATGTAAACATAGCACACCAACATGATGTGCAAATGGTTCCTCCGAGTATCATTGAAAGAAAATTTTAGATTATTCAAAATCACCGAGTATGGGTGTCTCACACTTATTTTTTGAGTGATTTGTCTCTGACCATGAAAACTTGGACAAATTTATGATTGTTAGCTTGCTATTGAAATCGCTCAATGTGATCCAATTGTAAGATAAAGCGCATCTTTCAAAATGTCAAGGGTAAGTATGGGCTTGAGATTTCTTATGCGAAGGCCTGGTACAGCCTCAGACATAGTTAAAATATGTCATCTTGAGAGGGTTCTTCAGCATTTTGGAATGCGACAAGATATTTCATTCGATCCACGATTGAATAATGATAGTTTGCAGAATATCGATCATAGAGGAAATAACAACAATGACTAGGCCTTACAACATATAGCTTATGTATTACAATGGGCGAGAGGACAAGAGTTACATGTGGACTGATTGATGCATATAGGTGGCTCTCCCCGTATAGCTGCTAAATACAGGGAGTGGAATGAATAAGTCACACATCGATACATAAGCCTTGGCATGTGTACTTACAGCAAGGGTACCAATGTGGTAATGCATCTGCATGACAATATGTGGTATGTAAATGCCCTTAAAGTATAATTTTTAAAAAAAATTTACACATTTCAAGTTGCTCAGTTGGAACAAATGAGAATCTATTGAGACAATATACCTTATGTGTAATGCCCAATTCTCAATTCTCTCCTACATAGCCAATAATAAGCATTTTGTATGAATATGCATCTAATCAATGTACATTATTGAATTATGGCATACAAATAGCATGATTGCACGAACATAAATAATTGTTATTATATGCTTCAGTTATGATTTAACATGCATTAGTACATGAAATATGAGATCAAACTTTCATTTCTTGATTTAACATATTCCTTAAGTGTCCTTTTTGTAGTGAAAAGCTCGGTATCTCGGTTAAAAAAGATTGATGTGTTAAATGGCCATAAAATGAATTATTAGTTATTTAATGACTGCCCTAATGTTTAATGTCTTGAATTAGTAGTAAAATATGGAGTATGCATTATTTTTAAGGTTATGTAATTGATATGTAATTCTTTACAAAAGATTGAAAAGTGTATATAAACTTTAACTAGAATAGACTAAATGATTTATAAAAAGGATATGAAATGATACATGATTTGATTATGTTAGGCCTTTAACACATCCTATCTTCCAAAGAGATTGGCCTTTTCACCTAGCACAAAGTGGACTTGAGGTAAGTTGAAGCTTTCATTTGATGTATCACAAGAATCATATAATGTTTGTTCATGTTTTAATGTGATTGTTGTTTGTCAAATGATGTAATGTTTGATGCATTTATGGTTTATGAAGCATGACACTATTAAAAATATAATGAGATTTTTGAAAAGGAAGTATGGTACTTGATAGATGGTCGGGTAGACAAGGGACGCGGGAGGGACCGGCGGACCTAACAAATGGTGGCAAATACTTGAGGTTGAAAAACCGGTATAGGAAAGTCACAATAAATGAGATAGAATACGGCTAATACCTGAGGTTGAAAGGCCAAATATGGAAACCCTGTATTAGTTCTCTTATTGGCCAATCATTATGAACAGGTTCCGAAAACTATGGTCTATCACTATTAGTTAAGTACCACACTTCAAGGGCCCTAAAGAATGATTTATGAATGAAAGTTATTAAATAGAATATTGCATTTAATGATTTATGAGATTTGCATATATGTTATTTGTTATTGCATTAGTTTCATCTTACTGAGCCTTTAGCTCATTAGATTCATGTGATGCAAGTGGAAATGTACAGGTTTAGAGGTTGACTGAGTCTCTATAGTGGCCGGACAGAGATTTGTTCATATGCCATGCTTCAACCTGTTTTGTAGTTTATTTTGAAAAGTCTGTTTTGTGTTTAAATAAGCCGCTCTGTTATGGTTTTGTAAGCAGATGTACTCAGTTTTGATATATGTATATGGTGTGTTTAAAATGATTCAAGTTCTTTCTCTTATAGCTAAAAATGGGAACTTTTATAAAAAAACCATAACTCTAGTAAAGATTTAAAAATTAACATTTCTTGACTTAACTGTATCAGCTTGTTTAGGCTCTATAGTTAGCTTAAGGGGTGTTATAGTTTGTGGTATCAGAGCAGAGGTTTAGTCATTTCTGTAGACAGAAGAAGGCATATTAACACATCTCGGCTGGGAAACTTGGTCAACTACTTGTTTATTTGCTTTTATGTTCATTTGTTTATATTTCATTTCATGTTATTGTCATGATTATGCATTTATTATTGGCTAATGAATGGAATGAGACTGGGCAATGCATATCAGGTCATGGCACCAAAAAGGAAGACAATGGATGATCATGAGGGTAATCATAGTGTGGTGGACAATTTGACTGATCTCATTCAACAACAAACTAGAATGCATGGTGAATAGATACAACAATTGCTAGATATGCAACAAAGAACTCAAGAACAGAATCAGCGCCTTCCTCCACCACAAGCTCGACAGGATCATTCACAGGCTGTACATGAGAAGTTTAGAAAGATGAAACCGGTTGATTTTAATGGTGGGTCTGATCCTATGGTTGCAGAGGAATGGGTGAAATCTTTAGACACTATCTTTGACTACATGCGAATTGATGATGCTGAGAAGGTACTCTGTGCAATTTTCTTGTTGAAGAAGGATGCTAGAACTTGGTAGGAAGGAGCTAAACTTGCAGTGAATATGGAAGAACTAACTTGGGAGAGGTTTAAAACAATCTTTTATGATAAGTATTTCACCAGGGATGCTAGGTCACTTAGAGTAAAGGAATTCTTGGATTTAAAACAAGAAGGGATGTCTGTATGTGATTATGTGAGAAATTTTGAACAGGGTTCCAAGTATGTACTATACATTGCCAGAGACAATAATGAGAAGATGGATCATTTCTTGAGGGGCCTTAATCCTGAAATTAGAAGAGATGTGAGAATGTCTTCAGTAACAGAGTTTAGAGAACTGGTGGACAAGGTTTTGATGGCTGATTTAGATGAGAAAGAGATTGAGAAATTCCAACAACAAAAGAAGCAAGTATTCACTCCAAGAAATCTAAACCAGTGGAAGAAAGGAGAGCAAAAATTAAGCCAAGGGAATGAAAAGCGTCCTAGAGTTGGACAAACTTCTTCTACAATTGAAAGGCCTAAATGTACTAAGTGTGGGAAGAATCATTTTGGGGAATGCTATAGTGGTACTAATTGTTGCTTTAAGTGTAAAAAGCCTGGACATATAGCAAAGGATTGCCCAACAGTACAGGGGAAAGTTTAGGGGAGAGTGTATGTAATGACACAAGAACAAGCTGATACAGATGTTTCCGTAGTCATAGGTACTATTTTACTTTCTGGGATACCTGCAATTGCATTGATAGATTCTAGATCTACGCATTCATTTGCATCATGTGCATTTGTGAGAAAATTGGGCATTACACCAGATTTATTAAAAGTAAGGTACAGTGTGACTGTTCCATCTGGGGAAGAAATAGATTCCAACCAAATGCTAAGGGCTTGTTCTATTCAGATTAGTGATAGAACTCTCTATGCAGATCTTGTTGTTTTATCGATGCCAAATTTTGAGGTTATTCTGGGTATGGATTGGCTTACCAAATATCATGCAATAATTGATTGTAACAAGAAGATTGTGATTTTTCAGCCACCTGGGGAAGAACAGTTTATGTTTAATAGTATCTCACTCTCACGGTCCTTACCAATTATATCTGCTTTGAAAGCTCAAAAGATATTGAGTAAAGGTTGTGTTGGGTATTTGGCAAGTGTCTTGGACACCTCAGTTGAAACACAATTAAAGCCAGAAAATGTAGATGTGGTTCAAGAATTTGTTGAGGTATTTCCAGATAATTTATCGGGACTACCACCGAATCGAGAGATCAAATTTGTGATTGATGTTATGCCAGGAACTACTTCTATTTCTAAAGCACCATACCGAATGGCACCAACAGAATTGAAAGAGTTAAAAGTTCAATTGCAAGAATTGCTTGATAAGGGTTTTATTCGCCCTAGTTATTCTCCTTGGGGAGCACCTATATTGTTTGTGAAAAAAAAGGATGGTATATTGCGATTGTGCATTGATTATAGAGAGTTGAATAAGATAACAGTCAAGAATAAGTATCCACTCCCAAGAATAGATGATTTGTTTGATCAATTGCAGGGAGCATCTGTATTTTCTAAGATTGATTTGCGTTTTGGGTATCATCAATTGAAGATCAAGAAAGAAGACATACCAAAGACTGCATTCCGAACAAGGTATAGACATTATGAATTTCTAGTGATGCCTTTCGGTTTAACCAATACCCCTGCAGCTTTTATGGATCTAATGAATAGGGTGTTCAAGCAATATCTCGATAAATTTGTGATTGTGTTTATTGATGACATCCTAATTTATTCATGTGATAAAGAAGAGCACAAGGAACATTTGAAGATTGTGCTGCAAGTTCTTAAAGAAAAATAGTTGTATGCTAAATTCAAGAAGTGTGAGTTTTGGCTTGAACAAGTGGTATTCCTAGGTCATGTAGTATCAAAGAATGGTATTTTTGTTGATCCGAGTAAGGTAGAAGCTGTCATTAAGTGGCCAACACCAACAAATGTATCGGAAGTAAATAGTTTCTTGGGATTAGCAGGGTACTATCGACAATTTGTTCAGGGGTTTTCAAAGATAGCAACTCCAATGACAATGTTGACAAGAAAGAATGTGAAGTTTTTGTGGACCAATGCTTGTGAAAGAAGTTTTGAAGAACTGAAACAAAAATTAACTACAGCTCCTGTTCTTATCATTCCAACTGGAATTGGTGGATTCGTGGTGTATAGCGACGCTTCAAAAAATGGTTTGGGTGCTGTTTTGATGCAAAATGGGAAGGTTATTGCCTATGCTTGAAGGCAATTGAAGAAATATGAAAAGAATTATCCAACCCATGATTTGGAACTTGCTACAGTAGTTTTTGCCTTGAAAATTTGGAGATATTATTTGTATGGTGAGAAGTGTGAGATATACACAGATCATAAGAGTTTGAAGTACTTTTTTACCCAAAAAGAGTTGAATATGAGACAAAGAAGATGGTTAGAACTTGTGAAGGATTATGATTGTGTGATCAACTATCATCTTGGTAAAGTAAATGTGGTTGCAGATGCATTCAGCAGAAAATCCACGTCTTCCCTTTTTGTTATACAAAAGTCAATATTACTGGATCTACAGAGATTAGAGCTTGAAATTGTACCTAAAGGGAAAAAGTGTTTGTTGTCAGCCTTAGTGTTGAGACTTGTACTTCAAGATAGAATTAGAGAAGGTCAAAAGGTGGACACACATTTGTGTAGATTGAAAAGAATGACTGAGGTCGGAAAGAGGCCAGACTTCTCTATTATTGATGATGGGATTATTCGATATAAAGGGAGACTATGTGTGCCGTTTGACAAGGTCATGAAAGGAGATATTTTAGAAGAAGCTCATACTACTCCCTACTCAGTACACCCAGGTAGCATAAAAATGTATAAGGACTTACAACAACATTATTGGTGGCCTAAAATGAAGAGAGATATAGCAAAATTTGTGGTTGAATGTCTAACTTGTCAACAAGTTAAGATTGAACATCAAAGACCATCAGGATTGTTGAAGCCTTTGTTGATTCCAAAGTGGAAATGGGAGCACATTATAATGGACTTTGTGCTTGGATTACCTAGAACACAAAAGGGGTATAATTCCATATGGGTGATTGTTGATAGATTAACTAAATCAGCCCATTTTCTTCCAGTGAAATCCACATACAATATGGACCAGTATGCTCAACAATATATTAAGAGATAGTCAGATTACATAGGGTGCCCGTTTCAATAGTGTCTAATAGAGATCCTAAGTTTACATCTATATTTTGGAAGAGGTTACACAGTGCCATGGGAACAAACTTGGCATTCAGTACAATATTTCATCCACAAAGTGACGGGCAATCAGAAAGGGTTATTCAAATATTAGAGGATATGTTAAGAGCTTGTGTGCTAGATTTTCAAGGGAATTGGGATGCAAAACTTCCATTAGTGGAGTTTACTTATAATAATAGCTACCAATCAACAATTGAAATGCCGCCTTATGAAGCATTGTATGGAAAGAAATGTAGATCTCCAGTTCATTGGGATGAAGTTGGAGAACGAAGCCTACTTGGTCCAGAAATAGTTCAACATACCGCTAAGGTAGTGGAGAAGATACGAGAGAGAATGAAGATTGCGCAGAGTAGACAGAAAAGTTATGCAGATAAATAGAGAAAAGATCTAGAGTTTGCCATTGGGGATCATGTGTTCTTAAAATTAGTTCCCATGAAAGGTGTTATGAGATTTGGAAAGAAAGAAAACTCAGTCCGAGGTATGTCGGCCCATTCGAGATTCTCGAAAGAGTTGATGATAAAGCTTATAGAGTGGCCTTACCTCCATCATTATCTACTGTTCACAATATTTTCCATGTGTCTATGTTGAGAAAGTACATTTCAAACCCTTCTCATGTGTTAAGTTATGAACCGTTGGAATTGACTCATGATTTAACCTATGAAGAGAAACCAGTGCAAATTCTAGATCAGAAGGAAAAAGAGTTGAGAACGAAAAAGATTCGACTTGTTAAAGTATTATGGAGGAATCATTCTGTAGAAGATGCCACATGGGAAAGAGAAGAAGAAATGCAGAGCAAGTATCCGGAATTATTTGATACGTCAAATTTCGAGGACGAAATTTTTATAAGGAATGAAGGATTGTAATGCCCAATTCTCAATTCTCTCCTATATAGCCAATAATAAGCATTTTGTATGAATATGCATCTAATCAATGTACATTATTGAATTATGGCATACAAATAGCATGATTGCACGAACATGAATAATTGTTATTATATGCTTCAGTTATGATTTAACATGCATTAGTACATGAAATATGAGATCAAACTTTCATTTCTTGATTTAACATATTCCTTAAGTGCCCTTTTTGCAGTGAAAAGCTCGGTATCTTGGTTAAGGAAGATTGATGTATTGAATGGCCATAAAATGAATTATTAGTTATTTAATGGCTGCCCTAATGTTTAATGTCTTAAATTAGTAGTAAAATATGGAGGATGCCTTTAACACATCCTATCTTCCAAAGAGATTGGACTTTTCACCTAGCACAAAGTGGACTTGAGGTAAGTTGAAGCTTTCATTTGGTTTATCACAAGAATCATATAATGTTTGTTCATGTTTTAATGTGATTGTTGTTTGTCAAATGATGTAATGTTTGATGCATTTATGGTTTATGAAGCATGACACTATTAAAAATATAATGAGATTTTTGAAAAGAAAGTATGACCGGCGGACCCAACAAATGATGGCAAATACTTGAGGTTGAAAAACCGGTATAGGAAAGCCACAATAAATGATATAGAATACGGCTAATACCTGAGGTTAAAAGGCCAAGTATGGAAACCTCGTATTAGTTCTCTTATTAGGCAATCATTATGAACAGGTTTCGAAAACTATGGTCTATCACTATTAGTTATGTACCACACTTCAAGGGCCCTAAAGAATGATTTATGAATAAAAGTTATTAAATAGAATATTGCATTTAATGATTTATGAGATTTGCATATATGTTATTTTGTTATTGCATTAGTTTCATCTTACTGAACCTTTAGCTCATTAGATTCATGTGATGCAGGTGGAAATGTACAAGTTTAGAGGTTGACTGAGTCTCTAGAGCGGCCGGACAGAGATTTGTTCATATGCCATGCTTCAACCTGTTTTGTAGTTTATTTTGAAAACTCTGTTTTGTTTTTAAATAAGCCGCTCTGTTATGGTTTTGTAAATAGATGTACTCAATTTTGATATATGTATATGGTGTGTTTAAAATGATTCAAGTTCTTTCTCTTATAGCTAAAAATGGGAACTTTTATAAAAAAAATCATAACTCTAGTAAATATGAAAAAATTAACATTTCTTGACTTAACTGTATCAGCTTGTTTAGCCTCTGCAGTTAGCTTAAGGGGTGTTACATTATGCTAAAGAACTATTGCATTATATACTAAAACTAAGCATCAACACAAGGCCATAAGTGACAACATTTTACTACCATGAACGACAAAATAGGAACACCCAACCATAACAAGAAGTCATTCCGTGTGAGGAAGAACTAATGACATTAAAGGATAGACATACCAAAAGGGATACACATAGGAGATGGCATAGCACTAGATCAAGAGCTCTATAGTGGTTGATCAGTCCTATGGGGGTACACCTACATTCATCGGTGATGCTTCAACCACGTATGTTTCGATTAATGTGGCAGGTCTATCTACCTTATATGTAGACTGTTACGTGCCTAATCCACCGCAACCTAATGAGCAATCTTTGTTTATGCCATACATGTCAACATTTAATGCATCGTATTTCAAATTAGTACAAACGGATTTTATCCTCTGATCCTCAATAGCTTCACAGGTGTATCTAGAATATGCACCAAAGCACCCGAAGTTTGATGTCTCACTGATTGCATTCCCTCCTTTTATCACAACGTACGTGATCGTGTAGAGTTGAGCACTACAGCTCCATCAAGTCGGGATGATAAAATATAGGCAGATAATACACAGCATGACTTACATGATACTCTTCTGGTGAGAAGGGACGAAGAGATCAACGATCGAGGCAACGTGGTTGTGACATTGGAGAAATTTTTAGGCGTCAATAGTGTCATGTTTATTAAATGACTTTTTTTATATGATTGATAATCATTTTGCTAAGTATCACAACTACTTTATACAGAAAAATATTTTGTATACAATACATTTCATAAAAGTGAACAACACAACTCAACAACAAATTCACTACTCTAAAATTTCATATACTAAATATTGACTTGTAATTTTTTTACTCAAAATGGATAAGATCAAATTTTTAAACACAAAGAGATATTATTGCTAAGAGGGAAAGAAAAAGACGACTATAAGATGCAAAAATTTTTAAAGGTTGATGCCGATCATTTTCTTTTCAAATATATATTTTTAAATTTTCTTATGAAAAAGGTCCTCCCGCCTTCAAATACTTTACCAAAAAAAAAAACATACGTAGAAGACGCCCTCCAAGTGGAGCTTTCAACTTTTTTAAATTATTTTAATGAGGGACACTCAAAGTGGCACCCTTCATATCCATTTATTTTTAATTATTTCAATAAAGTTGTCAGCATTATTTTTTTTGGGAAAGCAACACTTCATGCGGCGCTTTGAAGTAGTTTGTTATTGTTTTTTATGTTTGTAAAAAAAAATAAAAAAATCCATTGTTTGGTCTTAAATTTGAGTATCGATAAGAGAGGCTATGTTGATTGGTGGATCTAGATGGCAAAAAGAGTTGGTTCTCTCATCTATTCTTACATTTGATACGACAAATAGCCCAATAGTATTCTAAAAAAAAAATGTATTATTTTACATACATCATGAAAATGCTCAAGGGAAATCATAAAATAATACCTCACGCAGTGTTTTTATTACCGAATCAACAACCAAATCGATCTTGCTGTCGATCAATAGTTCAACCGGTCAAACCAATTCAACCGTCGGTCTTATTGATCTGATAAAAAATTACTATATTTTTTTATTATATTTATAAAATAATAATGTAATAAACTAAATAAGTAATTGTTATGTAACAAATTCTAAAGGTAAAAAAAATATAAATAATCAACCAAAATATATGTAACAAAGTTCAAAATCAAATAAACATATACATATAACCATCAATTTCATCTAGTTTTGATCGATTTTTGACCGATGCCTTGTTCTTTATGATCAAACAATGGTTTCTAACTAAACCGACCGATCCTGTTCAATTTTAAAAACATGAGTTGTAAAATAACTCAATTGACTCAAATGTCCCCATAGGTAATTGAGTAGCAAGCAACAAGTTAGTTAAGCGTCCACTATTTCACCATGATAAAGATTTAGTGGTGAAGTGCAACATTTTAAATCATTTATGTAGTTAACAGACAACTTTTTAGCTAAGGGGCAAAGTACAATTCAACCAAAATATATCAGCATCTCATACAGAATATTATGAAATATTCGAATGAAATCAGGATTGAGGGTGTCTTGGCAAATCTTGATGAGGTTAGAGAATTATTCCAACATTTTTGAAAGGCTAAAGGTGTCGTGCACTACCCTAACGCATGCGGGTTGTATGCTTTTTACTAGATCAAGCAAAGCCCAAAGCAATCTTTTCCAACTCAATACATCTAACAGTGATTCAAATCATCCTACCTCAATCCACCTAAGGTGTGACAATTTGTTTTTAGTGGTTGCGGATCCACCCAAATTTAAATGGACGAATCTGATGATTTATTTAGCCTAAATTATTTAAAATGAATATGAATTTGAATGAATGAAAGAGTTAAATCCATTCACATCCATTTAGCTTCTCAACAAAATAAATTTAATCCATTCTCATCCTGCCCCATCCGACTCCCAACCCTACCTCACACCCTCAGCCAATTATGCTATATATCAAAGAATTGAAGCAAGCTGAAATTATATTCATATGTTTTTTCAACAGTTCCTCAATTAGATTTACTTCCACAGAAATTTGAATAGGTTTCCATGGTCTAATTCAATGGACTCAAATACACTATTAAATTATTTAAGGTCCACATTGCTCTACCCATCGGAAGGACTTCATTATCCTCTTGGTTGCTGAGAATTTTGAGTGGAAGAACTCAAATCACCGCAATAGTGAGTCAGGATTCCAAGGGGAAATCTGAAAGACCCAATGGATACCTATAGTTAGTTATAAACGAATAGACAAGGAAATTTCAAGAAGAATGCAAGAGATTAATGGTCGTTTTGAATACAGTTCCCAATTTATTATCAATCTATACATCGCCGGTAGTTGTAAAATTCCTTTCATGCCCCAACTCTGATGTCTGGCAATAAGTAATAATTCACTTACCTGAACTACATTAGTCCGAGCATATTTCTGTGACTTCTTGCATCTTGTCAGTGATGTGAATGTTTAGAGAATGGGGCCTTGCTACTGCAATGTAAAGTTTAGCTGGTTGTCACATGAGCTTGTATCTTTTCTCCTGGACTCCAGTAACTCCCATTTGTATCTCTATAATTGTGTGAAGCGGCATCTGCAAATTATCAAATAAAAACGTGTTGAGAGTTTATGTATCAGGAGAATCAGATGCAGCTTCAGTTTCACATTAAAATTACACCTCAGTTCTCAAATAAAATGTAAACCAAACGTCAAGCAAATTTTCAATCATATGAAGCATTGTGTTTAATTCATATCACCAAAGAAGCAAAATAAAGAGATGCACACACACAGGCACTACTGAAACATCAAGTGACCATTTAAAAGTCATCATCCACAACCTCTGGAAATGCAAATTACCTAGTACCCGGCCGGTTGAAGCAAACTGCTAATGCAATTTACCACCACAATAATGGTTGTACACTTATTGAGAACCTCTTCACATAACAGCATATTTTCCATAAAGTGAATTGCATCCAAAAACATAAGCAATTGCAGGACGGTGTCACCAAATAGTAAATTTGTATAGACATATTTGTAATATTCTGTAACACTGTTGCATAATATGAATATCGAGTTAATCATGCAATTAAGTCTTGGCACATTATCCCAAAATACATCCATTTCAACATGTTATCTAGAGCCAAATATTAATGAAAAAGGCAAAATAGGAATAATAGAAATAATAAATTCATTTTAAAAGAGACACTAGGCCTCAATTGCCACCATTATCACTGCTTTCACCACTGTTAGTGGTCGTAATCCTTATAGCCATCGAAAATTGTTAAGTTATCCTTCTTCATTCATAGCTGATCATTGTCCCTATACCTAGGAGTAGGAGCCTACCCATATTTTACGGGTTTTATCAGGTCAGATCAGGTTTGAGTAAAATGGGGGTTTGGGTAACTTGGGTTTCAAGTCGAATATTGAGTATTTTTTCATAAATTTATAATAATTTTGGTGGGGTTTCAAGCACAAGAAACCCTACCCGAAATCTGATTAGGTCAAAGCTTCACTAAAAACAGAAAATAGTTAAACTATATGCAGCTCCATATTTTCCTACCATAACACCCTAAAGTTTCCTTATCCACTGATGGTTATCGCTTTATTAACTGGATTGCTTCACTGCAGTCATATTGTCATAATTGCTTAAATGGTGCATCATGGGAATAATATGTTAAGATATACATGCATAACCCCGCAAAAGCACACACTGGGCTTAGTAGCTCATCACTTGAACCTCTGTTTTCCTAAACACTATGAGGCAAGCTAGACAGGAGCTGAACTTCGAGTATATGGTTACTAGGAAACCCAAATTGTAGAAGCAACTTACATAAGTTGCTGTGAGCTAGATATCATTAAGTCATTCCAACAATATGAAGCGATGAGGTACTAACTAGCTTTGAGATTTTCTACCCAAATGATGATCAATTGATGAAAGAAATTTATATTCCATTTCTAAGTTTTATACTCTGGGTTCGTAGGGTTCTTTACCTTATTCTTGTGATTATATTTTATTCATGGTACAGATTAATAGGCTGTTGAATACAAGGCGTGAGAACACAACTCAAATAGGGGTATTTTAGTCTACACAAAAACGTTAAGAATTGTCGTTGTGAGCTATTCATAACTTTGTATTATATAGTATAGATAATTAGAGGTCATTTTCTCTCAATCTTTCAGGACATACATGCTTACTTCCGTATGATTCATTAGCCAACCTTTCCTCTAAACATAAATAGAAAGGAGTTAAAAAGTAGACATTTCTTCGATGTTGCACGGACAATGATGATCCCTATATGTCACAAAGCAGAATTCCAGAGATGTCATTCTTACCATTGTTATAGCTTATTGAGTGGTTTTAAGTATCCAGATTTGCAGGTATATACTCGAAGTCACAGGTTGATAGTCATCTGCAAACTCAAGCCCTATGCCTTCTTTTGAAGCTTCGTCTTCCAATCCACCAACATCATTTTTCAATTTAGATTTACCTATTGTGCAAAGAAAGGGTAAGAGAAAATGATCATCCCATCCTATCATATCTCTAATTACATGTCGCATAATCATTTTTCTCCTTCATAAGCTTCATTCGTTATTGCTCCTAATACTGCCTAACAACTAAGTCTCAGAAGCTTTGGCTTAGCCTGCGTTGGAAGCTGCAGTGGATGAACTAGTTGAATGATGCTTGGGATTTGGTTCCTTGACCGAAAGGCAAGTCTAGTACTGGGCATCGCTGGGTATTCACCATGATACATAAGCCTGAGATTTTTTGATGCAGCACAGTAGCTGCGCTGTCGGCCTTTTTTTTATTTATAAATTTTAGAATTATTTATTATGTTTAAAAATATTTTAAAAATTCATATTTTACTTTAATTGTATATTTTCCACAAAATTACTTTTTTTTTTATATTTTATATACTAAAATTTCCTTTTTGCGAGTAACTTTGACAGAAAAAAATTTCAATATCTGATACCATATACAAGCTTATCAACAGTGAAAATTTAAGATCAGATTATCTCTTACCTACCACAAAAGGTGTTAGGTTTATTCTGCCTGATGCCATCCCAAAAAAAACAAAAGCAACAGAGAGGCTGCTGTAGCCACTGCTAAGCATTACAGATCCTTAAGTAAAAAAATTATTGTAGCTTTATTGTAACTGAAGTAATGATTAAAAAGAAATGCACTAAAAATGGTAAGCACATATTATAAAAGGATTTCGACCGATGTTCCAAGATAAAATCATGTAGATATTATCAACAATGTCATTCCAACAAACAATATAATAATACTTATTTGTAAAAGTTCAACCTGAATTTCAAAGTTTTCTATCAAGTCTAAATATAAAAGATTCATCTATAAAAATAGTAGCGGCCGAGCAGATATTACCTCTATGTGTGGAATTTCTTTCAATGGCCTATCAGCAAAATAAGCATACAACGCCCTCAGCACTGCCTAGATAATTCCAAAGAAATCATTTAGCATCAAGTACGACACACTTTGGGGAGAACAAGTAAATTTATGTTTAAATGTATAACCTGGTGAGATATCACCACAACAGGAGCTCTTTGTCGTTCCAGCTCAATAATCACGGGCTCCAGCCTGAGGAAAGCAGAAAGGTGAATACAATAAACTAAACTATATAAAGTCTAAACTTATTCCAATAGTAAGTAGCTCATAAAAACTGCAGAACACCAACCTTTGTATAACATCAAGATAAGATTCCCCACGATGATATCTATATCTCAATTTGTCCTTTTCACGTGAACTGTGTCATGTAGTAGAACAGAATTAACCTTGAGACAAGTGAGCTTATCACATATTGAACAAACAAAAAAGAAAGAAAAGGAAACATAAAATATACTTCATAAAAATAGTGTAACTTACAATATAACTATAAATGCATAAGTTAAAAAGGAACTGGATGTCACAATTAATAAATACGAAAAAATGACAGGAATAATCTATTGTGGACAAAGTTTCCATTATTATTCAGTTAGTGGTTTGACGCAGCACTAATCTGATCTTGTTAAAGTAAGTTATCGTTCACCAGATACTACTCTTACACATAATGGGTTAAATTAAGCGAGATTTTAGGCTTAAAGGGACTAAGACCATTTTGAAATGTATGGGAAACACGCGTTCAACTGTTTAAGGAGAAGAGACCCCTAAATTCTTTGACATATTAAAATGTAATCTAGTCTATATTTTCCAAAAAAAAGTGTGTGTGTGTGTGTGTGTGTGTGGTGGGGGGGGGGGGGGGGGGGATGAAATAAATTGATATTAAGTGTAAACTGTTACAAATATAAACTTCAATTAGTTGAAGATTTCAGTGTGATTTTTGAGTGTTTTACACACTAATTTCGATGTGAAATTTTGGTCTAATATGAACTTATTGTACTAATGCTGCAGGAGCACGTACATAGTCTTTTAAAAGATTTAGATTTTAATAAAAGCTAAAATTTAGCAATCCTCTCTTTCTAAATACTAAAGTTGGTGTCCTCTACTTCAACAGTTCCCAATTTCTTAAGGTTAATTTTGCCTATATTTAATCTCTTAGTCAAGGTAACAAAGCAATTGGCTTATTTTGGCTAATTAAATCATATAAAAGGAAAGCAAATCCAATATCAGCAGAAAATCCACAAAAATGGGTGGAAAACTGGAAATGAATGAGACCTCCACCAAGAAAGCACGATTAATCTGTAACACTGTCACTCTAATTGTGGACTCTATAAATGAATTTAAATGGCAATCAGGGACATTTTCATGTAAAAGAGTACCATGGAGGGGAATAGAAACATTCCCTAAAACATTCAGCCCTTTGTTGCGCAACAAAGATAGAGTTATTGGGTTATGTATTGTTTATAATATAATATATATAACTCAAGTTATGATAAAAAACCATACCGTCTACTTTTCCTTTGTTCAAGATGGACCACACGTGGAGTTCTGCCGCTTTTTTAGGTGAGGATTCTCCTTTCTTAATTTTTCTTTTTCCTTATTGTTTAGTCTATTGATTGCTCCTTATAAATGTTTTAAGTTAGTGGACATTGAATAATATTAAATGGGATTAAATAAAATGTATTACATCTACAATTGGTAGTGAAGCCACCATGTGGAGTCGAACTTTCTATTGCTTTTCCCGAAGTACAGATCATGGCTTATGTTTTGGCCTTGGATGATAAATTACTGTAAACGTAGATTCATGCTTCAGGGACAAGGTGCTGTAATATATTCCAAGAGTTAGATTGAAGACAAGTTGTTGTAGTTTATGTTTCAGCCTATAAGGTTTAATTTCATTAGACTTTCCGAATATGTATATTTTATTAATAAGGTGTCCTTAGTGATATTTTTCTTCACAAACACACCATAAATTTAGGTATTTAATTTTAGTTGGAAGTACAACTTCTACATGGGATTATCAACTACTTCTCAAGATCATATTTTAAATTGTCATACCTTAGCTTATGTTATCATTATTTTTACTTTAGATCTAATTGAGCGAAATTAGTGAATTTGACTTGCATGTTCCTAAGAAATCATGAGACTTGGGTATATTGAGGTAAGTGGATTCTTGCCATATCTGCTTCTATTTTCTTATATAATTTAAATATATTGTATATTTAAGTTTTAATAAGTTGGCTCATTGTCCTAAAGTAAGAACTTTCTAAAAAAATTCTGGTTGTCATACAAATTTCTTTCTGAAAAACTAGTGTCAAGTTTATAAGAAGGATATTATGTTATTGATCATGTGTATAAATGTATTTATAAATCATTTGTGTAATTAAATGGATATGTTTTGCTTTTGAGCTTTGTGATTTGCCTATCATTTGTTTTGCACCGCTTCAGGGGATTATTGACTTAGGAACTAATTCTTACTATTACAATGGCTGCCAACAGGAATACAGTCGGAATCATGATTGATTGATTATGGATATCCATTTAGTCAACTTCCTTGCTACAAGATACAACAGTGGCTATAGTGCATGTCTATGAGCTAAATAAAGTGTTCGTTTCTTTGACTTGAAAATTTATAACTACTGATCTCCATATGATACTCTTGGATCACTGAATATTGTTTGATATGAATGTATTATTATAACAATTTGGATTACGCTTAATCCAGTACAAAGTGCCTCGAATTACTTATTGACTATGCAAATCACCCCTAAAAAATCCCTTTTTATCTTAGTTGTTCTAGAGCTGAGAAGCTAATTTGGAGATCTATTCGAGGCTAGAGTGGATTTGCTCAATTTAGAATTCTAGATCCTCTCTACCTTGAATATCCTATTAGGTTAGTGAAGAAGTTTATGATAATTGCTTCTCAATAAAGAATACTGAATCCTCCATGAAAGGGAAACAAGAAAAACTAATACCTCCTTGACATTAGGAAACTAAGTAATAAAGAAAAAGTACCTAAACAAGATAGGTAACAATCTAACCAAATCCCCTAAATCAAGCAAACCAAAACGCCTAAATTAAGTAAATCGAACAACTTATTATAGAAATATCTAAACATCTAATAACACCATAAACTTATGTAAATCACTCCCCTCAAGTTGGTGAGTGGATGTCATCTATTCCCAGCTTGCCAGTAATCTCCCATCTCAAAGTAGCTAATCCTTTGGTCAGAACATATGCCAATGGATTTCTTAATGCCACATGGGAATGTGATAAGCCTACGGTCAATCTTCTCTTTAATGAAGTGATTGTCCACCTCCACTTCCTTCGTTCCATCATGTTGAACTTGGTTGTGAGCTATACTGATAGCTGATTTGTTGTCATAATATAACTTCATTGTATCCACTTTTCTCGACCATCATATCTTTTATGATTATTATGATCTAAAGAAGTTCATAAACCGCAAGAGCCACAGCACGGAATTCTGCTTCGGCACTTGACCTAGCTACATTATTGTGTTTTTTGTTCCTCTGACTAACCAAGTTTCCTCCTATAAAAGTGCAATAGCCCGCGATTGACCTTCTGTATGTAAAGGATCCTACATAATCAACATCGGCGTATGCTTCAATAATCAAGTCGCCTCCCCTTTGAACATAATTCCTTTTCCGCGACTCTAAGTACTAGAGAATACTCTGAACTGCTTTCTAGATGCATTCCTTAGGATCATGCATGAATTGACTAATCACAATCACAACATAAGCGACGCCTGGCCGAGATAAATCAATCTCCTCCTAGCCTCTTGTAGCATCCTTTATCAACAATTACTCCCTTGCTTTCTTGACCTATTCGATGACTAAGGTCAATAGGAGTGCTCAAAGGTTTACACCCATGAGTACCAATCCCCTCAAGTAGGTCGAGGATATTCTTTCTTTAGGATATAAATATCTCTTGAAGTATGCCACTTCAATCCTAAGGAACTATCTTCGCTTACCAAGCTCTTTCATTTCAAATTTTGAAGTCAATTCTTCTCAACCTCATTTTCTCTTCTTCATCACTACCAATAACTATGATTTCATCCACCCACATATACCAAAACGATCGTAATCTTTCCATTACCCAAATATTTTACAACCAAGGTGTGGTCACCATGACTATGCTTGTAGCCAAACTTCATCAAAACCTTAGTGAACCTCGCAAGCCAAGCTCTCGGTGATTGTTTTAGCCCATACAAGGCTTTCTTCAATTAACAAACCTTATTGGGGTCAAACTTGTCATCAAACCCTGGTGGTAGTTCCATACACAACTCTTCTTCTAAATCCCATCAAGAAACCCATTCTTTACTTCATATTAATGGATCTCCCATTCAAAGCTAAGAGAATTCTTACCGTATTCATCTTGGCCATTGGTGCAAAGGTCTCTTAATAGTTCACCTCATAAGTTTGTGTATAGCTTTTTGCAACCAATCTAGATTTATATCTTTCAATAGTTCTATCTATCTTAAATTTCACGGTGTAGACCCATTGTAGCCAACTATTCGCTTTTCATTGGGGTGCGCAACAATACCTAAAGTCTCATTCTTCTCCAAGGCTCTCATCTCCTCCTTCATCGCATATGTCTATTTCCAGTCCTTTAAAGCAGCATATACTGTTTTGGTATTTCAATTAAGTTCACGGCGGACAAGAAACATATATGTTGAAAGGATAGTCTATATGAGGAGATGAAGTTTGTTATGGGATGTTAGGTACCTTTCATGTTCCTTTTCTCAAGGCAATGGGAAGGTGAAGGTCATAACTTGGGGTCACCACATGATACAACATTATTAGTTTCAAAAACTGACAAATTCAAATTTAAAGTGTATTCATTACTTGTGCGTGGTGTTGGCTCTTGGATTTGTTTTGGTGCTTGTGAGGGTCACACTCTTATTGAATATTATCTTAATAGCTTCAATAATGGGTCACTTGGATTTTAGTTCTTAGATTTGGGATAGGCAACCTCGGGATTAACAAATTTAGTGGCAACTTCATTGGCAACGACAAGCTCAATCTCGACAATGATATCTTCTACCTTCAATAATTTATGGGGTTATAAAATCGGTGGAGTTTTGTGAGGATAAGGATAATGGTTTACAAGGAGGTTTGTTTTTTTTTTCAGTAAGGATATTGAACCTAAGCACACATCTTCTATAGAATTGCTCCCCCTAAAGATAAATTGGTAGGAGACTTGTAGAAAGGCTCAAACTCATTGAATATAACATCAAAGGATATAATGGTTCACCTACTATCTAACAAACATGCACCTTTTTTCTCAGGGGTCCAATTTAGATCTTTAATTTTATGGACATGTAAGAAAGTAATGTAGCCAAATACTTTTGGGGATAGATTACAAATAGAAACAACCTCTTGAAAGTATTTAGACAATTTGTTTATAGGACTATGATTTTCTAATGTTGTAGATGGAAGACGATTTATGAGATAATGATTTCAAGGAGATGACGATTTGGAGCATTGGATTGAAATAGAAGAGCACAAGTGATTTCCAGGAGAAGACGATTTTTTCTTTTTGCGACACTATTCTGTTGTGATGTTTGAACACATGAAGACTCATGAATAATATACTTATTTTCGGAGAAAGGAAAAACTTTAATTGAAATAATCTCTTGCATTAATTGATTAGAATCTTTTTATCTTTTCCCAAAACTAAGTATAAATCAATTTTTGAAACTGGAGAAGCAATGAGCTAACTTCAGATTTGTCTTTCGTTAAAAACAGCCAAGTAATACAAGTGCATCAACAATAAAAGTTACAAACCATCTTGCCCCCCAATAATTGTCAGGAATTTTTTAATGTACCAAACATCAGAATGTAACAAAGAAAAAGGTTTGTACATTTTATTGATTTTATTGTAAATGAAGTACGGTAATGTTTTGCAAACTGACAAATGTCACAATGAAAATCCCAAAGAACTACATCCTTAAGCAAAGAAGGAAACGTGTATTTAACAAAGAAAAAGGTGGATGACCAAGTTGAAGGTGGTGTGCTCAGATTACATTCTTATTTAATGCGGTTAGAAAGGTTTGAGAGAGGGTGGATTTGTTTCCCTTTATTTGACCGCCTCTTAGGTCTTCAAGATAGTACAGCCCATCATGTTCTCTAGCAAATCCAATCGTCTTCCCTACGGTTCGATCCTGAAAACGCAATGAGAATAAAAAAGAGTTATTTTGCAATAGAGCTCTAGAGCAATTTTGTAAACAAAAATAAGGTTGTTGGAAGTTTTGGGATATGAAGGACATTTTTCAAGGATATTAAAGGGGCAAGATGAAGGCTTCCTTGCCCAGCAATGCTAGTGGAAGAACCATTGGCTATAATGCTTTTTAAGTTTCCTAAAGCGGGTTTATTTGAATCAAAAAAGTGCCATTGTGGGTCATATGGTCAGTTGCCCCTAAATTTACAACCTATCTACCCAATTGTTTAGTATTTGATGCTTTAAAACATATACCTTAAGATTAGAGTTAGTAATGAGAAACATACCAACTTTGGTAGGAGAACAAGAATATAATGATTTGTCAAGAGAATTAAGGTCACGTCTTAATCTTTCTATGTCTCCTCTGTTGAATTCTATATGAACTCTTCTTTGTCTAGTTTTGTAGCTACATTTTTGTAGTTTTGTAGCTTCAATTGGTGTTTCCTCTTTATTGGCCACATTGTCGTGACTTTGGGCTTGTCCCTTAAATCCTCCAGATCGTGCCAAAACTTGCGCCTTCACAACTTAAAACAGTTCTCACGTGTGACATGGATTTTTGCAATAGGTACACCATATTCCATCTCTAAAGGATGGTTTCTTTGACTCAGTAGGTCGTGGATTATCATTCCCCTTATTCCCTCCTAGTCTACAAGAGACCATCGTGGAAGCTCCTTGTGCACGAGGTTCCAACATAACACGTCGTCAGCTTTCTTCAACTCCAACGATTGAAAAAATCTCATGGAGAGTTGGTGAATCTAACTCTGATTTGGTCATATTCTACATTAAATCCTGAGAGAAATTCAAATATTTGATGTCATTAAGGAGTTTTTGAACGACATGAATGTCATGGTTGCACTTCAAGTACAGGTTACAGTTGTGATTAATTTCCAAGCATAGTCCTGTCATCCGATTGTAATAATTGTACCGGACATGTTCCCTTGCTTAGTGGAGCCAACTTGAATCTTCATATTATAAATCAAAGTTGCATCCTTCTTCTTAGAATATGTATGTTGCAGATTCTCCCAAAGAGGAAAGAAATAATAAAAGGTACTACAATTAAGGCCAGAAAGAAGAAAAGAAAGCCCTAGAAAATGGCTCATGTACCATGAAGAAGTTTATGATAATTTCTTCTCAATGAATCTATTGAAACCAGAAGCATAGTCCCAAAGGGACAAGCAACAAAACAGTATAATTCCATGAAAGAAAATTGGGGGCAAAGGGATGGCCATCGTCTTCAGTTAATTTCACAGGGAACATTGTGGTTTAAAAAGGAAAACGTAACCAGAAGTTTTCACTTAAGGTGGAAAAAGTTTATTGTTTGCACATTTGACAAAAACCTAATATGTACCAAATCTTTTGGCAGTATACCACATGTCACCCACTTTGTTTATATATACAATACATTAGCCAATATATTTATGTATATAAAACAATCATGTATTTATTTATATGCTATTCTATATATGAATATACATATACAACTATAATTATACACATATGTTTGTTTATATACAAAAATAGACTAAATAAATATTCTCATATCAAACAAAATGGAATATATATTTATGTATATAGGTAGAGCAAATACATAAAATATACACATATGTTTGTTTATATACAAAAATACACTAAATAAATATTCTCATACCGAACAAAATGGAACATATATTATATACATAGGTATAGAAAATATGGAAAATATATATTAAAAAAACAATGCATTTATTTATATAATATCATATATTTGAACATACATATACATGTATATTGTACATATCTATTTGTTTATATACAAAAATACATTACTAAAGACTATCCAAACAAAATGGAAAATACATTTATTTATATAGGTATACCAAATATGAAAAATATATTTACACATATAAAACAATCGTGTATTTATTTATGTTAAATTGTAATTTTAAAAAAAAATCTTGCTCACTTATGCAACTTTAATGTATTTATAATTATATTTCACATGTTTCCTCATGAGATGCCCAAGCAGCAATTGTTCCGATTGTGAGGGGAGCCATTATATGAGGTGCGGAGCTTGATACCATTTTTAGTCATGCCCCTGTTGCAGACCTCATCCGTGATCCCGAGGCGGCCACAGAGACATAATTGTTATTTTCGACTCTGAGGAGATGGATGGGAGGTCGTACACGGCCACCGCATCGGGGACATGTGACGTGCCTTGCTTTGGGATGTAATTGACATTGTTAGCTTCCAAGGCGCCAGCAACGTGGCATCCAGCTTGGTTAAGCAGCCTTGACATACTTGGGAGGCGGCCCTGATGCATGAGATGGTGAGGCAGGATTAGTCCGATCGGATGCCACCTTCGAGAGCACTGCACGTTGGCCACCGAACCCAACGTACACAAGCTGGCCTCAGTAGCCATGACACTCTTATCCACCTGTTGGATATTTAGTATCATTATTTACATATGCTTGTTGGAGGACTATACAACTATTTCCAATACTCGTTGTCTATTTACGTTCTATCTTTTACCTTTGCCTTTTAGGACTTGTAATTATGTTGGTCTAACACCCTTATTTTATTACCTTCATGGTACAAATAACGGTGAAACTACAAATGACCGAAAAACTATACTCACTTTGTTAGGATGGAAACTCTAAACTAGGCTCCTATTACTATGTGCGATGCAACCGAGGAGAACATGTGTGCATGTACACTTGTTAGGGATTAATTACATCATTTCCAAATTTTGGATGTTTATAAAAATACTATAAAAGGTTGCTTTATTTGTCAATGTTCATTGTTTTCTATTATCTTACACGATAGATCCTAAACAACAAATAAAACAATGTTTACTCAAACATAAAATACAATCTGAATTTCCAAACATAAAATAGAAGTCACTATATTATATGTATACATATATGAATTTGTATTTAGATATATGTTATTTTGATGTTTACAAAATTATTTAACATGGTTGCCATACATATCCACGTCAAACACAAGGGTTTATCAAACAAAAAAGTTAAGGAAAACAAAATTTATAAGCAAAACAACACATTAAATGAAAGCAACATTTTATGTATAATTAAGAATACATTAAATACAAATTTATAAAAAAACATACACGTATAATTTATGTATTTATAAATATTATAATATTATATGTATTACACATTCATACTTTATTTATTATATGTATATACATGTATATATATTAACTACCAATTAATAAATAATATACACGTATAGATTTATGTATATTAAAATAATATAATATTTGTGTATAATTATACCAATTCATGCGGAATTTTAAAAATTATTGTATAATTAAGAATATATCAATTAATAAAAAATGTATAAAATTATGTATATACAATAAATATAATATGATATGTATTATTACAAGTTCATACAATTTTTTATTCGTATATACATGTAGATATATGTATCACAACTCGCATATGTACGTATATTGGTAAATATGTAGACATGACAAATAACCAACTTTGAAAAAAAATTGAAATAACCATGTAATGACAAGTGTCACATGAAAAAATTTCAAAACTTTCAAAAAACAAGTTTTGGGGGATTTTTCCACAAAACAACTACCCAACCAAATATATTCTTTGAAAAAACACAAGTCACATCAAGATAATCATTACATTTTTTCTTCCAAAAAGCAACCTATCCAAACACTATCTAATTTTTTTCTCATTTCTACAAACTTATTTTTTCCCACTTTTTCTCACAAAAACATTGAAACGGATGAGCCATTCAATAGGAGCCCTTTAAACTGGTTTTTTAGGACTCCGTTTTTGTTCGTAAAACTCTTTATCAAGAAGAAGATATTCCAGTACAACAAGGCAAAACATTATTGACACATCCTTTGGTGTTGAACTCAGGAAACTCCTATGGCACTATGCCCAAATTCGTACAAATATACCGGAACAAACTAAATGACTAAATGCTCCTAAAGCCTCTAATTGATGGAAGTGATCAAGACACCCATATGTCAACATGGCACCAAGGGATAAAAAGCTAACTGGGGGAAAACAAATTAATATATCTACAAATATTTTTATGTAACTTGTAATATTAGTTATATGGCTTTTGAAACCGCATGAATACAAACACTAGTGTGAAAATTAGATATTTTTATGTAACTTGTAATATTAGTTATATGGCTTTTGTAACCGCATGAACACAGACACTAGTGTGAAAATTTTCAAAATCATTATGAGATGTAAAAGAATGAAAAGTTATTTGCGTGACAAGTTCTAGTTGAGGGCACTCAAGCATGAGATTTTGACAAGTTGAAGAAGAAGCCGTAAAGGATTAACAAACACTAAGCCTCCTGGTTTTAAAGCCCCTTAGTTTCTTCTCCCCGTAGGTTAAGATGTCATGCATGCTACCTTCTTGCTCACATCTCAAGTTTCCGAATCACATCTGTCCAAATCCTTGCATTTCATGCTAAAATGAAAACCTGAAACCTGTAACTTCTCGATTCCTTCTCCTAACAAACCTAACAGAGGTTAATATTCCCCCCACCACATCAATGAGAACACATTTAGATTGTTGACCTAACATGTAATGATTGTCACAAAGATCATAGCAAATATCATGTTTCACAGAAAAAAAATGTGAGTAGCTATATCCAAGAAGACATATCAATTATCGCCGTATCACTTCTTATGTTATCCCAACTAGATGGCCAATCATGTAAACAAGAACAGGTTGAAATTCTTGAAACGTGCATTGAACAATGATCAAAATGAACAACTTGGCAAGAAATATGCATTGAATCATTTTGACGTCGGAAACTATTCGGACACACGATATAGGAATAAGATTATGATGAAAGTAAACCATAAGAATTGAAGCATACTTATATTCTTCGGGCATTTATTTCTTCGTATGTCATCCCATCACATACACCAGCATTAATTTCATCAAGTGCACGCCATTGTATCTACAAAAGAATATAATAAAATGACAAATTCTGATGTCAGCTTAAGTACACCTGGAAGTATCCCTAACTAACAATTAGAGTTTGTATGGTGAATAATGGTAGTTGTTACACAACCTTCGGGAATCCAACTATTGGACTTGCTGTTAAAATTGTTCTCTGCAGTGTGCTAGTCCATATCTGAGTCGCCGGAAACACAAAATTTTAAACAGTGAACTTCATCAGAATATTTTATGCACAGTAGGCCTTGTATATATCAATATATTTCATATAATTGATGTGAAATGGAGTGTATAGGCAATGTGCATATCTACATTTTGTACCAAAAGTGGGGAGAGAGAGAGAACTCGTATTGTACGACGAGACTTAATAGATATACAAACAAACCAGCAACAGGCATTCAAAATGAATATTCAAGCCATCTCATATTCTCAGTGCTAATATTGATGGTGACTCCTTATTCCTTTGCTTTCCAGAGGTGAAAAAAGGCGGACAAGCATAATATAAGTGAGATAATTCCATAATAGATGACATTGCAGCAGAGAAAAATAAATTATTGAAAAAGATAACACATACAAAATTGAAATAAGAAAGTCACCCGAATTTTGTAATAGCCACGAGGTTAATATTTTGAAGCCTTAAAAAGAAAAAGATAAAACAGACCTGTTCTAAAATATACTTGACTTGTTTCCTTCTATTAGAACAATCAGACGGGCTTGAAACACTTGTTAATTTCTATTAGAGCAAACACAAGGGATTGAACCTAAAAGACCAAGTATTTCCTCTAGTTTACTTAGGGTTAATTACAAAAAATTATCCGAGGTTTGGCCAATTTAAAAAAACTACCACTCTAAGTATATAAATTACAAATACCCCCTCGTAGTATCACAAATACCTCATTAAGATTCGACTTTGTTTTACAAAATACCCTATCAGTGGTGCAAGCAAAATACAGACAAATATCAATGGGTATTTGTAATTTATAAACTTAGAGGGGTAGTTTCTGTAAATATGTCAAACCTCACAAACGATTTTTGTAATTAACCTTTTTAATTATCATCATATATATAACTTGTCAGAAAAAAATTGTCAATCTCAAATCAAATTCAAATCAAGAGCACAAGAAAACTTCATAAGATCATTTATCTAAACATATAAACTTAACCTCATAACCCAATTTTATTTAATTGGAGAAACTTACAGAAGCAGCCCTTTCATTTTTCAGACGTTTTTCAACAAAATTAGCAAGTTTCTTTGCGTAAAGCTCTCCTGAGTCACTGTTAAAAGAAAATTAGCAACCTGAATTATTCAACACTGATTAAGCACATGAATTATGTTAAAGAAAATAGATCAAATCACCGTGTCACTCAAAGGACAAGGAAGAACTATTGTCGTTTCTAATGAAAACAATTTGAGCTATGAAAAAATTTTGAGCTTTATGATAGCAAAACTCCTTATCTTTTTAAATCTGAAATACTTTCCCTTTCCTAGATTTAACTCCTATATCCCAAAAAATTTAAGTCCTATTTACTTTTTTTTATGTCCCAAAAGAAGGCTCCAAATGAATTTTTTTTTTTCCAAATAGTACCCTCTCACTTAAAGTAATATGGCACCACTATCTCTCAACCACTACTTTTGTAGGTAATATTGTAATGGTACGCAAAACTTTCACTTTGTCCACTCTCATCTAAAAACTCTTGCAGAGTCAAAATAGACCTACTATTTGGACAAAGAAATATGATGATTGTTCTTGAAGAAATATGTCGACATCTTATAATTTTTTAAATGGAATTTTCACCTTTAGAGCACTCCCTTTGTCTCGACAAACTGTAATAACACAAGGTGTCTCTATCTATTTCTCTTAGTTTTCAACATAACTAGATGCAATGCCTTCATATTTCGTATAACATATATAATTTAGCAATAAAAAGTTTGGAAGGCAAGCAAACTAAGTTAAGTAATGTCTTCATATTCCACATATATATGAGAGAACCTTAACACACTATCACCACCAATTCGGCCTCTAACATTGTGTCGGCTCTCTCCATGCCTGGTAAGAAAAATTGGACGAGGCGTCAAATGTGTATTCACCTGCATAATAACATGCAACGCCATTTGAAGTCACATCTCATATCATGAATAATGTTAGCCCCCCTCCCTCCTTCCAAATGGAGCAAAAAAGAAGGGTAAAAAGACAAAAACTGAATAATGAACAAACAAAAAAATACTATGGAAAATCAGTTCTGAGGCCACACATATAACAGATATAATAAACAAAATAGTTTTCTGTCACAGATAATTATGCTGAATAATTTCATGAAGAAAGAAGGAGAGAGTATAAGGAAGAGGACAAGAAGTCCTCAAAAACACATGAATAAGTTACATAAAAATTGCTTGCCAATCTCTCTGCAAGTCCCCCAGGATTTCAATTTGTGGGAAGGATTTAGGAGAATTATTTCAAATGACTCAGATGGATTTAAAATCCATCATAATGAATCAACAAATAGCTCAAGGATTTTAAATTCATTGTAACATGAAACTATCCAAACAATCTTAATGAATTTGTTATTATGGATTTGAAATCATTAGCTCCAAATCCATCAATCCAAATACAGTCTTAGTTTCTTTGCTTCCCCGGACCCCTAGAAAATGCATCAAGATCTCATTTGTCGAAGTTGGAATTCCAACCATATTTTTTGATAACTTAAAAAATCTCTCCCAAAGTGCCTTCGAGAATGGACAATGCAAAAAAAGATGACCATAATTCTCCTTCTGATTTTACACGACGCACTACTATGGGCAGAGTGCCTTTTAAGGTCTCCTTATCTATACAAATCATTAGAGTTTAGCCTCATGAACTAGTTACTAAATGAAAGCCTTAATCTTGCATGGCCCTTTGCTTTCCAAATGGGTCGGAATAAAGGAAATGGTTGACGTGACGGGAAGCGATCGAGATAACAAAAGAAAGAATTACAGATGTGGTTTCTCAAATGATCAATAGTCCAGACTCTATATGGGGATGATCTCAACAGAACTTAGAATTCAGTGACATTAGGATCCTTCTTTCTTTCCATGTCAAATCAGAAGGCTCAGAAAACATGCATGGTCAAGAAAGGTTACCGCTTCAAGAAATAACTACAGAAGAATTAACAATCCCAAAAAATGCAGATTGTAACAGCTCAAGGAATAGGACCATATTGTTTGCACAGGGATATTTTAATGCTAGGGATTGTTATCATGCAATAGACAAATAAGTAATACAACATGCCATATTTAACTTCATACTTGGCCATTCTTAATTTTGATTATATTTTTCTATATTGTTTTCATCTAATTATTTGGATGGCCTTGAGTAATTAGAAGAGAGAAGAGTTAAACAAATATTGTGGAATTGAAAATTCCCAAATAAGAAGTATTTGAGTAATTTTCTGGGTTCGTGAAAAGGGCTATAGGAATTAAGAACTCCTCTTAAGGGCAACTGTTTTTTTTTCTTTGTTATTTTCTATTTTGAAATATTATTTGGCAGGGATTTCTCTTAAGGTATTCTGTAGCCTCAATTTATCAGTACAAATGAAAAAGCTTATTTTGCATATGCATTGGGGGGTAATGAAGGCAAGAACAATATAACAATGAAAATACATTAACCTAACATTTCAATCTCTGTTATTTGTGATGCTTACATCTTTCTGGAAAATCATGTTTCTTTGTCAAAATACTTGTTAATTTTTATTTCTTAAGATGATTTTGGATATTGGTTTTTCTTTCAATTCAGGAGCACATACCCAACATTCCTTCTAGCACATAACAGAGACTCCAAGTTCATTTCTCACTAGCTATCACAGTTTACAGGAACAAGTCAAAGAAGGTCCCACTTGTAAGGTTGCTGGAAGGGAATCTTTATTTCAGTAAATAGTGACCATCTCACTTCCCCCGAAGTGATGATCCCAAAAAGTAATCTTTGTCTGTGTACCACAAATGATTTGAGCATCGAGATCTTACACCTGCAACTACTTCAAGACCTATTGTTCAGCTCAGGGATCAGTTCCAAAAGGATGAGGTCATAGTAATTCAACTAGAGTCCAATCCATATTCAATAAGTAAATCAGAAAGCATTGCTAGGTCTCATCTTCCCAGTTTACAAGAGCCTTGATGCAAAGGCTAGGATTTGTTAAAACTATACTTCAGAAGATATAATGAAACCCACACTACAACTGAAAGGTTTGGATTCAATGTCCCAAGTTATGTCTTGCTCGCGCAAAAATCTTACAGGTCATGATGATAACAAATTCTTAATCATCTATCACATACTTGTGCACATTTAGTCTAACCAATGTGCATAATCTATTCCATCATATGTAAAGAATAATAAATTTCATGAACTTTGTAGAACAGTTGGATATGGATCAGAAAACAAAACTAACCTTGTGATTCACAGGGTATAGATATATCTCTTGCAACTTCTTCAAGAATTTATCTATGCCTAGGTAACTCTTACGACCTTGTCTTAACAGCCCTAACAATATGCTGAAACTTGAAATAATATTAAGAATCCTTTTTTCCTTTCCTTTATTGTGATTCCCAACTTCTCCAGCTACAAAAAGAAGTATAAAATAGACAAAAATCTATACACAGAACCTGCAAGTCTTATCAAAACGATGGCAGCAAACTTACCTAGAGACAATACCAAGTCCCTTTAAGTCATGTTATTCTCATGATCTTTTTTCCCATTTTATGCCATTTTCACCATATCCTTCAAATGCAACGGTTTGGTCACATAGCTAATCACTTTGATTATGCAGTGATTTCACTTAATACCATGACCTATCCTATTTCAAATAAACCCAGTCTAATCAATTTTCCTTATGCTAAACTACTCTTAATTCAAGCACTGGTAAAAAAATATTTATATCTCATTTTAGAATTCAGATAATCATGATTAGGACTAATTATCCCCAAAAATGACATGTCTATCCTTCCATATCAAACCAAGTATCAAGTGAGGTAGATGCCGTTTGTTAAGATGTCATGATTGTCATGACTAATTGTGGAAAAATAGAGAAGACAAATGAAGATAAAATCATTTCTATTGTTTATAATTCTGTATAAGGGTCACTTATATACAATCAACCCTAACTACAAATAAGGAAACTACTCAATCAAATCAAATCTATCTTCTAATTAAGGAAGGTCAATCAAATCTTCTAATTGAGAAATTACACCCTAATCATAGGTAATTATAGCTCAGACTTTCCTACACTCCCCCTCAAGCTGGTGAATAGATATTTTCCATTCCCAGCTTGGAAACCTTCGTTTGAAATGCTGTACTACTTAAACCTTTGGTCAGTACATCTGCAAGCTGGTAGTAAGTAGGCATATAAGGGATACAGATCAATCCACTTTCTAATTTCTCCTTAATGAAATGTCTGTCAATTTCTATATGTTTTGTTCGGTCATGTTGTACTGGATTATGTGCAATGTTGATTGCAGACTTGTTGTCACAGTAAAGTCTCATAGGACCATCCCACCTGATGTTCAAATCTTCCAAAATGATCTTGAACCATAGCAACTCGCAAACCCCTTGGGCCATTGCTCGAAATTCTGCTTCAGCACTGGATCTTGCCACCACATTTTGTTTTTTACTCCTCCATGTTACAAGATTCCCACCAAGGAAGGTACAATACCCGGTTGTTGATCTTCTATCTATTATAGACCCAGCGTAGTCTGCATCGGTGTATGCTTCAAGTACTAGCCCTGTACTTCTTCGAAACAAGATACCCTTCCCTGGAGTTCCCTTAAGATATTGTAACACCCGATTGACAGCTTGCAAATGAACCTCCTTTGGATTATGCATAAACTGACTAATCACACTTACTGCATAAGCTATATCTGGTCTTGTGTGAGAGAGATAAATTAGTCTTCCTACAAGTCGTTAATACCTTCCTTTATCCACAGCAACATCTTCCTCAGCCTCTCCAAGTTTGTGGTTGGGATCTATCGGTGTGCTAACTGGCTTACATCCCAACTTTCCGGTTTCCTTGAGAAGGTCTGTAACATACTTTTGTTGGGAGATAAAAATTCCCTTATTTGAATGCGCAACTTCAATTCCTAGGAAGTATTTCAACCTTCCTAATTCCTTGATCTCAAATTCCTTGGCTAAATAATGCTTCAAAACCTGTCTTTCTTTTTTATCGTTCCCTGTTATGATGATATCGTCAACGTATACCAAGAGAGCAGTCACTCCCCCTGAATTTGAATGTTTCACAAACAACGTATGATCCCCTTGACTTTGTCTGTATTCCATCTTTGTCATAACCTTCGCAAACCTTCCGAACCATGCCCTTGGAGATTGCTTAAGCCCATATAACGCCTTCTTTAGCTTGCACACATGATTAGCAGCTATGTTCCTTCCAAATCCCGGTGGAATCTCCATATAAATTTCCTCTTCAAGATCTCCATGCAAAAATGCATTTTTTACATCAAATTGCTGCAAATCCCAATTATAATTAGCAGCTAAGGATAATAGAATTCTGACGGCATTCATCTTGGCAACCGGAGCAAACGTCTCTTGATAATCCACTCCATATGTCTGAGTATATCCTTTAGCTACCAATCTCACCTTATACCTCTCTAGTGACCCATCTGCTTTATATTTCACTGTGTACACCCACCTGCATCCCACTGGTCTTTTTCCTGCAGGTAATGGCACCAACTCCCAAGTTTTGTTCTTTTCTAATGCCTGCATCTCAACATTCATAGCTTGTTTTCAGTTTTCATTAGATAAAGTCTCGGATAACCTGGTAGGTATGTGAATACTATTCAAATTTGTAAGAAAACTTCTATGAGTTGGTGAAAATTTTTCAAATGACACAACATGTGAAAGTGGATACAAAGGATGCTTGGTACACTCCCTAGTTCCCTTCCTAATAGCAATAGGAACATTTAGATCTGAGTTACTATTTGAATGATAGTTTAATTCAGTTTGTAAAGGAGAGCTAGAAGATGTTACCTCATTTCCAGGGTTCGGGTTAGATCCTCGAATTGGTGCAAGTTCCAGGATTGAAGCTTTCTTTCTCAAGTACACTTTAGCAAATGGGGACAGTTGTGTAGGCATGGTTTCAATAGCATGCAAGGGTTCATCAGGCTCAACAAGAGACTTAGGTATAGAATCATCAAACTCAGTTGGAGTTGGAAGTGTTGGTGTTGACGAGGAAGGAGCAGGGAGCACGGGTGTTACTGAGGAAGGTAGATCGGAAAGAAAGGAGTCCTTATCTTCCATAACTGTATTCTCCCCCTGAAGATGAGTGGAAAAGTATGATTCTTTTTCGTGGAAAGTGATATCTACAGAAGTATAAAACTTCTTAGAAGGTGGATGGTAGCACTTATATCCCTTTTGAGTTGGAGAGTAGCCCACAAAAACACATCTAATTGCCCTTGGATCTAATTTTCCCCTGTTTGAACTATGAACATGGACATAAGACACACACCCAAAAATCTTAGGAATGAGATGGTTTGAAGTACGTAGGTTAGGGTAGAATTTGGAAAGTATTTCCATAGGACTCTTGAAATCTAAGACTCTAAATGGTAACCTATTTATAAGGTATGCGGCTGTTAACATTGCTTCCCCCCAATAAAATTTAGGCATTTTGTTTTGAAACAGAAATGCTCGGGTTGTATCAAGAAGATGACCATTTTTTCTTTCAGCAATTCCATTTTGTTGTGGAGTGCTTACACATGATGACTCATGAATTATGCCTTCCTTTTGAAAGTATGGAGTTAAAACCTGATTGAAGTACTCCCTACCATTGTCTGACCTAAATCGTTTGATTTTGACACCAAACTGATTTTGAACCATGATATGGAAATTTGGGAGGACAAAACTCACATCAGATTTGTTTTTAAGCAGAAAAATCCAAGAGACTCTAGTGCAATCATCAATGAAGGACACAAACCAACGTGCTCCAGAAATGTTTGGAATAGGAAAAGGACCCCAAATGTCACTATGGATTAAGGAAAAAGGAACTGAACTTCTTTTGTTGCTAATTGGAAATGGTACTCGTTTGTGCTTTGCAAGTTCACATACCTCACAATGAAAATTTTCGACATCTAACCCCTTACTTAAAGAAGGAAACAAAATGTTGAGAGTTCTGAATGATGGATGTCCAAGTCTACGATGATAAAGCCAAATTTTTTCTTTATTGGATAAAGAACGCTCAGAAAAAAATGACAAAGGTGACCTGCTCATTTTGACACTCGAATTGCTTGGTGTCTCGAGATAATAAAGCCCATTCCGTTCCTTAGCACGTCCGATCGTCTTCCCCGAATCCTGGTCCTGAAATACGCAGTAAGTGGGGTGGAAAATGACATTACAACACAAATCTTGAGTAAGTTTTTGTATAGAAACAAGACTAGTGGACAACTTTGGAACATGAAGAACGTTTTTCAATATAAGTGTAGGACTAATTGGAACATCTCCTATTCCTGCAACAGTGGTTAGTGAACCATCGGCAGTGGTAATCTTTCTATTACTTGGACAAGAGTTATAAGTGCTAAATTTCTGTGATGAATGAGTCATGTGATCTGTAGCACCTGAATCCATGATCCAAGAATTAGCAAAAGTTTCATCCGAGACATTTAATCCAATGGAAACGGGAAAATCACCTGAACGTGCAAATGAAGAAATACCTGAAGGTTTCTCAAGAGTCAGTAACAAGTTCCTTAACCTATCAATCTCTTGTTTGTTGAGTTCTATGTGCTTTTGAGTCCTTTCTTCTGTTATCTTGGACATGGTGGTAGAAAATAGAAAAGAGTTGTGAGTCTTGATTTGGCAATTAAAGCCTCCAATAATTAGCAACAACAAAGGCTACTGGAGAGATTATGAAATGGATATGGCAATAAAGGCCCTCTGGTGAGGCTTGGCAATGAAGGCCAAGAGAGAAACGGCAATGAAGGCCGAAAAAATATAATTCCCTGTTTATGGGTTTATGAGCCTAAAGCTCTGATACCATGTGGAAAAATAGAGAAGACAAATGAAGATAAAATCATTTCTATTGTTTATAATTCTGTACAAGGGTCACTTATATACAATCAACCCTAACTACAAATAAGGAAACTACTCAATCAAATCAAATCAATCAAATCAAATCTATCTTCTAATTAAGGAAGGTCAATCAAATCTTCTAATTGAGAAATCACACCCTAATCATAGGTAATTATAGCTCATACTTTCCTACACTAATCACACATGCATACAACACGTGCTCTCATGTATACAACACGTGCTCTCTGATTAAGTGGTCAGGCAATTATTTTTATTGTCTCTTTACGTTCTAACTAACAACTGCCACATAAGTGTCAAATATGGGACATGTCATTAAGCTTCTGTGGAACAGTATGCCCAGAAATTTACATTTGTCTCAGGTACAGTTGCATTTTTTTCAGCCACAAATACATTAGCATAGAAAAAGTACTAACATTAGACAAGTTAAATATTCCATGCATCACCGTTCAATCAATCAATATAGGATTCGGACATTGCGTAAGCATCTTAAGTTTTATAGTAGGTATCAATATCACATGACCCCAATGCAAGTAGCCTGAATCCATGGAACATTGTTAGACAAGTAAGATCAGAACAGTTTGGAGACACAAGTACATTCAATACAGCATTGTGCCGGAAAACACAAACTATGTCCCAACAAAGATATATTATAACATACCAAAAAGAATACTATCCGCCCAGGAAGGTGTCCACTAATGTTCACCTGTTTCATAAAATGATATAATAATAATAAGATAGTTACACATCATCTAACTCCGAAATTTTAGTTAGGGGGGTGGGGGGTGGGGGGATGTGGAAGAAGGAAAGAAGGGTAACCCAAGGACTCCAAGGAAGAAAAAGAGGAAAGAAATTAGAGAAAATGTATTATTGAATTACGGCATATAAAGTAGCTGCAACATTTAAGTAAAGATAAACCATGGATTGAAGGCAATGCTAGCATATTGTTGTCCAATAAAATATACAATGTAGTGAACGAGAGAAAGCGCCGATACTTAATTGTTGGATAGAGTTCAAACCAAGCTGAAGAAAGAAACTGCAATCACTTGATCTATCAAGTATCGTCCTCATAAACAGAAAATTTAGATCTCTATCTGAAATATTTCACAATTAAAATTTAATAGAAACTGCCAGTAGGCTGAACAATTGCTCTTCTTCGCACAGTTCACCTAATGTGGACACAATGACAATAATGATATGATTTAAGCAGGTTAAACACCAGTAGATCAATTTCGTATATCAAGAGCTAATTTATTATTTACAGAGGATACACATCATGAAAGGAGTAGCAGTTCCAAAAAATCAAGGAAAAAAAAGACAAGGGATTTGTAACTTCTGTGCACTTCTTTTCCTTCTCTTTTCGGGTTTTCCAATCATATTCAGATAGATTTATTCATAAATAAGCAGAGGGGGATCCTTTATTTTTCAAATAACAAGCAACATGGAGCACCCCATCACCTCTTGCCACTAACTATTTATGTATTAACTTTTTCTTGAAACTCAACGCTTCTATAAAATCTTAACCGATAATGCAAACTCATCAGGTAAATAGTTAACTGATGGTGCAAAGTCGATTCTGCATTGCCACTAATTATATTAACATTATTTGTCCTTCTTCCACTATTTTTTTTTTTTTTTCATGTTCTCCTCTCTTGTCTGTGTATATGATTTGCTTTCTTCACTTTCTTTTAATGCTAGCCTGCAGACACTGCGACTACCTGTAGTTGGACTAAACTCACCATGTATTAGGAAGTTGAGCTTTTGAAACTTCTATGTACAAATTCCACTATATATCATGATTTTAAATATGCTCAAAACAGGAGCTCAACTATTGAATAAGTCATTCATCTGTGATAGTCAACGCCAAAAGAAGAGCAAGTATAGATTCTACACATTTCTGGATCTAGAGAAAGTTTAGAATGTTCTAAAATGAAATTATGGAAGTTTTGTTTGTTTAATTTTATAAGCTGCAGCAAAACTTTGTGTTAGCATAAAAAGCCTTGCTCATTCATCAATTGCTGAACAAGGGCAAACTTGATTGTCACTTAATGTAATTCCACTTTTACCACAAGCCCGTAATAATCTGGTCTTTCAATTGACTGAAGGGTAATTACCCATTTGATTTCCTGTTTAAATTTACTTTTTCTTGTATTTTTTGTTGTCTACATCGGCTTCACATGAAGAATTTACTCTAATGGGAGAGTGCCTTAAAACCTAAACTGACGATGTAACAGCAAGTTGACGCAAGAGTGATAATGCATCTCTCAAACCATAATCCATATGACTAGACCTAAACATGTGCAATCTCTTCATAAAAATAAGAATTGTACACTATGAGACTTGGGGATGTGCTGTGTGAATTAAGGGAACCATTCAGAGGGTGAAGCACTCCCTCTCCTCCAAAATGTCATCATCTTTAAGTATTCTTTACTGGCGCGTAGGAGAGCTTCATAAAATGGGAAAGAAATAAATGAGTGAATGTCATTTTGGGAAAACATGGATAACACCTACCAGATAAAAGCTAAAGGAGTGTCTCATAAGTGGACTCATCCACGCAAAATAAGATGATTGAAGTCATGATTTGCCAAAAGACCTTCACAAACTCATAAAACTTCCTGCGTTTAAATAAAGAAAATTCCCTCTCCTCTTGTTCAACCTTATAGCCATGCAGTCTACATCAAAATGCCAATCCATACATTAAAGTAATCGAAGTCGGAATGGATTGCCAATCTATGCTTGGTAGAATTCGTTAACAAGAACATCTTTTGGACAATTTTTGTGATTTTTTTTTCAAATACAGGTTTTTTTATCCCCTTCCTTACTGAAATTACCCAACAAAAAGAAAGGATTCTTGTACTCCAAGCATCTGATTCATCAAAACTATGATTGAATTTGTCAATATTTGCATCAGCCTTCATCCTCTTCACCAAAACCTACTGCTTGCCGGTGGCACAGACAACTGCAACCCACTCATGCCTCTCACCACCCCAAAGCCACAAACGCACTTCCAGCCAGAATCCATACCAGGCACCCCATTACCCTGGAACATATTCTGCCTACCACAAGCCAGAAAACCCATTTGATAAAGAGTTTCCTAAATGTTGACATGCCTCACAATGTCACATTTCTGTCCCAATGAACCTCTGTCATCAGCAACCCCACGCTTTACATTAGAAATATATCGAACAATTAATCAACTAAAGGAGGAGAAGGGGGTATTCAAAACTTTGTCGTAGATATTGCAGTCCCAAGCTTCTGGATCTTTTAAAGCAACTACATTCAGTTTCTTATCCTTCTATACCTAATACAATCTGCAGATCCACAATAATAATATTATGTTTCCTGTTCGAGTCTTATCTATAATCGTAAGTTACCTAGGCTAAAACAAAATCAGAAGTGCAGAAGCAACCTTACACACATGAGCATAAGAATTAATCAAGTTTTAGTAGAAAATTACTTAATCATTGATCACATAAATAGATAAGATAGTGAAATAACTAGGGGAAGAGGATCGTTACTTGTATTTGTCCACCATGGCCACGGACCATATCAATCATTTTGATGTAAGAGCCTTCTTCAACTGGCTCATAATCCTGAATAGAAAGGAATACTACCATGATTTTTTGCACTGTATCCATCATAGAAAATTACAACAATGAGTAACAGTCAAAAGTATGTTTGAAGGATCTACTTTTTCATAATTTTCTAGTCGGACTTTGAAGTCGTGATACCCCGCTTCAAAATCAAGCCTGAAAACTATCGAGAAAATCACAATGTAATAATTTGTTGCACTACAATAATAAGAGAATCTATTTGCAATCATACACTCCTGCATAGTCCGGGCTCTGTTGAACTTCGAGACGTATATTTCTTTCAATTATTTGTCGATCATTGCATAATGTCTCCAAAAAGATAATCTGTCACCAGAACATCCAGCATATATCAGACATCCAGTGAAAAGATTCAACACTAATCATACTTCAATAAGGATGACTCTGATAAGTCACAGATAGACATCTATAGTAAATGTCATCTAGGTAATTAGAAGGTATATCATGGTAATCCATATGGAAAACCTTATGCAGACTTAAAAACCACTAAAAGGTCATATATAAATTTCCTGCACAAAACTGCCTGAAACAGTCCAAGTGGCCCTGCCTCAACCCCTGCAACCACTAAGAAAAACAGGATGTCACGTATGAAGCCTCAGTTTTATTTTCTCATGTTTAAGCTTCTAGTCTCAATTCTAATGTATCATATTACCATAATAAAATGATTTTTATTGAATTTGGTCTGTTCTTCTGGATAAAATGATTTTATTTTAGAGTTACTTGAGTAGGTTTTTTTTTTTTTTTCAAATAAAAGAAAAAGAATGTACTAAGGAAAAAGAAAAAAAAATAGTTGGACTTTGCATATGAATTTGTTTGGGTAAAAAAACCTCATCGTCATCAAAGTTTGATTGCTTTAATTCTTTAACAATGTGGCCAATTAGAATTTTATTGCTTTTGACCAAACTCAGTATAAAGTTCAGAACTTTTCATGGGACCCAATTGCATTACTACTTCAGGGCCAATCTGATTTTGTTGTACTACATTTGGGTCAAACTCTTTAACTTAGAGTTCTAATATGACAAATTTAATCATACTACTCCTGGGTCAAACTCTATTTCTTCAAATTCTATAGGGCTAGGCCTAGAATGCGATATCCTTCAAAAGTTTAAACAAAGTAAAAGGAATGTCTGAGTGTGTGCATAACACTATGGGTAGGTAGCTTCTGTGAATTAAAGAGTTATAATGATTTCCTACTGAAAATCATTATTTTTGTTAAACCTGCATTGTTTGTACTATCACTCCATGATTATGAAGTCTGAACCTGTTAGCTATGTTAAACACTAACACATGAACGCCAGCCTCACTAAGCATCAATTCTTGCATTTCGAACCTTTCCCCACAGCTTCAGGCGATGAAGTCAACAAGTAGTATGTTGCAGAATTTAGATATCTCTTGGGCTAGGCACCTGTTGTTGGGTACACGGGTGTTCAGTGAACGTGGCACAGCGAAAATTAAAATTTTACAACAATTGTAAATGTGGGAAAGTATAAGCTGTAATTACCTATGATTAGGGTGTGATTTCTCAATTAGAGGATTTGATTGACCTTCCTTAATTAGAAGATTGATTTGATTTGATAGAGCAGTTTCCTTATTTGTAGTTAGGGTTGATTGTATATAAGTGACCCTTGTACAGAATTATAAACTATAGAAATGATTTATCTCCATTTGTCTTCTCTATTTTTCCACATGGTATCAGAGCCTTAGGCTCATAAACCCATAAACAGAAAATTACATTTTTTCGGCCTTCATTGTCGTTTCTCTCTAGGCCTTCATCGCCAAGCCTTACCAAAGGGCCTTTATTGCCCATATCAATTTCATCTTCTCTCCAGTAGCCTTCGTTGTTGCTAATATTTTTTTTTAAGTTTTGTCACCTTGTCGGAGATTGTCGTGTCAGAATTCTATTTATTGATTGCTATTACTATCTTCACGCTGCTCCTATACAAAGAGATTGTGAAATCAGTACCTTAATTGTTGGAGGCCTTAATTGCCAAATCAAAACTCACAACTCTTTCCAGTTTTCTACCAACATGTCCAAGATAACAAAAGAAAGGACTTAAAAGCACATAGAACTCAACAAACAGGAGATTGAGAGGTTAAGGAACTTGCTACTGACTCTTGAGAAACCTTCAGGTATTTCTTCATTTGCATGTTCAGGTGATTTTCCCGTTTCCATTGGATTAAATGTCTCGGATGAAACTTTTGCTAATTCTTGGATCATGGATTCAGGTGCTACAGATCACATGACTCATTCATCACAGAAATTTAGCACTTATAACCCTTGTCCAAGTAATAGAAAGATTACCACTGCCGATGGTTCACTAACCACTATTGCAAGAATAGGAGATGTTCCAATTAGTCCAACACTTATATTGAAAAGCGTTCTTCATGTTCCAAAGTTGTCTACTAGTCTTGTTTTAATACAAAAACTTACTCAAGATTTGTGTTGTAATATCATTTTCCACCCCACTTACTATGTATTTCAGGACCAGGATTCGAGGAAGACGATCGGACGTGCTAAGGAATGGAATAGCTTTATTATCTCGAGACACCAAGCAATTCGAGTGTCAAAATGAGCAGGTCACCTTTGTTATTTTTTTCTGAGCGTTCTTTATCCAATAAAGAAAAAATTTGGCTTTATCATCGTAGACTTGGACATCCATCATTCAGAACTCTCAACATTCTATTTCCTTCTTTAAGTAAGGGGTTAGATGTCGAAAATTTTCATTGTAAGGTATGTGAACTTGCAAAGCACAAACGTGTACCATTTCCAATTAGCAACAAAAGAAGTTCAGTTCTTTTTTTCCTTAATCCATAGTGACATTTGGGGTCCTCCTATTCCAAACATTTCTGGAGCACGTTGGTTTGTGTCCTTCATTGATGATTGCACTAGAATCTCTTGGATTTTTCTGCTTAAAAACAAATCTGATGTGAGTTTTGTCCTCCCAAATTTCCATATCATGGTTCAAAATCAGTTTGGTGTCAAAATCAAACGATTTAGGTCAGACAATGCTAGGGAGTACTTCAATCAAGTTTTAACTCCATACTTTCAAAAGGAAGGCATAATTCATGAGTCATCATGTGTAAGCACTCCACAACAAAATAGAATTGCTGAAAGGAAAAATGGTCATCTTCTTGATACAATCCGAGCATTTCTGTTTCAAAACAAAATGCATAAATCTTATTAGGGGGAAGCAGTGTTAACAGCCGCATACCTTATAAATAGGTTACCATCCAGAGTCTTAGATTTCAAGAGTCTTATGAAAATACTTTCCAAATTCTACTTCAAACCATCTCATTCCTAAAAATTTTGGGTGTGTGTCTTATGTCCATTTTCATAGTTCAAACAGGGAAAAATTAGATCCAAGGGCAATTAGATGTGTTTTTGTGGGTTACTCTCCAACTCAAAAGGAATATAAATGCTACCATCCACCTTCTAAGAAGTTTTATACTTCTGTAAATGTCATTTTCCACGAAAAAGTATCATACTTTTCCACTCCTTATCTTCAGGGGAGAATACAGTTATGGAAGATAAGGACTCCTTTCTTCCCGATCTACCTTCCTCAATAACACCCGTGCTCCCTGCTCCTTCCTCGTCAACACCAACACTTCCAACTCCAACTGAGTTTGATGATTCTATACCTAAGTCTCTTGTTGAGCCTGATGAACCTTTGCGTACTATTGAAACCATGCCTACACAACTGTCCCCATTTGCTAAAGTGTATTCGAGAAAGAAAGTTTCAATCCCGAAACTTGCACCAATTCGAGGATCTAACCCGAACCCTGGAAATGAGGTAACATCTTCTAGCTTTCCTTTACAAACTGAATTAAACCATCATTCAGATAGTAACTCAGATCTAAATGTTCCTATTGCTATTAGGAAGGGAACTAGGGAGTGTACCAAGCATCCTTTATATCCACTTTCACATGTGTCATTTGAAAAAATTTCACCAACTCATAGGAGTTTTCTTACAAATTTGAATAGTATTCACATACCTACCAGTTTATCCGAGGCTTTATCTAATGAAAACTGGAAACAAGCTATGAATGTTGAGATGCAGGCATTAGAAAAGAACAAAACTTGGGAGTTGGTGCCATTACTTGCAAGAAAAAGACCAGTGGATGCAAGTGGGTGTACACAGTGAAATATAAAGCAGATGGGTCACTAGAGAGGTATAAGGCGAGATTGGTAGCCAAATGATATACTCAGACATATGGAGTGGATTATCAAGAGACGTTTGCTCCGGTTGCCAAGATGAATACCGTCAGAATTCTATTATCCTTAGCTGCTAATTATAATTGGGATTTGCAACAATTTGATGTAAAAAATGCATTTTTGCATGGAGATCTTGAAGAGAAAATTTATATGGAGATTCCACCGGGATTTGGAAGGAACATAGCTGCTAATCATGTGTGCAAGCTAAAGAAGGCGTTATATGGGCTTAAGCAATCTCCAAGGCATGGTTCAGAAGGTTTGCGAAGGTTATGACAGAGATGGGATACAGACAAAGTCAAGGGGATCATACGTTGTTTGTGAAACATTCAAATTCAAGGGGAGTAACTGCTCTCTTGGTATACATTGACGATATCATCATAACAGGGAACGATAAAAAAGAAAGACAGGTTTTGAAGCATTATTTGGCCAAGGAATTAGGAAGGTTGAAATACTCTCTAGGAATTGAGGTTGCGCATTCAAAGAAAGGAATTTTCATCTCCCAACAAAAGTATGTTACAGATCTTCTCAAGAAAACCGGAAAGTTGGGATGTAAGCCAGTTAGCACACCGATAGATCCCAACCACAAACTTGGAGAGGCTGAGGAAGATGTTGTTGTGGATAAAGGAAGGTATCAACGACTTGTAGGGAGACTAATTTATCTCTCACACAAGACCGGATATAGCTTATGCAGTAAGTGTGATTAGTCAGTTTATGCATAATCCAAAGGAGGTTCATTTGCAAGCTGTCAACCGGGTGTTACAATATCTTAAGGGAACTCCAGGGAAGGGTATCTTGTTTCGAAAAAGTACAGGGCTAGTACTTGAAGCATACACCGATACAGACTACGTTGGGTATATAGTAGATAGAAGATCAACAACAGGGTATTGTACCTTCCTTGGTGGGAATCTTGTAACATGGAGGAGTAAAAAACAAAATGTGGTGGCAAGATCCAGTGCTGAAGCAGAATTTCGAGCAATGGCCCAAGGGGTTTGCGAGTTACTATAGTTCAAGATCATTTTGGAAGATTTGAACATCAGGTGGGATGGTCCTATGAGACTTTACTGCGACAACAAGTCTGCAATCAGCATTGCACATAATCCAGTACAACATGACCGAACAAAACATATAAAAATTGACAGACATTTCATTAAGGAGAAATTAGAAAGTGGATTGATCTGTATCCCTTATATGCCTACTCACTACCAGCTTGCAGATGTACTGACCAAAGGTTTAAGTAGTACGGCATTTCAAACGAAGGTTTCCAAGCTGGGAATGGAAAATCTCTATTCACCAGCTTGAGGGGAGTGTGGGAAAGTATGAGTTGTAATTACCTATGATTAGGGTGTGATTTCTCAATTAGAGGATTTGATTGACCTTCCTTAATTAGAAAATTGATTTGATTTGATAGAGTAGTTTCCTTATTTGTAGTTAGGGTTGATTGTATATAAGTGACCCTTGTACAAAATTATAAACTAAGAAATAATTTATCTCCATTTGTCTTCTCTATTTTTCCACTGTAAACAAATCTCATCATATGCAATTAAGTCGTATCCCGAAACCGTCGCAATTCGATCAGGTACACATTTTAATACTTAATAAGCATATAAAGTCGAGACTTTTATACCTAATCGCCTTCCTGTTGATGACAATGTTGTGAAACGACTCAAGTTGTTGTCTATCCACGATCAATCGCTGCACCGAGTGTCCAAAACCCCTAGTTGGATTGGTTCACTTAGAGTTCTAAGTGTAACCCCTTTAAGCGTATCCAACACCGCCCACTTGCAATCGTTCCTATGCTAGTAGGATATGATTCGATAAATTCTAGCCTAAAGGATGTGTTTAAAAGTTTTGGAACAAGCACACCACTTTGTATTGGGAGTTCTTGATTAATTCTTAATTCAATTTGTGAAGCAAGAATGAATTAAAAAGAGTATATAGAATTCGGGCTTACCAGCTTGGGATGAAGGTGATGGCCAAATTTTTGGAGTAAAAAATATGCTCATAAAATCGGCAATAAGAGGGGAGAAAATGATTTGTAATTTTCAGCCTTTATGGTGCTATATATAGCACCCACTTGTATTAGCTTTTCCAACCACTGTTATTCCTACAAGGTAAACCTTCCTTGAGAAGACCTTAACCCTAATTCTATTAGGATTTGGATTCCATAATCCAATTCCCAATGAGCCTTGATCTCCATCTAACCCACACTTAATGGACCTAGACCCAATTAATTAATTAGATTCAATTTAATTAATTCATCCCGTAGGTCTACTATAATAAATTGATCCAATCAATTATATTTGTTCCAAATTAGCTACTTTATTTAATTAGGTCAATTAATTAATTGAATTAATTAAGCTCTATTTAATTAATAAATTAATCCAACTCTTGGATTATTTCTTAGGCAAGAAATGTACTTGTCCGAATTAGTGCGTGACCCTTAGGTTCACACATAAGCTAGTGGTCGGCTCACACCTGTGTGACCTAATTGTACAATTTAATTGTTTCGATAATTAATTGATCTTGGAATTAACTCATTAATTCCAAAAACCTCACAAATCATAGGTAGCATCTAGCAACATGCCATAAAGACCTAAAAATAGGTGAAAGAACGAACCTTTCCAATTACGAATACCATAGAAGTACAGTCCTCCTTCAATCAATTAATCTGCCAATTGATTCTAATGTATGAATTATTAATCGAAACCCTATGAACTCAATAACTATATATCCCTTCCTAATTAGATGACTCCACGACGTAATTAAATATCCTTTTTTCTAACTTTCATTCAACCTTAGTCAAGGACTTCCGAGTCAAGATTTGTAGAAAATGAAAGAGATTTACCTTTTCATCTAAATAGGTGACGGATCCTTTGTTGGCCACTCATAAACCTCCATAAACAAAGATATTACCCTATCATATTCCCTTTGTGACAATCATACAATCGGGGAATAAATCAAAGTGCAACATATCATGCACAAGGTTACAATGGTGCCTCAAGTCCAAAGATTAATTCTTGCCCTATTGTAACGAGAAAATTCAAATTTGACAACATAATTTCCAACTGAAAATTTCTAGATAGGGTTGTTCAATATACTTGTTCACTAACAAGAACCCTCATACATACACTAGTATCGATGCCCATGGAATGATGCATCCTCTTAACAAGCCTCAATTGTATGTGCAACTCTTGTTGGACTCATTGATATCCAGTCTTAATGAATTCTTGACTTTGAACCTTTTTAAGACCAAAGCCAGAGAAACATATTTCACGATCACCATCCTATACGCGACCATACCACATAGCAATATATGGTCGAGGGACTTAATCTAATTTTAGTAATGCAAAATTTAAAATGATGAATTGCTATATATATTGTTATTAATATGAATAACATTGTTTTTACAAGAGTCTAATTGGTTCTCCGAACACTACTGTATCACATAATCTCTTATAGGTTCAGGGTACGATGGTTTGAATTATATTTTGTTGTGGCAACTATGTATAATAAATGACCATGACTTTGCAGACAAGTGTTTGTTTTAGGTGATCTGGTATTTGTAATTTAGACTTGTTTAATTTCGTACTTGGTTTTAATTTGCTCTCAATTTGAGAAGTTTGTTTAAGATTCCAATTTTTACTAGAGTACTCTAGTTATTTTACAGTAGTTGTGAGCTTTGAACTTTGGTATTAATTTGCTTGGTCATGCCTCATGTTAAGGTTTATATGTGGCCCAAAAAAACAATTAAATCATCCCTATTCCAGCTTCATTTTTCAATAATGATGCACTAGGCCCATCACCAGTATTAAGAGAAGGCAACAGAGTAAAGGCAATCTTGGATTTTCCAGTAGGACAGCATCACTAAACTGATAACTTGAGATTCTAAGCAATAGCTCCAATTTTCACTAATGAAAGACTAAAGCAATCATGTGTTTACATCATGTGGATCTCTGAAAGGGGTCACACTTTCATGCTTGGGCCAAACCAACCATGTCCAGAGAACAAAAAGCAATGGGATTAGCTTGATGAAATGCTCCATTTAGGTCTAAGCCTGAAGCAATCTACTACTTCCCTGAGTTTCCCTGAGTCTGAAAAAATATTACTCTAGTCTAACTTGGTCTTCACTCCATAACTAGAATAAATGCACAAAATCTATAGCCTGCATATACCTAATATGTTTCTTGCTCTGTTCAAGAAGTCCAACCTTAGACTCAATCCCAACTCCTGCTGCCACATAACATCCGAAAAACAAAAGAGAAAAGAAAGAGGAAAAGGAGAAGTTCCTCAGGTGGCTGCAATACAACCATCTTTTATGCCCTTGCAAGTAAAAACATCACAACATATGCAAAAGATTTCATTGAAAGAGACTAAACATGGAAAGTGACAATCAAGAAAAGTATCAATACCTTACAATTCAATATAAATGAAGCAACCAAAACTTAAAACCGTACCTTGCATTTTCCTTCAGCCATTGTCATAAGCATATTCCTTCTTTTCCTGGAACTGTTTGTGGCATCTAATATCCCAACCTAATATACAATTGGAAAATGCATTATGAAAGGATCAGAAAGATGTGTACACTAACAGAATGAAATAACTTACCTGCCCACCCTCTTGCATCCAAGATATCATATCATCCATAGCAAGTGCAGCTACCTAGTAGCAGGTTATGAATTAAAACTATGTGCAAGGAAAGAGGTTAATACAGGTTATGAATTAAAATACAAAAATAAAGCAAATCAAAAACAAGTTCACAAAATAGACCTTGTTATTCTAGAACTTTAGTTTGACGAATACGAAAAAACCAATTGATATAACTAAATAAGAAAGGGAGATAAGAATCAAGCACAAGCCCATGTTTAATAGTCTTATTTTTTTGCTACAACATTCCATTCTTCAATATAGCATTTTTCATCACTATACTTTTAGTTTTTTTAAGAAAGCTGTTGACAAGTGTACAAGATTTTAGGACGTGATTTTAGGAGTAATTTGTGCAAATCCTTGTAACTAGCTATTAGCTATTACACATGATTTTAGGACGTGATTTTAGGAGTTAATTATGTAAATCTTTGTAATCAGCTATTAGCTGTTATTTCCTATTTAACTGTCTAGTAAGATATTTATGTAATTATGTGTATCTCAAGTTTCTTATAAATAGGAGGTAACTGGTATAAGGTAAAAAAAAAAAAAAGACTAACAGCCCTATTTCATTCGAAACCCTTTGTATCCTAAATCTACATGGTATCAGAGCCCGATACTTTTTAGGGTTGTTTCTGCTCTGTTGCATATTTCAGCCGCAGCCTATTTTTTGTAGAATTCCAATAGTGTTATGGACATGTTTGACGGAAAGAAGGATGGATCTAATTCCATGGCTAAACATGGTGGCAGCAAAATTTCAGCCGCTTATGACAATCCTTCTCTACAAATCAGTCCAGTTAAACTAGATGGAACAAACTACCTTGCCTGGTCGCAGTCATGCTTGCTGTTTATTCAAGCTAGAGGATTGCAAGGCTATATAAATAATGAGAAAAGAAAACCAGATGATACTGATCCTGCAATTAGTAAATGGGACAGAAAATTCTCTCATCATGACATGGTTGATCAACTCAATGCAACCACAGCTTGCACGAGGTTACCTTCTCCTAGATACGGCTCAGAAGATTTGGGATGCAGCTGCTCAGACTTACTCCGAATCAGGTAATGATGCCCGAGTATATGAGCTGCGGAAAAAGGTTCATGAAACCAAACAAGGTGAGATGACAATTGCCCAGTATTTTTCTGAACTTAGTGGCTTGTGGCAAGAACTTGACTATTATCAGGATTATCAAGCATCCTGTACAGCTGATGCAGCAAAGTTTCATAAATTAATTGAAAAGGAACATGTGAATGATTTCCTGGCGGGACTGAATGATGTATTCGATCAGATTAGAATACAAGTTCTTGGGCGTGATCTTTTTCCCTCCTTAAGGCAAGCTTATAGCTAATATGCAGCAGGAAGAAAGTAGATGTAATGCTATGCTGCCAACAATTTCTACTGAACGATCAGGTATGCTTGTTGACTCATCTACCATGACTACAAAACATGATGCAACTAGGAGTGAGTTTATGAGGGGAGTAGAACAAGATAACAGAAAGTGTGATTATTGTGGGAAACCAAGGCATACCAAGGACACATGCTGGAAACTTCATGGCCGTCCAACACGTGGTCGAGGTGGTAAAAGATTTGGTGGTACACGGCCTCAAGCTTACATGTCTGAAACTCTTGATACCGGGCTGCCAAGAGAAACCAATCCTTCCAGTGGACTGTCCAGTGAGGAACTGCAAACTCTCAGGCTCCTTATGGCCAGACTTGAGTCTCCTTCCACCACAGCTACTACTTCCACTCCTTCCTCTCATCTTGCACATTCTGGTATATCATATTCAACTTTTAATACTAGTTGTATTGTTCAAAATATCCATGGTATTCCTGATGACTCATGGATTTTAGATTGTGGAGCATCTGATCATATGACTAGTGCTCGTAAAAAAATTCTTCACATAATTCTTCTTGTTCAGGCCGTGATAAAGTCCGTATAGCTGACGGATCTTTATCTCCTATTGTTGGGAAAGGTTCTATAAACTGCACTTCTTCCATTAACTTGCCTCTTGCCTCACATATTCCTCGTTTTTCACATAATCTTCTATCCGTTAGTGCTCTTACAAGGGACCTGAATTGTAAAATTGATTTTTTCCCCCTTATTGTGTCATACAGGAGATGAGCACCGGGAAAATGATTGGCTATGGTAGAGTGCATGGGCCTATACCGACTAGTTGAAGGACCTCTCTTTAAAGTCACGCTTTGTTAAGTGAATCTGAACCTACTCATCACCAAATTATTCAGTGGCATAGGAGATTAGGACATCCTTCATTTTCTGTTTTAGAAAAACTTTATCCCCATTTATTTAAGCAGTATAATGTGGAGACCTTTGTCTGTGATGCTTGTGAACTTGCTAAGCATACTAGAACTTCATATCCTTCCATTAATAATAAAAGTTCAATTCCCTTTATGATGATTCATTCAGATGTGTGGGGACCCAGCCCGGTGGTTTCTTTATCTGGTTATAAATGGTTTGTGACTTTTATTGATCGTTACAATAGGATACCTGGGTGTATTTGATGCATGCAAAAAATGAAGTGTTCTCTTGTTTTCAGTCCTTCTATAGAATGATTAATACATAGTTTGGTATTAAGGTGAAAATTTTACAGACAGATAATGGTACTGATTATATAGAGAAGACCTTTTCAGGCTTATTTAGATACTCTTGGAATTATACAGCAAACTAGTTGTGTTAATACAACCGCTCAGAATGGTGTATCTGAACGAAAAAATAGACGTCTTCTAGAAGTTGCTAGGGCTCTTATGTTCACTATGAATGTTCCTAAGGTCTATTGGGGTGATGTAGTACTTACAGCTACCTATTTTATCAATCATATGCCTTTAAGAACCTTGGATTTCAAATGTCCGGTAGAACTTATTCAAGGTAATAACTCTTACATTATTCCTCCAAAAGTCTTTGGTTGCGTCTATTTTGTGCATAAATACACTGGGGGAAAACTTGATCCTAGAGCCTTGAAATGTGTTTTTGTTGGATATTCTGCTACTAAAAAGGGATATAAATGTTATCATCCACCCACTAGAAAGTTTTATGTGAGTATGGATGTTACTTTTCGAGAGACAGAAACATATTTTCCTTCTCTCAAGTCACCTCTTCAGGGGGAGAATGACCACGTGGAAGAGATGACTTCCTCTGTTCAACCTATTCTTGAGTTGCCTATGTATAGTGGTCAAGGGGAGCATGAAAGTGATGATAAAATTTCTGATGGAGATCAAGTTCAATCCGTTACAGGAACAAAAACTAATGTGGCAATAGGGAGATTGGACATGCCTGATCTGCTGAGGTATGCTCGCAAGAAAAAAGAGGACGCTATCATGAATAACACTCTACATAACCAAACATCAAACCCGGACTCAACTCCTGTGGAATCAGGTAATCCTCTTTCTCTTCCTACTCATAATTTATCTACTGAAACACCTTCCCATAATTCTTGTAATAGTGATCTTGATCTTCCAATAGCCGTTAGAAAAGGAGTTAGATTATGTACTCAACATCCCATCTCTAACTTTGTTTCTTATGACTCATTGTCCCCTTCTTATAGAGCTTTCTTGTCTTCCTTGTATTCTGTCTCTATACCACAGGGGTGGAAGAAAGTTGTTAATGATCCTAGATGGAAAGATGCCATGGTGGAGGAGATGAAAGCCTTAGTTAAAAATAGAACTTGGGAGCTTGTTGACCCTTTCTTTAGGTTAAAAACCGGTAGGATGTAAATGGGTATTCACAGTGAAGTATATGGCGAATCGTTCTATTGAGAGGCTAAAAGCTCGGTTGGTGGCAAAGGGTTTCACCCAAAACTACGGGATTGATTACCAAGAAACATTTGCACCTATTGCCAAGATGAATTCAGTAAAAGTTCTCTTGCACCTGTTGCCAAGATGAATTCAGTAAAAATTCTCTTATTTGGTGTCGCTAATCTTGGATGGGACCTTTAGCAGTTTGATGTTAAAAATGCCTTCCTACATGGTGAGTTAGAAGAGGAAGTTTATATGGAAATTCCTCCTGGTTTGCTAGTCAAAAAACTGAAGGGAATGTCTGTCTCTTAAAGAAAGCTCTATATGGTTTGAAACAGTCACCTCGGGCTTGGTTTGATAGATTCAGTAAAGCAATGATCACTTTTGGCTACAAGCAAAGTAATGCAGATCACACTATGTTCATCAAATATCTAAATGATAAGATTACTATTCTTATTGTATATGTTAATGATATAGTGGTGACAGGTGACACTCAAGAAGAGATGACTAGACTGAAGAAATATTTAGCTACTGAGTTTGAGATTAAAGATTTGGGCAAACTAAGATATTTTCATGGGATAGAAGTTGCTCGATCAAAAAAGGGCATATTTATCTCCCAAAGAAAATATGTTCTAAACTTACTAAAAGAAACAGGAATGTTGAGTTGTAAACCTGCAAATACTCCCATTGAGGCCAATAATAGACTAAAAGAAAATGTTGGAGAATTGGTTGACGTTGATCGATACCAAAGATTGGTTGGGAGATTGATTTATCTTTCTCATACACGACTTGGCATCGCCTATGCAGTAAGTATAGTAAGTCAATTTATGCACAGCCCTCGGACTATACATCTTGATGCTATTTTTTTAGATTCTACGGTATCTCAAATCTAGTCCTGGGAAAGGATTACTCTTCTCAAACAATGGTCATTTAGGTATAGAAGCATACACTAATGCTGATTGGGCAGGATCTCCTAATGATAGAAGATCTACTTTAGGATATTGTGTCTTCATTGGCAGAAATTGGTCACTTGGAGAAGCAAAAAACAGGGCGTGGTTGCTAGGTCAAGCGCTGAAGCAGAATACAGAGCTATGGCACAAGGAGTTTATGAACTTCTATGGCTTAAGAAGTTAATGCAAGATATCCATCTTCTCCAAGAGGAGTCTTTGTTGCTACATTGTGACAATAAGGCAGCTATTAGCATTGCTCATAATCCAATCCAGCATGATCATACTAAACATATTGAGATTGATCGATTCTTTATCAAAGAAAAATTGGATGATCAAAGCCTAAGAATCAGCTATACAAATTAAGGGAGTCAAATAGCATATGTGTTTACTAAGGGCCTATGTAGTAGATTATTTCATTCCTTTGTATGCAAGATGGGTATGGAAGATATACATACACCATCTTGAAGGGGAGTGTTGACAAGTGTACAAGATTTTAGGACGTGGTTTTAGGAGTAATTTGTGTAAATCCTTGTAACCAGCTATTAGCTGTTACACATGATTTTACGACGTGATTTTAGGAGTTAATTATGTAAATCCTTGTAATTAGCTATTAGTTGTCATTTCCTATTTAGCTGTCTGGTAGGATATTTATGTAATTATGTGCATCTAAAGTTTATTATAAATAGGAGGTAACTGGTATAGGGTTAAAAAAAAAAGACTAACAACCCTATTTCATTCAAAACCTTCTGTATCCTAAATCTACATAAGCTTTTATGTTGTACCCATAAAATATACTTCTTAAGGATTTCAGTGCTAAGAGTGCTTAAGCTGGTTGCTTCTGTAGCATAGGCAGCCCCGAGAGTTTTGATCAGTACTAATTCTTAGGAAAGCTTTTATGCTTTACCCATAAAATATACTTCTTAAGGACTTTAGTGCTAAGAGTGCTTAAGATGGTTAGTCTTAATTATGTTTATGAACAAATAATGATTTGGAATTTAAGACTAGGACATCCTAGCTTTCCCATCTTAAACATTTGTTTCCTACTTTATTTAAGGGTTTGGATTGTTCATTTTATTGTGAAAGTTGTTTATCTAAACCATTTTATTTGGTACACAGTGATTTTTGGGGACCATCAAGAGTTACCACTATACTAAGAAAAAATAGTTTCTTACCTTTATATATAATCATACCCGTTTATATTAGGTTTATTTGATGAATAAAAGTTTGAGGTTGAAAAAGTTTATAAGAATATATACAATAGATGAAACTCAGTTTCAAACAAAAATTAGCATTCTTCACTGACAATGGAACCGAGTATTTTAATGAAGTTTTGGGGAGTTTTTTGAAGGAAAAGGGTATTCATCATCAATCTACTTATGTGGATACCCCTCAACAAAACAAAATTGTTGAAAGAAAAAATAAACATTTACATGAAGTAGCTCGTGCTATAATGTTTTTAGCGAATGTTCCAAAATATATTAGGAAAGCTATTTTAACAACCTCATAATTGATTAACAGAATGCCTACACGTGTTTTAAAATAAAGCACGCCATTAGAATATTTCAAAAAAACTTTTCCGTTATCAAAGATATACTCAGATTTACATCTAAAGATTTTTAGTTGCATTGCTTTTGTTCATATACCAAATAACACTCGGTCCAAACTTAATCCTCGGGCTTAAAAATGTGTTTTCATAAGTATGCTTCTAATAAAAAGGAGTATAAGTGTTATAATCCTCAAACAAGAAAAATTTATGTGAGTATGGATATCTCTTTCTTTGAAAATAAATTCTACTTTCACCAACATTCTCTTCAGGGGGAGAATGAGGTGATGGAAAAAAAAAATTGGGATTTATCTCCTACTCCTTTACCAAATATAATTTTGACTACTTCACCTCATTCTTCTCATCCTATTGTTATTCTTGAAATTCAAAGTCATGGACGATGTGATAAAACTAGTTAGAACAACAAAGGGAATCCTAGTCATATAGTGTCAAACATTATTGTATCTGAAATATAGGGAGAATCACAACAACCGGGCACAAAAAATCATAATACTGAGTCTTTGGTTTATACTCGAAGAAGACCTCATCAAAAGGGTCAAAGTCAGCCTATTTTTCTTGGTAATGATCAATCTTGACCTTCAAGAACTGGACCTCAGATATCACAGTTCTGTACCTAACTTATCTTCAGTTCTTGATACTTCTCCTAACCAAGAACCATCAAATCTTGATATTCCTATAGTTGTTAGGAAAGGAACCCAAACTTACACCAAAAATCCCAAATATCTCATTTCCAAATACCTTTCTTATGAAAAACTCTCTCATACACATAGGGCTTTTCCCTCAAAAATCTCACACTTGTTTGTTCCAAGAAACATTCAGGAAGGTCTTGATGATCCGAATTGGAAATTAGAAGTAATGGAAGAGATGAATGCCCTTAGAAAGAAGTGGTACTTGGGAGATAGTTGATTTACCTAAGGAGAAAAGAACAGTAGGCTGCAAGTGGGTTTTTACTGTTACATGTAAAGCTGATGGTAGCATAAAGAGGTACAAGGCAAGACTAGTAGCAAAAGGATTCACCCAGACCTATAGAATTAATTATTAGGAAACCTTTAGGAGTAGCCAAGATAAACTCAATCAGAATCTTTTTTATCTGTGGCTAGCCATTACACCAATTAGATGTGAAAAATGCCTTTTTAAATTGAGATCTTGAGGAAGAGGTCTTTATGAATCTACCACCTGGTTTTGAGGGAAAATCGAGACCAATCAAAGTCTGTAGACTAAAAAATTTTATATATGGTCTCAAACAGTCCCTTAGAGCTTGGTTTGAGAGATTAGGAGAGCAATGAAAGTTGTGGTTATTATCAGAGCCAACTTGACCATACCATGTTCTATAAACATATTAGAGAAGGTAAGGTTGCAATTTTAATTGTCTATATGGATATAGTCTTGACAGGTGATAACAATGAAGAATTGGAGAGACTTAAAAAGAGACTTGCAGCTGACTTCAAGATCAAGGATTTGGGTACATTGAAATAATTTCTTGAAACGAAGGTTGCTAGATCGATCCAAAGAAGGTATATTTGTGAATCAACGTAAATATGTTCTTAATTTACTTGGTGAGATAGGTCTTCTAGGATGTAAACCAGCCGAGATACCTATTGAGCCCAACCTTAAGCTACAGCCTTCTAAAGCTGAAGAAGCTCTGAATAGAGAGCAGTATCAGAGACCAGTTGGAAGACTGATCTACTTGTCACATACACGTCCAGATGTAGCTTTTGCAGTCGGCATGGTTAGCCAATTTATGCATTCACCTACACGAGTACACTTTGATGTAGTCTATAGAATTTTCAAATACCTAAAGGGGACCCTGGAAGAGGTCTACTAATCAAAAACCATGGGCATTTGCAAATTAAAGCTTATACTGATGCAGATTGGGCTGAAAGTGCTATTGATAGACGATCAGCTTCTAGCTATTGCATATTTGTTGGAGGCAACCTTGTTACCTACCGAAGTAAAAAGTAGAATGTGGTAGCAAAAAGCAATGCGGAAGCCGAGTTTAGATCAGATGCTCATGGAATTTGTGAGGTGTTATGGATTAAGAGACCATTAGAAGAATTGAAGATATCTAATTCGTTGCCTATGAAAGTGTACTGTGACAATAAAGCTGCTATTTCGATTGCTCACAATTACAGTGCTTCATGACAGAACAAAGCACATGGAGGTAGACAAACACTATCAAGGAAAAGCTCGAAAACAGAATGATTTGTATGCCGTGCATTCCTACTACGAGCAAGTTGCAGATGTGCTTACAAAGGGACAGTTTGACAGACTAATTAGCAAGCTGGCTATGCAGGATATCTTCAAACTAGCTTGAGGGGAGTGTTGAAAAGGAAAGATTTGGTAGTAATAGTACTAGATATTAAGGGATTTGTTAGCTGTGAATAATTGTTGTAAATAGAAGATATAATCAATGTTGTAAATTAAGAAATTAGTTAGGCTAGCTAGCTATAGCTATTGTAATCAGTTTCCTGATTTTGAGCTTGTACTCTCTCCTATAAGGAGATCCCATGTAAACCTGTGAATATTATGAGCATATACATCTACATAAAAGTTTATAATTATCAACTATCTAAATAATTTAATAAGAAAAAAAAAAGTGCTACCTCATTGCGTGCTTCCAAGCCTTCTGGATTGTCACCTCGGAAAAAATCAGCTGACTGCAACCAAAAAAATTGTAATACAATAGAAGGTAGATCTAGAAAGATGATAAATAAATTTCAGTTTCACAAAGAAAAGTGGGAGAAATACAACAAATGCCTTTCAGAGTGCACCAAGTACCATACAATAACAATAATTTGTGCATTCCTCTCTAAGTCCTAGGTCCCGAGCATGTGCATTGCATTTTGTAGTGACAAATATTTCAAAATGTACGAAAGGTTGTGCCCCCATAATATCTCCATTTCAATTCTCATGCCTAAGTTTAAAACAGTTAACTCAAGGACTAAACCCACGCAGCGAGTGGTGATAAATCAACCCGTTCAAGACTATCTTGACCATAGTACACGCAAACTTAGCTTTCAAAGGTTGCTGCAAGATTCAAGAACTTTATATTTGACGGAACCTTCCACAGGGACAGACATGGGATGTCATCCTTCCCCACAAATATGAAGGAGGATAACACGTCTAGTGGATCCAACTTATGCAAATAGAGGAAGTTAGCATCCATCTTTCTTCATCTTCACTATTCACTTTCCGCTCTTAAATTAAGACCTATAGCAGTTTGACATAATGATCATATTTTGGGAAATTTAAGCATTTCAAGGGGCAGTGGCAAACATCAGTGCAGTTATTACTGAAAGACACTTCATGGTGCTAGGATGATAAGCTTCATAAGTTTTATCATTGATTTAGCAGCACATCGATCTTGCTTTAGCGTCAATGTGGTTTTTTCTTTTTTCTGAACAATTGCAAACATACAAATAATGATGTAGTGTGATCGAAACAAAGATTCAAATACATTACAGGTCCTAATTTTCCTTTACTAACCATATTTATAACATCTAAATGTGTCTTCATAGGAAAAGAATTCTTTAAAAAGACATCAAAAGGGGGAACAGACAGAAAAGTAGAAAAGAACATATGTATCCTTTATTTACCACAAAAGATGAAGCATGTGGAAATTTTCAGTTATGACGGCTGAAGATGGTACTAGAAGTATTTCCTACCATCATGTCCGAGAGATGCATGGATTTAACTGCTTCCTTAGAATATTTAACATACAATCCTAAAACCAATTCTGCTTTGTGAAACAATCAAACTAAAAAAGAGGAAGAAGAGATGTCACCAACTGACAGTACCTGGTTAGCCCCATGCTTTAGCTGCGTATACTGCAACCAAAATACATTATGCAGCTTTTGTCTACATAATTCTACAATAAGAACAAACAGCAAGACCAGTACAACAACAATTACCTTCCCAACATTAAAATGTTTGGTGTCATGACCTAACCAACGAAGATACCGAGTAAGTTTAGCTGCAGTGAAAGTTTTGCCACGTGCTGGCAACCCAACCTGCAGTAAGCAGAACTGCGTGCAATGATTTATTTTCAACCTGTAAAACTTTGGCATCTAATCGGAAACTTCAAAACCAGCATATTAGGAGATCTTCTGGTACTTGAACAATTTATAAAGATCCTAAATATCATGTATAAATAACGCCAAGCTCTGACAAGCACTGAAAAGAGAGTAAGAATTTTATTGAATATAAGCAAGATATATTAGAAATGTACCAGGACAATTGCCAGATGTCTATCCTCCTTCGGTCCAAGCATTTGATCTGCTACAGCTGCAGCTGCTACGGCTCCTGCAGCGGCTGGCATAGAGTTCTAACAACATACATAATAATGAGTAAGAGGTAGGCATCTCAGTGGATGAGGATTCAAAGATATATATTTTCTTCAGAGTGAATAGAGTAGGTTCCTGCAAACCTTGGCTTCTGAATCAAGTTCGAGATCTACGCTGAAGGTTTTTGCACTTGCCGATTTTGCTAGTCTAGGAGATCCCACCCCCTTATCCATAAAGAGTCCTCTGTGACTTTCTTGTTTCTGCATAGGTGAAAAAGTCCCAACCGACTTTGACTCGACCAAGCCAGATCCTGAAGACCATTTTTCCGGGTCTGGGACAATGACTTGCATCCCCTGATAGAATATTATCATGGCACAGTTCACATAAAAATTAAGACTTGCTTTGCAGTAGCAAATATTTGAAAGACAATGCCGAGGTTAGAACCAAGTCATGATGGAAGTAGAAAATTGGTTATCAAAATGTAACCTTTATTCATGCTGCCATTATAAAAATGGACATATAATAAGTGAATACGAAGTTTCAAAAAACAGTCTACTTCTGTCTTTCAGATTAAAGAATCGATTAAAAATGATTACTACTCTGTTTCCTTGAAAGAGAAATAGCTGTTCAATTTCACTGACAGATTCAGGTTCATAAGCAAAAATAACTATCTGCTGAAACAGAAATTGCAAGAGGAAGATTTTCGTTTTCAAAAGGTAACTCTTCCTTCACTTCGTCTCAGTGGAGAGAGAAATAATGAGAATTTAACACACAGACCACTATCTCCATGTCAAGCAGGAAATTATAACCGTCTACAGGAATTTATTGGTCTTAACGCTGTTGGTTTACCCTAGTGCTGTGAACTTGGTTAGTATGTGTTGGCAGTAGAATACTACACAGATATCTAATTCATGGAATAAAATCTGAATCACAAATGATAAATAAGGAAAATAACAATACCATTGAAGTAGCAGGACGACCAACAGAAACACCAGTATCTCCCTGGAAATGTAATACACCATTTAAGCCATCAGCTTTGGAAAATACCCCAACACGACTCAGCGACCTAGGCGTTTCTGTCATGTTAGCTGCATATACCAGACCTGAATTTGCAGATGTTGTTGGAGATGGGACAAAATAGTGCTCAAGATCAAGCTCCAAGCTTGCTGAAGATACATTCTGAATTGGAAATTGCCAAAAAGTTAAAGTGATAAATTATGTACTGTGAAGCAATTAATTCTAAGAGAATCTCAAGCAACAAGACGAGAGGGAAATTCTAACAATTAATAGTAATAAAACCCAAAGAATGAGATGATTTCACACAAAGTTAGACTAGCCAAGAGTGTGCTTCATTTTCAAACTTCTTACTATAATAAGTTAAATACTAGATCTTAATATACCTCCAATCAAAGTTCAGATAATGAACACCTTAGGTCACGGCAAGAACATATTTTCTTTATTCACCCTTACTTTGATGGTTTTTTATAGAAAGACGCTGGTTGATAACAACAAAGCTAGCTTTTCTAAGGGAAAAAATCTGAAGTTAAATGTTAATGAAGCATCATCTGCAACAGAATGTTAAAGGTTAGAAAAATAAAGTATCCTGAAGTGTACAGCAACTTCAAGTTGAATAGAACAGAAATGGGTATTAATATTGATGAAATTGGTTATAGCAAGTCAATTGTTTTCCAAAATAATGGTTATTCCAAGATCTTTTAGCAGAACTTATAAGCAGCTGATTTGGAGTTGCTACCAAAATGTTAAAACAACTCACACTCTCAGGACCCACAAAAAAATTAAGCAGGTAAAGACAAGGGAAGGGAACTTTTAGAAATTAATCACTCCCTTGATGCACTCAGAAAACTGAAAACAATGTATGTCTTTATAAATATTTCTAAGTAAACCATTACATAAGGAAGATGATGCTCTCCCAAGCTTCCACGCCGTATCCACTATCTTTGGTGCCAATACATTCAGGCCTAGAGTTATAATTGCTTCCACTAAGAATATTTTGAATAATTTTTGGATAACACAATTCCACATTCTCATAATCCAAATGCAGAGAGAAATTAAGAGATTACACACAAGCAGCTAGCTACATACCATCAGGTAAAAATCACTCAAAAATTAGAAAACCGAGAAGGCATTATAAATTTAACAAGTTGGGAACTTTAACGTTATGATGGCAAGTTCTTCACCTACCTCATTACTGGCTTCAGCAGCTGGCTTTATACTGATATCGGGATTCCACGAACAGTTGAAGGCAGGAAATTCTCCTGGTATGCTCTCCAGCTTGCTGCAAGATCAAATGGTGAAACCCGATCCGCTTTAATAAATACTCTGTAGTCAAGAATCTCGTCACCACTCAATTTAAACATAGCCGACCTCCTGTCCCCTTGTAATGTACCCCCTGTCAATTGCCTGTTCGGACCCTCCTCCACTACACATGGGGCGTTGCTGCACTTGGGCTTCAACAAAAACTTAAAATCCAACGTCTCTATTTATTTGAATACAAATAGGTAATCAGCATGTGAAGTTCAGAATCACATAAAATATGGGGATATATATCCTGGCCAACATATTGTGCGGTAATTACCATGGTTAGGGGGCACAACAAAACTTAATTCCCACATAGACAACGATTCACGTTCCATGGAGAGCTGATGATTTCACAGCAGTGAATTAATTAGTAATTGCAAAAGGGAGAACAATGCAACAGCGCAAAAGTAAAACAGAGCCCACATTGAAATTAGAGTTCAATAAATACAACGACCCGGCAACGTTTTTTCCTTCGAACTATAAAACAATACAGAAGCAAATAACAAAAATAGTTTGGAGAAATGGTGATGATAAACATACGGCGTTGGAGGGGTCCCAGGAGCCGACGAGGGGTACGGAGCCGTAGACATGGGGTATGAGCTCCCCTTTGAGCTCGTAATTTTCCATTTTGAGAGAGATGTAAAGTTGACCTCCGACCTCGCCGCATTGGTCTTCTCTCTCTTCGCTGCCATGGGAGCTGCCGACATTCTTCGATGCACCAGTGCCCATAGTGTAGTAGTAACACTCAGTCTCTCATTCACGGTGATAATTGCGCTTCTGCGGGAAAACGGCGCATATGAATTAGGATGCTCAAGTTTTGGGTGGCTAGTGGTGTGGGCCTCAGAGATAAAAGTGCCGGGCTGGATGGATACGTTTCCAGCATTTCCACTTCTACGAGTTGAAAATGTATTGTACATATTTGTGTGAAAAATGAAATGGTAATATATGTTTAGGTGTGACAAGAGGATGTGTAGATAATGAAAATATATTAGGATGAAGTACTTGCCGATTAATGTATTGATATATTATATTTTATAAAAAAAGTATTTTTAAATTAATATTTTTTACTATAAATATCTTTTCATGTTATTAAGTTTTGTGTGGTTAATAATGTTGTATCAAACTGTTACAATATTATTGATATTTTTTATATTACGGTAATAATTGAAAGATATATATTGATATTAAATAATGATAGGAAGATATATATTTCTATTATGTAATAATTGAAAGATATATATTTATATTACATTAGCTATTGAAAGATATAAATATATATTTATATTATGATAATAAATGGAATATATAAATAATATATATTTATTGATTATTTTATAATGATTATTATATTAAACATATATATATATGTTTAAATTGATGGAATAATTGAAAGACATATAAAGATGAGAGAAGATTTTTGGAAGAATTAAAATTTATTTAGGGTAAGCGGCACAGTTTATGTTACGAAATTAAACACAATTCTTAAATATATTTACATTCTCTGAAATAAAAATGCATTTGAAAAATAGAACCAAATATTACTTTAATTTTATAGAGTTTGAAATAAAAATATTTGATATGCATTTTCATGCGTGGAAAGGGAAAATTCTAGAAATGTGTTTGGTTTTGAAGTTTACAAAAGAAGAGAGTATATGTAAAAAATATATTTTACTTTGAAAGCAATAACTTATGGATTTCATTATTTTCCTTTATGCACAACAGACAAATTATGTTGTTAGGAGAAAAAATTACTATATGTCTCATTAGGTTTTTTGTCACATCTGTTATGTGAGGATAGAAAGAGAAGATATTGTTTATTAATAGATTTTAGTTGATTTTAAATTAGTAGAAGATTATGTCAAATATTAATAATAAGAGTCTTGCCTTGACAAAATAAGAGTCACCACATGTTTGCAAAAGGGTATTTTCAATTTCTAACCTTGGCTAAAACTCTTTAAAATAAAAATAACTGATTTGTTATTGGAAAATGGGCAAAACGAATTTATTGAAGATTTCAAAATATGCCTTTCGAAAATTAACACAAACAAACAATGATCCAAGTTAATCAAAGTCATTTTTTGGGCCTGATTTATCTACATATAAAACCAACCAATTTATACATATTTTGTAGTTTTACTGAAAATTTCTAATTTCTACTCCAAAAGTGATAAATATATAAAATATATGAAACATGTCAAATTACTCGAGTTGAGAATCATGCGTGATTTAACTAAAATTTATTTAAATTTAACTTAATTACAATCATATCAAATTAAATAAAATTTTGAATCTGTTTAAAGAATACGTATTAAACTTAGCTCGGTAGTTTTAAGCCATTGGCCAAAAGCCTAGCAACTTGCAAGAACACCTTGATAATAGCTTGTTAATATTACTAACTTCCGATGTGGGCGGGCTAGCTAGTAATGGGAAAGAACATTCCTAGTAAGATTATAAGAACTGATTCTCATCAGTTTATCCATCAAGAATTATCATTCTTACTTTGAATACGCGCAAATTGCAGTTTTCATCCCACAAAGTGATCTAAAATGAAATAAAAGAAAAACAATGTTTTAACTTTTAAAGTCAAAATTTAACCGTGAACCCTAATGGCTATCTAGAGTTGGAAGTGAGCACGGCGGGGCTGAAGATGGGAAGGTGGCTGACCTTTGGAGCAATTGCCTTTGCTTTTCATTTGCAAAACAAAGGACAGAGTCTACACATACTTCTAAAGCAGTCGAAGGTCGAACCGGCGTGAAAGCTTGCAGTTTTGAATATTCTGTGAGTAAATGATACATGTAGTCATACACACCATCCATGCTCAAACTTCCCATGAAATCCTGCGCTGCTCTCCCTATTGCCTCAGCCTGTTCACGCAAGATTTGACACATAATTATAGAAATAAACATACTTCCTCCCTTCCAAAACTTATTCCTAGTTGATTGGGCACAGAGTTTTAAGAGAATTGAAAAGTGAGTTTTTTTTATAACTTTACACTATTATTCATGTAGTCAAATCACTACTTTAAAATGAGATACTTTAAAATGAGATTTTACTTTTGATATTAAAATTTCTAATTTAAAATATAAAAAAATTATTTTGGAACGTCCCAACTCCCCAAAAAAGTATGAATGATAAATTTAGAATAGATGAAATATATTCTTGTAGATATTCAGTCTAAGATTTGAATTGACATTTTCCCCTTCAAATGAGAATAAGTGCATTAAACTTGTTACTTGATTTTTTATAATATCTATTTTACTACTTTCTCTACTCATTTTGGTCTAGGTATTGCTTATAGTTTGAAATTTTATTTCCATAAAAAAAAAAAAATTGTATAGCCATTAGAATTAATAAGTAGATATATTATCTATCTAGAGCAATTCATGGCCAAGTGTTGCTAGGTAGCAATAATTATGAGGTCATAGAAGAATGAAGTCATACATACCTCAGATGGATGTGAGTTACCCCAATCAACTGCAGATTTGATAGCTTGGCACATCTCAGATGAAGGAATGGGCAAGTAGTTCTTCTTTGGAATCAGACCACGACTAAAGAAATCTTCATATTCTGGAGATATTATCAAGGTACAACACCCACATGACAGAATATATTTCAAGCTCACTGACCAAGCATATCCTTCAGCATATATCTTGTATCTACACATAAATTTTTATATTTTTATGTATATATAAGAGAGAAACATGATGGAATTAAAATAATGAATTTCATAAATTTTCTAATGCAAATTCATGTTAAAAATAAGGATCTTTTAAGTTGATTAACTTACCTTGTCTTTTCTTGTTTTTTTTATACTTAAACAAGGGTTAGAAACCAATCACTATGGAAATGGATTCACTTCCACAATCTAAATGCTCTTTTTTATTGTGTCTTACACTTGATTACTATATCCCTTCTTTCTTATTCTTTTCTGTGTTGTTTTCTTTTCTATTTTGTTTTACAGAGAGAGAAGAAATATTTTTTTTATATTGAGTTAACTTCTGATAGGGAGTTTTTATTTAAACGTGTTGTGATGGGCTAGTTTTCTACTCTAAGAAACCACCCTTACTCAAACTACTCCCACCAAAATGATTTCAAATCATTTGGGTCGGATCAGTTCTCATGGGCGACCCGTTAACCCATTTTATTTATTTATTTCTTACAAAACATATTTTCAAAAATATAATTAATCGGGTTTAGTCAGTTTAAGCAAGCATATTATGTTCTGAAATTACTTACCGATTATCACACTGCTTTGATAATTTAGACTCCTTAAAACCACCTCTTGCTGCTGCTTCCCAATCCTATAGTTCAAGAATTGTAAGGGCAAGAAAGATGAGAGACTAAGCAAAAAGAATTGACTAGTGACTTTCATATTAAAATTATTTAGGCTTCATTTAGAATGATGAGTTTGGAATTTAGAATTTTAAATATATAATAACAAATTTATTGAATTTATTTGGATACATTACTTTTTGAGTTACTGTCGTGAATTTCAAATTCATCTTGTATGGAGTCATTTTAAATATTTCCATCAAATCTTTCCCTTAAATCGAAATCCTTCCATTCAAATGCAATCTTAACGTTTGAGGAACACACTAAAATATCAAATACTAGGAAAAATAAATTTTCCAGCTTAAACTAAGTTCAAAACTTATGTGATAGAATTTTATCAGATGTTGATAAAAATTATCTAAGTGGTTAAGGCTTAAGTCACAAAACTCTACAAATATGAGATTTTGAGTTTAATCTCACAAAATATATGTTTATTTGTCTTATTCTATAGATGTGAGCATTATAATTTCACAAATTCAAAACGTCTTACCTGACGCATTATTTGTGCCCTCCAGTTTTTTGTGTCATTGCACTGAAGCAATTCCATACGAATAGGAGAAACAACATCAGGGTTTCCTTTCCAGTATGCTATAGGCAACTTCCTTGCCCAACTTCGACGTTTTGAACCTTTTTTGATGCTTTGAAATTCTTCGTCCCATGGCCCTATATTTATTTCTGACCTGTCCTGAGAGAAAATTGAAATTCATAGGTAAAATATGGAAATAAAACAACATTAAGTATTATCAGGAATTAATCATATTGGACACATTTGGTTAACGGTTTATTTGTGTTTTAATTATGTCTATCTGCAAAGATAAATCCATCAATTAATTCTTGAGGGGGTAGGGGTGGGGTAGGTTAGTTGCTATTACTACTAAGATAGTCTGGAAGATGTTTTTATACAAATAAAAGTATAATTAATTTTAATTTTAAAACAAATAAAGAAAAAAAAAAACCCATATCAATACTTTAAGTAAAGAATTATGTTGACATAAATCATTTTGATCATCCTTTACAACAATTAACGGGTTGGTGCACCACAAGTTTTTATAACTGAAGTTTATCTGCAATATTGAAATCTAGTCAAACTTTTATAAATGGGTGGCTCTCTCATATAGAAAGAGAATTTTTAGTTTTTTTTTTTTTTTTCTATTTTACATTTTTTCTTTCTCTACATTATAGCCATCATCTCTTTC